>OZ010796.1:519825895-520338255 GCA_963932465.1 Maratus speciosus
GTTTCAGATTACGGTAAGTTCACAAGCGATAGAATACAAAATAGCAACATTAATGATTACTTAGACTCTTAGGCTATTGCATTCAAATGAAGACTGATCGAAAAAAAAAAAAATAATGAAGTTTGAAATAAAAGGAAAAAGATGGTTAAAACATCATAAATTTTGAAGTCATATAATTTTAAAAAATATATATTTATCTGTAATTTATTATAGTACATTTTTAAAGATTCTGTTAACCCTTTCTGGCGCAGAGTAATTCTTTTTGTAAAATGAGGAAATGATGGACTGACACCAGAATTTAAAAACTAATTTATTAGAAAATAAAAATTTGCCTATTTTCCCCCTAATTCACAAAAAGAAAATTTTAATTAAATATTCTTGGTGCCAGTACTCTTAAAATTAAAAGTGTCTTTTTTTTGTGGACACAGCCTGCTAAAGGTTTAACTGAAATTTGTTATAGCTATTACTATTTTTACAAAACATTGCGTCCAACAAAAATAATCAACTTATTGATTAATATAACTATTTTTAGACTTAATATAAATTAGAAACTAAAAATATTACATTTAGCATGAAAACTTAATAAAACAATGTTCTAAATGAGTTTTTTATTTTTTTTCACTATTGAAGATCAACTAATTGAAAACAGACACAATTTGCTGTTTACACTCACAAAAACAAATTATGGAATTAATTATTAAGTTTCCAGGATATTTTTATGTTTTAAACAACAAAATTATGTACAAAATACTTTGTTTTTATTGAAAATTTTGAACATAAATCTAAGCTTGTGTTCTTTTTCATTCTCTAACCTGTTGTGTAGTTTAAACCAAAGAAAACCAAAACTAGAAAAGATTCTAATGAAGCTGTAAATAACTTCTCAAAATTAAACAATTTATCTTTCAATAGCTGTTTTAAGCAAATATTGTTCCACATAATTATTGATTCTACATTTAAAAAATAAGCCTCAAATGTAAAGCTTGGATTTACATTTACTTAGCCGATTTTTCCCATTGATCCACTACAGAATTTTGCAACTTTTTAGCTGCGACCGAAAGGCGAATTTCGTTATATTTATCTTCTACCGAGTGACAAACTTTGTTGCTTTTTTTGCAACCAATTGTCAAAAGTTGTGGATTTTTCCATGACTGATTTATGAATATCCGATTTTTTTTCGACATTCAACTGACAAATTTCGCATTTTTTTTCTTCATGGCCGATTGGGCAATTTTGTGAAATTATTCCTTATACCAGTAGGCAAATTTTGCAGCAGCTTCTTGCAACTGATTGGAGAAAATAGTGCATTTTTTCCACTACTGATCGACAAATTCCGCAATATTTTCTTTTTTCTGATTGGCATCTTTTTTGCTTTTTCTTGCGAATGATTGGTAAAAAGCATGCTTTTTTCCTGTGGCCGATCGACTAATTTCACGTTTTACCAGCAACAGATTGAATTTCACAATACTTTTTTTCTTTTGATTGGAAAACTTTGTTGCCCGTCACATGTCAAAATCAAACCCGTCACATGTCAAAATCAATGATATCCAGCACGGTCAGACTCAATTTCTAAAAAAAATATCTGACTTTCATAAGATGCAATTAAGCTTCTTAAGAATTACGTATTTATGGGAAAATTTTACCGTATGTTTCAGATTACGGTAAGTTCACAAGCGATAGAATACAAAATAGCAACATTAATGATTACTTAGACTCTTAGGCTATTGCATTCAAATGAAGACTGATCGAAAAAAAAAAAAATAATGAAGTTTGAAATAAAAGGAAAAAGATGGTTAAAACATCATAAATTTTGAAGTCATATAATTTTAAAAAATATATATTTATCTGTAATTTATTATAGTACATTTTTAAAGATTCTGTTAACCCTTTCTGGCGCAGAGTAATTCTTTTTGTAAAATGAGGAAATGATGGACTGACACCAGAATTTAAAAACTAATTTATTAGAAAATAAAAATTTGCCTATTTTCCCCCTAATTCACAAAAAGAAAATTTTAATTAAATATTCTTGGTGCCAGTACTCTTAAAATTAAAAGTGTCTTTTTTTTGTGGACACAGCCTGCTAAAGGTTTAACTGAAATTTGTTATAGCTATTACTATTTTTACAAAACATTGCGTCCAACAAAAATAATCAACTTATTGATTAATATAACTATTTTTAGACTTAATATAAATTAGAAACTAAAAATATTACATTTAGCATGAAAACTTAATAAAACAATGTTCTAAATGAGTTTTTTATTTTTTTTCACTATTGAAGATCAACTAATTGAAAACAGACACAATTTGCTGTTTACACTCACAAAAACAAATTATGGAATTAATTATTAAGTTTCCAGGATATTTTTATGTTTTAAACAACAAAATTATGTACAAAATACTTTGTTTTTATTGAAAATTTTGAACATAAATCTAAGCTTGTGTTCTTTTTCATTCTCTAACCTGTTGTGTAGTTTAAACCAAAGAAAACCAAAACTAGAAAAGATTCTAATGAAGCTGTAAATAACTTCTCAAAATTAAACAATTTATCTTTCAATAGCTGTTTTAAGCAAATATTGTTCCACATAATTATTGATTCTACATTTAAAAAATAAGCCTCAAATGTAAAGCTTGGATTTACATTTACTTAGCCGATTTTTCCCATTGATCCACTACAGAATTTTGCAACTTTTTAGCTGCGACCGAAAGGCGAATTTCGTTATATTTATCTTCTACCGAGTGACAAACTTTGTTGCTTTTTTTGCAACCAATTGTCAAAAGTTGTGGATTTTTCCATGACTGATTTATGAATATCCGATTTTTTTTCGACATTCAACTGACAAATTTCGCATTTTTTTTCTTCATGGCCGATTGGGCAATTTTGTGAAATTATTCCTTATACCAGTAGGCAAATTTTGCAGCAGCTTCTTGCAACTGATTGGAGAAAATAGTGCATTTTTTCCACTACTGATCGACAAATTCCGCAATATTTTCTTTTTTCTGATTGGCATCTTTTTTGCTTTTTCTTGCGAATGATTGGTAAAAAGCATGCTTTTTTCCTGTGGCCGATCGACTAATTTCACGTTTTACCAGCAACAGATTGAATTTCACAATACTTTTTTTCTTTTGATTGGAAAACTTTGTTGCTTTTTTGCAACCAATTGGCCAAATCTCTGGTTTTTTCCAAGAATGATCAACGAATTTCAAATTTTTTTTCCAAACGATCCAGTAGCGAATTTTGCTTTTCTTTCACCTGTGACCGATTTTAAAATTTTGCCAATATTATGCCTATTTCTTGCCAATAAGGCAAACTTTTGCGGCTTTTTCCTGAGACCGATTGGAGAAAATCAGGGGGTTTTTTTCTGCTACGGATCAATGAATTTCGCAGTTTCTTTTGATGATCCACTGACAAATTTCGCGATTTTTTTTCCTTGTACCGTAGGTAAATGGAGGTTTTTTCTTGTGACCAATTAGAGAAAATCATGGGGGTTTTCGTAGTTTCTTCCGGCAATTCCCTGACGAATTTCACATTTATTTTTATCTGTGACTGATTGGTAAAAATCGTGAATTTTTTCCCCACGACAGTTCATCAAATTTTGTATGCTTTTCCACAACAGGCTGAAGAATTTCATGATTTGTTCTTCATGATTGATTGATGAATTGAAAGAGATTTTTCTCGCGACTAATTGAGGAATTTTCGCAATATTTTTAAATGAATGATTAAAGAATTTTGTGATTTTTTCCCCCGGCCATTGAGTGGCGAATTTTGCAATTTTTCCTTCAACTGAATGGTGAGTTTTTTTGAAAATGAGAATCTGAAATGTTCTGAAGAAGTCTGTTCCGAGACGTACATCACACTTATAAGCATATTCTGCTTTGGGGCTTTTGATGATATAAATTGATTTCAATGAAACTCGGAAACATTGTTGTCATTATCCACTAGTTCCATATTGATCTTCATGGCATTTAATGGAAAAATTTGAAAATTATTCGGATTTTAATTTTTTTTTTAACATTGGAGTCAATACGGGCTAGTATCGCTATATCTCTAAAACTTAACATTTTATTATGAAAATTAATGAACATTTTGTGCATGTGCAGTACTATACATGCTCAAAGTTTTATAAAATTAGTTCGAATGAAACAGAAAATATACAAAAAATTGCATTTTAACATTAAATTTCTCTGGAAAAAATGGACACCATATCTCTTATGTACATAAAAAATAAAATGAGAAAATATTTTCTAAATATTATTTAATTTTTTTTTTAATATTTAACCCGTTGGTAATCTGTTCAGTAGGGAAAGTCATGTGTTGGCCACATCAGTTTATTTTTTTACATTTTTATAATTTCTCCATACTTTTATGTTTTAATCGAATTGAAATATAAAATATATTGTTAAAAGACTAATATGTAAGGAAATAAATTAGTTTTGTTAAATTTTATACAAAAATTGCAAAAACATGCCAAAATGGGCGGTGCATACACATGTATTATGCAACTCAAGTTATGCCAACTGCATCGGTTAACTACTATTGTCCTTTAGGACTCATCAAAAATTATTTTCTCTGCTTTGAGGGAGCTCATTATCCTCTCCGGCAGATCTGGTTATGGTTAATTACATCCATACCAGGAAAACTGTTACTCTGACCATCTGAAGGTTTCTGGCAGCTCAGTATTGTTAGCGGCTATTCCGTACTGATGAGTCCTAAATAAGGACGAAACTAGTTTACGGATGCAGTTGAAAATACTCGAGTTGTATTATACATAAATAAGCATCAATATTAAACTATTTTATAAAATCTTATATTTAATCTTTAAAAGATATGAATTAATATTGATATTTTATGTAAAGTACAACCAGAAGTTTGGTAATTTTAACATTTATGCATAAAGAATGTGTCCAACCAGAAGTTTGGTAATTTTAACATTTAGGCATAAAAAATGTGTCAATGTGTTACTATCATTTAATATTATTACTAATATTATTTCTGCTACTAGGCGTCATTTCACAAATTAAAAAAAAAGACCGGCCCTGTATTCTACTACTTAGATTATATACTAGGTTATTGCATTTAATAAAAAAAAAATTACCTTTTTCTGGAGAAAATGATATAAGTTTGTTAGGTTCTACAATTTCCAAAGATGAATCAGATCCATTAAGTAGTAGTGTTTCTGAAGACTTCTTTATAGAATCAATAGAGTCATTGGCTGATACTTCCCAAGGTTTCTAAAAATAAAAAATCAATAACTTAAAAAGTATAAGAAAATACTATTTAGAACAGCATAATTATTAAAGAATTTTTTAAAAACATAAAATAGCTTATATGGAAACATATTAGGGCTGTTTTGCATTCCAAATTTGCTACATTTAAATAAAATTTCAAAAGTAATTACAGATATCGATTGTAAACAAATAAAGGAGTCTTAATACTTTCCAACAAAGCTGAAAAGTGTTTTTGACTTCGGTTTGTCTGGCCTAACTCTGTCCGTACTCTAACTCTCGTAAATATACTTGGATTGTCCTGAAATTTTTGGATGTTATTGAAGTTTACCATAGCACATTCCCTAGTTCAAATGAAGTTTGTAGCATGTTTAGTTCATTTACAGGGACAGACAAAAGCATTCCGTTACATTACGGCCAATGAGAAAAAATCGTTTCAAATGATTTTTAATGATGTTACGCTCATCCAAACATAACAAAATTGATATGCATTTATGAAATGCACTAAAATAGGCATTCTGTAGAATATGTGGTGCAAAGAATAGTTATTATTCATTTACAGGGCCACACAAAATAATTCCATTAGATAATGATATAGGAGAGGGGGGGGGGGGGGAATTGTTTGCGGCGTATTTTAATTATGTTAAACTATTCCATATATAATGGAACTGATATAAGTTGTATAAGTATAATATAAAAATAAGTGATGGGTTAATGAATTTGTGAGTGGAAAGAAGTCATTAAATTTTTTTGTGTAATTAGATTTAAGAATAAAAATGTAACTGAATTAAATTATTGAGAATTTAATTTCAATTAAAGCTTATTAAAAAAAGCTAATATATGCAAAAATGCGTATTAAAAATTTCAAATATTCGGTTGCCGAATACCGAAGCTTCGGTATACATTTCGACCGAAGCTTCGGTATTCGGCAAAATTGCTGCTTCGGTCAATCCCTAGTCTGGACAGACCCCTGATTTTTATTAAGGATCTTATTTCTTAGGACAAAAATAAACTAATTTTAAGAATGGTTTTTAAGAAAATATATTTTAAGAACTAATTCTCTATATTAAACTACATCAACCATAATTTACCTATGACATTCAACAAAGCCAAATACAGCAGTTAATATAATAGTCAACAGAAATTAATAAGAAATATACTTACATAAGTGGGAAATACACGAATAAAAAAAAAATCTAATGGATGTTTTCAAATACATTACTATTTAGAATATTATATTTTCAGATAACATATTAAACATCCTAAACGAACATTTTTTTCACCAGGAGGGGTGAGGCAAGCCCTATAATTCCCCAGTTCAAGATAAAGTAGGAAACAGATTCAAAAATAAATCTATAAAAACACCTAGGAAAGAAACTTAAAAACAAGCACTTTCTAACGAGTGATAAAAAAAATCAAGTAAAGAAACTGTAATTAACTGTTCCAGATTTAAAATACTATTAATTAATTGGTCAGACAAAAAACTATGATTATGCACTTCAATCACACATAACACAAACTCAAAAGAGAAGAGTTAAAAATTTTATCACTGATATAAAAACCAGGTGCATTTGACATATTTGTCATGTCAGGGTCACCAAAATTGACACAGTTATCGCCAAAATTTGATGATTATTTTCCTTTTCGTAAAATGAATAAATTGGTGCCATGTGGTAATGTAAATACATCTACAGAGTTTCCCCTTGATTTACAAAAGGGCAGGGCACTTTTTTATTCTTAAGGGCATGTTTTTGATTCTTAAGACCACTTTTTTGATTTTTAAAGTCACTTTTAATATTTAAAACTTAGATATCTCTTTTCAAAACAACATTGAGTCACATTTTACTATGTAAGTAAATATTTTAATGCAAAAAAGGGGAAAAGGCACCTTTTTTTAAAGGAGAGGCAAAAAGGGTGTTAATTCTTTCGATAAGGGACCAAAAGGGAGCTATTTTGTAAACCAAAGGGCAGGCGGGGCGCAGCACCCTCCTGAAATTGCCTGGGTGAAACTCTGCATCTAAGCCTTAATTTATTAGTAATCTGCGATGAATTACAGGATAAATAAGCCTTGGTATTATTCACACTTTAAAATTTTATATATATATATATATATTTCTTTTGTAATTACTTAAAGGGAGCTAATAATGTAATAGAAGTACTATAATGAACCAAATTTATACCTCTTCATCTTCAGCCAAAAGATAAACCACAGAACCAGCAGGCAGAGCTTCAAATATTTCTTCATCATCTACTTCAGTGCCATCTTCTAGAAATGCCTTCAAATTTTGGCATTGAATTCCTAATTTTGTGCCACCTTTGTTTATCATATCATCGAGATCGGAACACACAACAGCTTTTTTGTTTGAGGATGTCCATATTTTGATAAATTTTTTTTCCATAGTTTCTGAAAATAAGTTTTGTTTACTAAGAAAATTCACAGAATCAAGAAGTGACACTCATAATTTTAAAGTTTTAGATACTAATTAAACACAATAGATGTTTTAAGCTAATTTTTTTTTCTTGCATATGTGGTAAATAAAGCGATAAAGGAAAAGGATAAAGAAATTTGCAGTCTTGAATACATATCGCACCCAGGCAAAAAGAGTACACAACTCGAAAAATGTAATTGTTGAAGGGAAACCAAAAATGAAAGACAGCAAAATGCAAAGATCAATGCATTGTTTTTTCTGTTGGTAAAGGAGTGCCTAAAGCTTATTTCTTATGCCTAACTTAAAACTGCTTTTTCTTTTAGCTATGTCACTTTTCTTCCCAGTGTGCAATATGTTCGTATCCATGTTTTTGTCCTTGTCTCAGAATTTTACAATCTTGGATACTAATTGTTTTCACACAACTGATGCTTCAAGCTGAGCAAATGAATTTTTTTTCCTTGCATGTCTAATAAATAAAGTGATAAAGGAAAAGGATCAAGAAGTTCGCAATGTTGAATACATATGTACTGATCCATGCTTTCAAGCTGCAAAGATCCAAAATGTTCATGTAGCTCGGAATAATATTTTTTCAAAACAAACCACAATATCTCCTCTACAAATAGAATGCACAGAATTTCTCCAAATATTATGGTGCCATTGGAAACATTAATTGGTAGAAATTGCTTTGCCTCATACTGTGTACCCTTAACTACAGCTTTTGATACCTGCATAATACAGTTAACTTCATTTAGCTTATCAAGAATAGCATCCTTTATTTTACTATCAATAATATGAAAATTCAACTGGGTACTGCCGGAAACTGAAATATCTGCTTTTAAAAATCCTTTTGAAGTTGAGCTGCTGTAATAGGCTTGCAATAATTGATGCCTGCGAGCTAAAGTTAAAGGTGGGTTTCTAAATTGTTTTACATGTCGCACTACTTGCTTGAAGTAGGAATGCTTTGCCTCAAATCGAAAGCAATAATACCTGATTAATGGCCCAAAATTTAAAATATGCTGTGGATAATGGAGGATGAAATGTTGTTTCGGCTTTATGTTTTTGGTAGGAAACAATTCTTTGAAACGATTGAGATGATCAGTTAATTCAGATTGTAACAAGCTTACAAAGCCTAACTTAAAGGAAGGGGCAAAAATTAACTGAACTATATACTTTAAATGCATCAAAAATTCCCAGTATGGATTATTCTCTGGAACTCTAAAGCCAATTAAAAAAGGCAACATTCTGAGGAGACACCAATTTTCTGCAGCTGTACCAATTATTCCATCTTTTAAGGACTGTTCCACTGGCTTGTTTACAATATCGGTGCTTCCATAAGGAAAATGGTGTATTCTTTGATTAAGAAATTTTAAGGTGAAATGCTTTTCTGAAATTAATTTATTTAGAACAATCTCAACTTCATATGGAACCACACCCTCTAACACATCATGCATGGCATCAGGTGGCAGACCTGTCAGCACATGAAAATTAGGAATGTCCATCAAAGGTGACTTGTGCTTAATGCCCCATTCATGAAATAAATCGGTGTCTTCTTTGGCTTGCAAGACAGTTTTCTCATAATTATCAATAGTCCTCATAGGAAATTTTGATGGATTAAATTCTTCTTGGATGTTATTTCTGTCAATTAAACAAGTTCTGCATACGTGTTTCACATATGGCGAAAAACTCTCTGTGAAGCCACCGAGAAAATTGCTTCCCAGGTTATCTCCACAAAAAAAGGCAACACCACCTTTAAATAAACCTATGCCAGGAACAGAGACCCCTTCACATGATAGAGTATTTAAATCACGTATAAGAGGCTGTAGAATTTTGTGCAGTCCAAATTCTTTAATGTCTGCAGCACGACATAAAATACTGAGCTGTGTAACATGAAGCGATGATCTCGACTCTGGTTCTATATTGGCCAATATGTAATAGAAGGCGGTCATTTTATGAATTTTCCTGTGAGATCCAATTGGATTTGCAATTTCAAATTCATCAAAATAAAATATCAGAGCTAAACGGGGGTGTGCATCAGAAGAAGGGTTAAGTAAGGAGTTGTTTTGAAAGTACATACCATCAGTAAGATCTCTGTAGTAACCAGGCACATGCGAGTATGAATAAAATACATGTTCCAAAATATCCTTATGTTGTAGAAGTCTTTCTAAGTTTTCAAGTAAAGGCACATATTGAAAACTGCGTTTTTGGCGTTTTGCATTTCTTCCTAAAAATACTTCTTTCGAATCAATATACCCAAATCTGGTTTTAAAATACAGTAATCTCTTATAAGCAGATTTAAAATCAATTAAAAAATCTTCACTGTGCGCTCCAAAGAAATGTGTCAGGTCATTTTTAAATTCCGAAGGTATTTCAAAATTATGCTTACTAAAAATTTCATATAGTTTAAAGGAAAAGAAATCTAATTCTAAATTATGAATACTGAAAGTAGTATCCACAACTTCCTGAATGGCAGATTCGGGAAGCATGTACTTCGAAAATAATTTTAATAAAAATAGTCCAAACTTTTCTTTAATGCTTTCTGCATTAACTATACTAAGATCAGAAATAGGTTCAGGAAGATTAGTACTGTGATTTTTATCATCTGAAAGAGGATCTTGTGCTAAAGTTGGCTTTGTTGGTAATACAGAATTTTTATGCATTCTTGAGAAATGCGACGTAAATGAAGAATACACAGAGTAATATTTGCTACAATTATTCACAGGGCATTTTATTCTTTGGTGGTGAATAAAATGAATACGAAAATGAATAACTAACTTTGAATAGTTTTCAGCGTGATGATCACAGTGCGAGCATTTTAAAATTAATGCTGGTATAGTTTTTGTAACATTACTTCTATGATATTTTTTAATGTGCCATTTGTAAGATCTGGTAGTTTTGAAAGTTCTTTTACAATTCTGAACATCGCAGTTCAGTATAAAACGCGGTTCATTTTCATGGATTAATTCGATATGCAAAATCAATTTAGTTTTGTTTATAAATTTTTTACCGCAAAAACTGCAAGACAATGTCATTTTAGCAAAATCAAATAACTATATTTAAAGAAATAGAATGGATGATTTTAATATAATCATGATAAATTTGCACAGTATAGTAATAAGAATAAGAAATGTAGAGGTACACCGGTACACTTACCGATTAAAACTAATTTTCATTCCGTAAGTAATGGCGAATTCCTTTGCTTTTCTTTCCCGCTTCCACCGCTTCCCGGTATCGTGCGTGTGCTTGTGTGTTGCCAGACGCCAGAGATAGGATGACATCGTTTGCGCATGCGTCAACGTAATTCAGCTCCTTGAATTTGAAAATAAAGAAAAAGTTTCGCAACTGTTCGGAAACATGATTTTAACAAGAGGTTTCTGGGATTTTCGGAAAGGTTTCAGTTTAATCAAAAAAGGTTTTGGAAATTTTTTACAGTGTAAGAATTTCAACGGAGGGTGGTTTTGGTATCTGGGGGTCATGATCGGCAAAAATATAGCAAAATTTCCCGAAGTGTTTTCCTTCGGACGGCTGCAATAGGTAGCTTCTTACTTTTGTATATCTAAAAGAGTCCACAATTTGGCCACCACTGAATATTGACGATTAGCGTAATTTTAAAAAAGTATATTCAGAAAGCTTTGTTCACAAAAATTAAAAGTCATTAAAGGTAAATGTTATAATTTATTAAACTTTATAATCATGTTATCATGTATTTCTAGATACTACATTTTTCTAAAATTATCTAAATGTCCTTATATCTTTATATAAAGCTTAATCTGCAGTTTTATGGACTGTAAATCAAACAAGTGTTTGTGAGTTGTATTTAAAAATAATATTAAAAATAATAAAACTGAGTAAAAGTCCAAAATTTTATAGTTATCCGCAAGACAATGCTGCATACATTTTGTACCCTGTACTGCTAACTTTAAGAAAAAATACTAGTAGGGTAATTGTAGAAAAAATTATAGATTAGTTGACAGGAGTATTCCTTTGCAAACTTTTACTTTACTTATCTACGTACATTATAAGATGTCTACATGAAAATGACCCAAATTGGTCATAATTAATGATTTTAACTTGCCATGTTACAAGGAAAACGCTAATAAAGATTTTCTTTTGAAAACAATAGAATACTAAGTTGCTATAATAAAGTTTTAATCATTAGTATTCCAATAACATATTTTTTTTTTCCTATAGTTGGAAGGGATACCACACTCCCTTCCTATATGTTTGAAAATATATTAATTTGGACACGTTTGGCTAATTTTATTCATTTGGCACCTTTTAATGAAAATCCTGGTTACTTTCATGGGGGGGGGGGGGGCGCAGCTGCCCTGAATGCCCCTGCATATGGGTGGAAGAGGTTATGACTTTTACGGAACTCAATTTTTTTGTTCATATATAAATTGCAATATACAGTCATTCAGATTAACTTTGATCCGCATTTTCTCTATTTTCAGATCCCCACACTTATTTTAAGAATATTGTTACAACCAGGGCTGCGGAGTTGGAGTCGGATTCTCTGTGATTTTTCGGTGAAAAGAGTCGGAGTCGCTAAAAATATGTCGACTCCGACTCCAAACTTTTTCTTGAACAATTTGAAGTGAAATAAAAAATAAAACCAATTATGCTTAACTATAAATTTATTAAACAAAAACAAAATTTGCCGATCGAATTAAAAAAACAAATTTATTTCCTACAGTATTTAAGCCCGAGAAGAGATATATATTAAGATATTTCATTCAGTTAGTTCTACATTTAATATTAACTTTTTGTAACAAATTAGTTAAACCAAGTGAACATTATAAAGTAAGAATAAAACTCAAACAATATGATACTTAAACAGCTTAAAAACTTAGATTCCGTTCAAACGAAATCGAAATAAACCTTAGACTTTTTTCGAAATTTAAGTTGCAAATATTTGTATTGTTGATGTTGTATTATGTTTATGGCAGGTGAAAACAAGTGATTAGGCACATTTAAAATACAAACCTTCCAAAAAAAAATTCTAAAATTTATTTCAATTTCGTTTGAACGGAATCTAAGTTTTTAGTCTGTTTAAGTATCATATTGTTTGAATTTCATTCTTACTTTTTAATGTTCACTTGGTTTAACTAATTTGTTACAAAAATTTAAGATTAAATGTAGAACTAACTGAATGAAATATCTTAATATATGCCTCTTCTCGGGCTTAAATACTGTAGGAAATAAATTTGTTTTTTAATTCGTTCGGCAAATTATGTTTTTGTTTAATATGCCAAGTTTTTTAATAACTACTGCATTCAGACGAACTCATTTAAAAATTAACTAGATGTAACATCATCAGGTTTGATCTACAAGGTATTGCATAACAATTTGTGGTGTATTTAGCAAATTAATCCAAAATGTTTCATCTGTGCAGTAGTGCAACATTTGGACAAAAACTTCCAGTCTGAGCATGAAAAATCTTTAATAGAAACATAAAAAAACAATTTTACTTAATTTTAGCTACCCCATTTTCCCCTCTGGTACGCTATGAATGCAAAAATATCCTTAAATTGTGACTACTAATATTATAACAACAGTATAGCTGTTAAACAGTAAAAACAGTTTCATTTAAATTTTGCTACCCTATTTCCTGCCAGGGGGCGATGTAAATGCAAGATTAAATTGATACCTAAATTTAACTTGGGGTAATTATTTAGCATCAACATCAGTTGTTTTCAGGCCACCAAAAAAAAAATGACAAAAGACCTTGAGGAATAATTTTAAATAAAAAAATGCGGTAATAACGTTCAGTTTACTTAACGTTAAAAGCCTCTGTCTTTTTTAAATTTACAAATAATTATTTTTTATTTCTTAATACCACAAAAAGAAATTGCACATGAACAATATATATATTAGATGCCCGTGTGTAATGCTGACGTCATATTGATGATGAAACCTGTAAAATAAATTTCGGTTATTTGCATATTTATTAACTTCTAAGCATCCGACGATTTTAATTTTTACACAGTCTTAAAACAATATAAATACTAGTTCGGTATTTCTTTCCGGCTGGTATTCCTTAACGAAATTAAAACTTCATCAACAAATAAATAAAACGAAAACATAAATAAATAGCAAAGTTAACACCTTTTTAATCGAATGGGTACATCTGTATGTAATTGATATTTATGCTTAAAAATCAGTATCGGTGAAATAAGTTGCAATTTTTTGACGTCATAGTCACCTGCTTTCTGTACATAGGCGTAACTTGGGCTCTAAGACTGAGGGGGCAAAAATTTTAAGGCCATTTTTAAAAAATATTTATACCCTCCCTCTTTATCACCACACACATGCACTTAAATTAAGACGTCTTTTTTTTACCGCGCAAAAACACCCAGGTTTTTACTTATTTCGTAGATATTTTCATATATTTTAGTTTATAAAAATATTTATACTCGTCCGAACGTTTCGAAATTTTTGCAGGTGACGTAAATCTGGTCTATCCAAATGCTCTAAAAAGTTTCTGATACAATACGCACGTTTTGTTGCTTTTAGCATAGAAAAAATATCGTCACCGTGAGGCGCGAAGTGACTTCCGTACCGGTATATTTAAAAGGGTTAAAATTCTTATTTTTAAAAGCCGATTATAACATCGATTAGAAGAATGTTTCACCTTTAAGAACATATTTTTGGTTTTGTCGGCACCTCTAAAATTGTGCCCTGAAGGGGCGAAACCGCGACGAAACACTCAGATTTTTTATTTTCATCGAATTTTTCACATATTTTATTTTGTAAAAAATATTTTATACCCGTCCGAACATTTCAAAAATTTTGTAGGTTATGCAAATATGGCCTATAGAGAGGCTCTAAACAGAAAAAAAAAGTATGATGTGTAAAGTAAAAAGTAAAGTATATTAAAGTATGGACGTTTTGTTACTTTTAGGGTTAATAAAATATCGTCTCTATAAAACGCAAAGTGACCTGAGTTCGCCAGTGTATTTGAAAAGGTTAAAATTCATATTTTTTAAAACAATCGATTAGAAGGTTTTAGCTTTGAGAGCACATTTTTAATTTGTCGGTACCTCTAAAACTGCGTCCTCGAGGGGCGCTGCAACAGGACAGAAAAACGCTTCACGGAAAAAACGAGCCTTTTTGGAAAAAAAATTCGAAGGATTAACTGTGATTTTTTTTCAATTGATTGCGGCATTTGAGACATAAGAGATCTTATAGAATATGTCATCTGTTTTTAACTTAACTAAGCAGTTTGACTGATGTAAGTTAATAAATAATGACAAAATACTCCCGAAATTCCTTCTTTTCGAACTTCATTTTCTCCCGATGCATAAATAAGGCTTCTGCGGGTGCGCCATCACTTTTCCCCTTTCGCAAGGGCCGAGATGAGTTATTAATGAGAGTGATTTGCGAATTTTAATTAATAACTCAACTAATTATTAGAATTTTAAAATTCTGAATCTGAGGTGCATCAGAAGAGACTTTGGGCTACTTTTATAAAAATTGTCAGCTTCGTACTTACGCTAGATTTTGCTAGCCATCGCATACACACAGACACACACACACACACACACACACAAAGCGAAACTTTTTTTTATTATTAGTATAGATTGTCCTCAAATTGGGCGAGCTTTTTTGACATTTCCCCTTAATAGTTCATTTGAAAATTATTTCTTCTTTTTCATACTGATACACATTTATTAAGGAGAAAAAACAAAATTAGCATACAGGAGAAATTTGAAAGGGATTGATTGAAAAAATAATTCGTATGCGACATCTTAATCATCGGTTAGATTTTAGAGCTGTTTAAATCTAGTAACATTAATAGTTAATTTTTTTTCAACTGGTGGTAAACTGTTATAGTCCACTAGTTTCCAGGGAAATTCCAGATAACTCGTTTTTCCCACTCTTTTCGTTCCTGACTATCAAAGCTCTGAAACAACCTCAAATGTAGTGTGAAAAAAGTAATAAATTGGGGAGTTCAGAACCCGTTATCAGAGAAACATTCTGAAAGTCAACCGCCATTCTTAGTGAAAAACACTTTTGATACGATCCCACTCATTCTGGTTTAAGATGAATCCAGATAATTTAGCAATACAAAAATTTTAAATTAAACACTGATTTTAATGTTTATTTTAATTCGAATGTTTTTAATTTTTCACATTTTCAAAGTGAGCTCCCCTTAAAGACGTAAATAAAAATATTCAGTATTTTTATGTAATGTTTTTACTTTCAAAATATTAAATACAAAATTTTATGTAATTTATAGTATTTTGATGGAAGAATGAAGAAAAAAATGTCAAGTTTTCTGTTTCGATTTATCTAAAGCATATTTCCTTTTTTACCATATTCTTCAATTGTATTTAAGGCTGGTCTCAAATCCAAAGGGTCAACTTTATGACACAAATTTTCATTTATTTTTGTTCGGAAAAGCATGGAATAGGCAGGTGCTGTTATTCAGAAACTATGTAATCGAAATACGTTTTCCATTCTTTGGTAAACGTAAATGATGTTTCAGAAAATACCATCAATTGGAGTTTTGAACTGAATTTCCGGACGTAAGGTGAAAACTAGCCAGAAAACCATAAAAAAATCATCAATTATGTATTATTTTATCCTAAAGAAAACAAGTTGGTAAGTGTGATATGCAGAGGATTTCGTTTAATATCTCTTTCAAAACACTTTATCCTTAAATTAACAAATCAAAATTGTTAATAGAAAATTAATAATTCCTTGCATAAATGGCAGCACTATTATATTTAGGAATGCGTCCCCCTGAAAATTATCCACTCCCATACTTCAGTTTTTTATATATTATACAAAGTTTAAAACAAAACGCATATTTCTATCAAGAATTATCGCGTTACGTATATACATACGTATATACAGAACATGCGGGCACATTAGCTATAAAGCTTTGATAGTCTGGGAGCTAACAAATAAACGGTAATAAAAGCTAAATGATAATGCATGTAATTAATAAATAGACGTAACCAAATGCGTAAAGTTTTTTAAAAAATCAGATTATCCTTTTTTTCACGGAGCCCTTGTTTGCTCCCCCCCCCCCACACACACACACACAAATTCAGCTCATCTTAAATTCATAAAATTCTTATTATGTGTTATTATGAACTATGTCAAAGTTTAAAATCGATCGGTTCTTTAGTTTTCCTAATTTGAACAAATTCCCGTCAATTGTCTGTACGAAAAAGCATCCCTTTTATATTTAAAAATCGATTTTTTCATAAACCGGAAAGTTGTGGTCCGATTTTTTTAAAATTTAGATTTTACGAATCCGCGTACGAAATAACATCCGGATGCGAAAGAACCAAATTTGTAAAATCAATAGTTTAAAAAATCTGTACTGCGATTATGTACAAACATTATAAGTGTTAAAATAAATAGGGTTCTTACTGATTAATACTAAAAAATAAATAGAACTATATTCCAACTATAATATTAACTTAAATAAGTAAATAGCAAAAATTAATATTTTATGAAGAATTAAATAATATGTTGTAATAATGATGAAATAATATGTTGTAATATGAATAATATGAATATGTAACATGGTTCATATACTCGAGAACAAATACTATTCCAGCACACTTTTAGATACGTGCACAAAAATGGCATAGAATAAACACATAAGGAAAATAGTGACCACATTGATTATCTATTTCACAGAAATCTTATCAGATCTTTCATATATAATAAGAGATATATTAAGAGAACAGAGCTTTATTTTTTTCTTTAACTGAAAGGAAAAAAAAAAAAAAAGATATTTAATTTAATGATAAGAATTTATCATTACAAGAGTAGGAGTCAGGAATAAACTAAGTTAAAATTTAGGAATTCTGTACATCCATTAGGCGTCCTTTTGACGAAATTTGAGTTTTTACCCCGATCCTTTGGCAGGAAATTGCATTTTTCGCGATATTATGATGAAATTTCTCGTTTTCCTCGATCTTTTGACAGAAATTAGCGTTTTTTCACGATCGTTTGACTAAATTTGTGTCCTTTGCTCGATCTTTTGTCGGAATTCGTGTTTTTCCGCGATCCTGTGACAGAAATTTGCGTTTTTTGCGGCACCCCTGGGACGAAATTCACGTTTTTCCCGAGATCTTTTGACGAAATTCGCGCTTTTACAGCGATCCTTTGGCAGAAATCTGCGTTTTTCGCGATCGTATGACGAAATTCCGCTTTTTTCCGCAATCCTTTTAGAGAAATTCCGCTTTTTTCCGCAATCCTTTTAGAGAAATTTGCGTTTTTTTCGCGATTGTTTGACTAAATTTGCTTTTCTTTTTCGCGATCGTTTGACTAAATTCGTGTTTTTTCCTCGATCCTTTGACGAAATTCAAGGCTTTTCTGCGATTTTGTGACAGAAATTTGCTTTTTTCCCCTCGCCCATAGCACGAAATTCATGTTTTTTCTGGAATTTTTGGATAAAATTCAAGTTTAAACAGCGATCTTTTGGCAGAAATTTACGGTTTTTGGGATCTTTTTAACAAAATTCCGCGTTTTTCTCCCGCAATCCTTTGACATAAATTTGCGCTTTTTCACGATCATTTGACATAAATTTGCATTTTTTTTTGCGATCGTTTGACTAAATTTGCATTTTCCCCACAATCGTTTGACTAAATTCAGGTTCTTTCCGCGATCCTTTGACTAAATTCGCGTTTTTCCGCGATCCTGTGACAGAAATTTGTATTTTTTCCACAACCCTAGGACGAATTTCATGTTTATGTCCAGGATCTTTTGACGAAATTTGCATTTTTGCAGCGACCCTTTGGCTATAAATTACCGATTTTTTTGCGACCATTTGTCGAATTCACGATATTTTTTGTCAGAATTTTCGTACTTTTCTTTTCTTTTTTTTTTTTTTTTTAAGGAAATACTTTTTTTTCAAGTTGGCAAATTTATCCGTAAGGTCCAAAATAAATCTGCGACGCACGTCACGCACTTTCTGCTACCGGGTAAAAATGTAACTCTTTTTCTTTCCGTGTCACTTGGCCTACCGTGCAAAAAATGCAATTCTGGTTTTAATTACCAAAAAATTAATTATCTTCGCTTCTGATTATCGAAATTAAAAAATAAAGACATATTCTGAAAGAGAATGAAATTTTACGTCGGATGGCATAAAAATCATAGCTCGAAAATCGATATTTAAATTTGGTCTTATATAAAAATTCTGAATTCTGAGTCTGTTTCTGACCGCAAAACCGCACCTGTTTTATATTCTGTGGTTATCGCCGAAAATTCAATTCATCAGACATCTGTTGCCTTCACAAATGAAGGAAAATAAAAGATTTTTTTCTCGATTTTTAAAGAATTTCAAAGTTTTTATGGTACGATCAAGATAATTTTTAGAATTTCTGAAAGCTGATTTTTTCCCCGTCTTGTGGTACTAATTTTGAATTTCTGGGATGAGTAAAAAAGAAATAAAAGCGCCTTAAAGCAATCGCTAGTCCTTATCTGCCGTTAAGATGACACCTGGTTTTAATCAATGGAAGAGATAGTTTTTATAATTCGATAAAAAAATTATGCTTTTGTTGAATCATGAATGCCTTTCAGATCTTGTCATTGGGTTTCTTTTAATTAACAACGTCCATTAATTACTACTTTTTCAAAATTTTACGATTTGTGGTTTGATGTGAGGTGTTCAGCTATAAGTATGCAAAATTTCAAGTCAACATATATAGTTACGGGCACTGTGACAGACGGACAGACAGACGAGTGAGACGAATAGGTTTTCGTCAGATGAAGGAAACCCTAATGACAATAGTCAGAATCAAAAGATAGTAATCAAGAGATCTATCCCACATGTGCATTTAAATAGTTCTATGAAAATAAAAAAGGAAAAATGGTTCCGCTTTTCTGAAAAATAGAGCAGAGGAAATATTCTTACTTGAGCTTTGACTACTGCATCAGAAATTACTTCTATGAACGTGGAGACGTTAATTCTGGTTATTTTGGATTATCCAATACTTATGCTAGTTCGTGCGCAAAATACCATATAAATGGTTAAATTTAAAAAAAAATGAAATACAAAGCTGGGCTTTAACTACAAAGCGACTGTAGGGGCAAAAGGTATTTGCCCTGTTACTGAAAAACTAGGGGTATGTGATCCCCATTTGCCCTCACCAGATTACGCCCAAGGGTACAACCGGGTACAACGCGACATGTGCAAGACTCTAGTCCCTGATGTACGCGAGAGAACGGAATGTATGTGCGTCTGTATATCCAGACGCCATGAGAATTTCCTCAGCTCACCAGTACTGGACTGACGCTACGAGTATATTCAAGGAGCGTCACTATAGTCGAGAGACCTGAGGAGCCAGGAAGCTCTTCTTTTGTGCTAATATTATCTTACGAAAAAGGACAATGGTCAGAGTCAAGACCCAGTAATCGTGATATCTATTCCCACCTCTTCGCACACGTGCACCCCCCAAAAAAACATCCCTGGAAATGAAGAGGAAAATAAGTTTTGTACTTTGTACAAAAAGGAAAAAAAGGGAGACGGAAAAAATTTCTCTTGAACTGTTATTATAGCAGAAGGTTCTGTCAAGACATAAGAAAAGTTACTTACCCATACAACACAAACACGTCCTGAGGACATACGAAAGACGTCCTAAACAGTATATTGCCTCGTCCGTCGGACGTCCTACAATATCCCATCGTTATCCGGCGGACGTCCGCGGGGGAGCAGAAAGAGACACCTAATCACGTCCTTCGGACGTCATTTTCAGCCATTCATAGGATGACAGTAGGACGCTCATAGGACCAGATAAAACAAATAGAATTTGCATCCTCTGCTCGTCCGGCATGCGACATTCATAGGATGCTCTTCGGATCAGTAGCGGACGCTTTATATAAAAAAAAAATAAAATAAATAGGAAGGGAGGGTAATTGCCCCACCCTGTTTTTCCTAGATGAGGCTTCAGATTTCTATTAATTTTATCTTAAACTGAGCGACGGCGCACACTGAAATATTTCTATTAAAAAATAGTGGTAGCCTGGACAATTGTTGTCCATGTTACCACTATTTTTTAATAGAAATGTCAGTGTACAATAAAATTAATAAGAATCAGAAGCATCATTTAGAAAGGACAGGTGGGGCAATTGCAACCCCCCTTCATTTTTTGATTTTTAAAATCTTATATTTATATTATTGAAAAATATATTTTAATAGATTTCTTTTTGTATGATTATTTTTCCTGTTGTTTTTCGCAAATATAGGAATCCTTCAATATAAATAAATTATACTAAAAATATTTAAAAATAAGCATGAAAAATGAATACGAAGAAAATACTAGTTCATTTCAAGAGAAAAATTATTATTTCTGTTATCAACATCTCTTTTTTCAACTAATAAGTAGCATACGATGAATGGGGTATCATTGGATAGGATTCTTCGCCCATATCTAATATAACAAACTGAATTTTCTTTATACTTTTAGATTAATATCATCATACACATTTTTTCTGATTTCAACACCCCCTTTTTTAGGTAAATACACAAAGTTGAGTTAGATTTTATACGAAAAGCTTTTGACATAGTATACTCCTATTAGTACAATTTGTTTGGTTTAAAAAACAAATTGCAAATATAAATTTAGGAAAAATGCACTTAATTTACAGTAAAGATTACAGTGCGAAAGCCTTGCAAGGGTCTATTGGTCTAGACTTAATATACTTTTCTAACAAATGAATTTTACTCTTAAGCAAAATCTGCATTAAAATTAGTGATGAAAAAGTAACCGAATTGAAATTTTTGAAAAATAAAAAATTTTATCAGTAATAGCTGAATGCATAAAAAATTCCTCATTTTCTTAGAACAGTTTAAAAAATTGTTAAATATTGTTATCGGTATTGAATTCAGACCTCTCGGGGAGGGATTTCTGTGGCTCCAGGCAGGGGAGGGGGGTGTATTTTAGAGATCTGGGGGTCAAATTTCACTTTCGTTCATTAAAAGGGATAAATCTCAAACCTTCTATATGGGGAAGAGGAGGATCTCCTGGGCCACCCTCTGAATTCAACACCAATTGTTATATATGTATTAAATAAATTTAATTTCATTCTTTTGATATTCCTCATACTTTTCCACAGTCATTTAAATTCATAAATACATCAAATTTGCAGTTTATTTTATTTAATATAGGTAAAAATAAAGTTAAATAGCAATTTTAATATTTCTAAAAAAATAAATAAATAAGAGGGTAAAATCTTTGTTTTTTAACACTGTCAAAATTTTTATTTTAATTAGATTTTTGAGATACAACAGGGGAAAGGCCACCATCGAAAACATCGGTTACAACTTAATACAGACCCTACTTAAAAGAAATAAAATTTCGTATTAAAATAATGTCTGTAAACTTCATGTGTGTTCGTGTATTTAGACAACCACAATTTAAGACATGTCTCATTTGAGAGAATTGAAAAATGTAGTAAACTTGTTTAAAAATTTCATGTATTTAGTTTCAAAATTGAAATTGTGAATGTGCAAGAAGTTTTCATTTAAAATGAAAAATTTGAGTATGCACTAAATGACATTTTAACAAAAAATTTCTCAGAATTTTTATCGATTCTTCTGCAGTATCAATTTTCTCATACTCTTCTTTTTTTTTTCATGATTTATAAAAACAGATAAAGAACATTACCTACTCCATGGCGAAGAAATAATGAAAACTCAGAATGAAAATACTTCATTCTCAAGTAACAAATATGTTTTGTATTTGTTATATTTTTTTTCTGAACTAATTACATTTCTTTAAATTAAAATTCAAGAGAAATACATTACATTTTTTAAAAGTATGTAAGCATTTAGCTCAATATTTACTGTTAATAATATATTAATAAGTTCTGTTAATAATCAATTATATATATTACATTTACTTTAAACAAACCAAAAATTTTTAGGATAAATCAAAAGATTATAATGATAACATTTTATGATGTCAGATTTTAAATATGAAAGCAATTAAATAGGCATTCTTTTCAAGTGCAATAAAAACTTCTATTTTTAGGTAGGGTAGAATTAGGTATATTTTCTCTTCCCTTTAGCTTGAAGTAAAAACACACAAGATCATAAAAGTTTCATAATATTTATACCATTAGATTCTATTATATCTAAAACTTTTTACCTGATAACTTGTTCTGTCAAGTTTTGGTTTTAAGAAATAATAAATAGTACATTCAATCTAGTTGTTCTATGTCTGAGATCCATTGAATTCCTTATTATTTTTTATAGTAAATAAATGAAAAGCTTGCCATTAAACACATAAAAAATATATTAAAATCACTTCACATCATGATATTCTTTACAAAATACTTAATAAACTCCTGTAACTAAATCTATTTACATCTTCTATTCCAGTATGGATGTAATATTTTAAAATAATTATACAATTATTTTACTCGCTGCTTTAGAATGCATGAATTTTAAGTTTTAAACAATGCAATTGCTGAAGTACATACGTTTTAAATCACTGTTAAGAAAGAAAAAATACTGTAAAATAACAACACCAACAAATACATTTAAAGTATTTTAATTTACATTTATAGACTTTTTTTTACATAACATTTACGTTCTTATACATGTTGTAACTATGCCTTTAATACTCTTTCAATGTGTGCCCTTGATATAAGTTTCTTTCTCAACAGCATCTGAAACAAATAATTTTCAAAACATTAAAATTCAGAGTAAAATATCATTATGGCTAGGGGAGTTAAACAAAATTTTGTGTAAAAGAAAATAAGAGAATTTTTAATTTCTAACTTGGTATTGGTACTACTTTTATGTTAGTATATCAGGTGATAAATTGACAAAAATTCCTTTTATAGCCCTACCTTGTGTTGAATTCCTTTAATTTTAAATATAAACCCTTCACTTATTTCATTTAAAATACATAATTTTCATTAAATTACATACATGCCTTTTACTAATATCAGTTAAAATACAGAACAAATAAAAAAATTCTCACACTGTCTTTTTAAAGAAGTTTTATAAAAACAAAAATTTATAAAGAAGACCACAAAGCAAAATATTTAATTTCATGATCAAAGTATTATTTCTAATTTCCATAGCAAAAAATAAAAGCTGTCACTGACGAGAAAAAAATTGCGGTTGGCAGGATTTGCACCTGGCAAACATAAAAGTTCCCAACAATCTTTTTACTTTAAAAAAAAAAAAAAAAAAAAGTGCATAAAAAATTACTTGAGAATTAACATATGTAAGAAAATTTGAATTGCTTTGACATATTTAAGGTTATTCACATAATCAAATTTATTATGCTTCATTAAGGCTCCCAGTTAACGTGCATTTTCTATTTCTTCCCCTTGATTGGAACTTTTATCTTAAACAGTTTATTTGTAAGTTACGTCATCATGATCATAATTAAAATTAATTTAAAAAATATAAAATATTAAAAGCTTTTTTAATCTAAACAAAGTGATTTTCACTTTACATGAATGTAGAAAAGAAGAAAAAGCCAGCTTTTAAAAGTTTAGCTTTTCAGTCTCAGAATTTTGAGAGTAACTTTTCCAACTTAATTTAACACCAATGTTTGCAATATATCATGTCTCTGTTCAAATTATTTTTCAGTTGCATTTGACTATTTTCCAAAACTAGTTAAAAAGAAAAAAAAAATACAAAGAGTTTTAATCAATAATCCCTGCAGTTTAAAAACAAATTTGGATTGTGTTATAGATCCCATCTACATAGTATTGTTTGTGAAGTATTAAAGGATGCAATTTTAAAGGAACAAATTATTGTGGTTCTGGCATTATTATAAATGTTATTTTTAAATCTTTCATTCTACAAAAATTGGTAAATTTTATAAAAAAATTAGCAAATTAACCCCCCCCCCCCCCCCGGGCTCTCAAAAGACGCTTTAGTATGATGTCAGTATTAACATTTCGGTTAGAAACTGACCAAACAACATTTGCTCTGTTTCATTTTTTCTTAAATATTAAATCATAGATTTTGGTCTCAGAAATTTTTTATAAAGTTACTTTCACTTTCTAAACCAGTTCTGAAAATGAAAGTGTCATTCTAAAAAATATCTGCAACTCAAATTGAAAAAGTAAAAAAGGTGCGATGTAGAGATGGAAACTCGGCTATCGTTTTGTGTTATAGATCCCTCATCTACATAATATTGTTTTTTAAGTATATAAATGATGCAATTTTAAAGGAACAAATTATTGTGGTTTTGGCATTATTATAAATGTTATTTTTAAATCTTTCATTCTATAAAAATTAGCAAATCCCCCCCCCCCCCGCTTTCAAAAGACGCTTTAGTATGATGTCAGTATTTAACATTTTGGTTGGAAACTGACTTAAAACAACATTTACTGTGTTTCATTTTTTCTTATAAATCATAGAAAATGTTACCCCCACATATAATATTAAAACACTTAGCTGTGAGATATCAAAATAGAAAATACAACATCTAGCAATTGTTTGTTTAGAGTAGGTTTCTAACAGGGTTGCAAAAAAGCCGGCTAAAATTTAAAAATAACCACGCCGGTGGCTTTTACTGGTTTTAACCGCTTTTTTGGCCATAATTGGCTTTTATACAATGAAACATTGTAATTATACACTACACATTTTAAAGTGCTTTTAATTAGTTTTAATGGCATTTAATTGATTTAGAATTTAATAAGTAACCCAATTTCTCAATAATGAAGACATTAATACTGGAATAAAACTTAGATGGTTTTGCGAGTGATTTGTAGTTAGAATTGCAAATATGTTAGGTAAATTTGAAAAGCGCCATACCAACTGCTTTATCTGGTTTACACTGACTGACCCTTAACCTCCCCCCCCCCCCCGAATTTTTTTATTTTTACAGCTTTATAAAATTAAAGAAGACAATGTTTACTTAGTTACATGCTTTATTACTTAATTAATTTTAAGAACTATTAATATACAAGTCTTATTTTATTTCTAGTAAACATTTAAAATTATGCATAGTCATAATAAAAACGTCATTTTCTCACTAATAAAAATATTATGAATAGCATATGCATGAATATGCTTAGCAACAAGCTTTTCAAAATTTTATTTAGAGAAATTTTATTTATTTTTTTGGAGTCTAACTTATATTCTTTTCAATATTTATGTATATATTTTTTCAGACATAATGCCTTCACAGTTGCTTTCTAGCAGTTATAAAGACTTATTTATTTGAGAAAATTTAATAGAAATTTATAATTTACTCAGTAGAAAATATTTATAAACGTATTATAAATTAATTGATCCAAATTTAAAACGAATTAGCTGTAAATAAACTTTAAAAAATAAAAATCGGCTTTTTTTCAATAAAAGCCAGCTTTTTTAAAGTGGTTAAAACCACCCCCCAAAAAGCCGGCAAACCTGGTTTCTCACCAAAATGACACCACAATTGAATGCATATAATATATAATTTTCAATTCCCACATATTTAGTTTCGATATAACTGCCAAGTCTAAACCCAAACCAAAACTACATTTTACTTTAAGTTTTAGATTCTCAATATACATGTTAATAAATAATAATTAATTTTCTCAATATATTATTCTCAATATACATGTTAATAAATAATAATTAATTTTCTCAATATATTTATTAATGAAAATTATAAAACATGGATTTTCTCTTACTTATAAAAGTTGTTTTCGACTAAATTTGTTGCAAAAAATTGTTTATATTTTCTTTGTAAAGTTTAATTTAATTAATATATAGATACATTTGAACTAAAAATAGTTAAATGTTTTTTTATGATTATCATTTGATTACATTAAAATTGCAGTTATCTCAATAAAAAAAAAAAAATCAATTGTAATTTAATTATAATCAATTAAAAAAAATCAATAAAAAATATCAATTATAATTTTGCTGCAGAAAAGTATAATTAAAGAATATATAACAGGGAGATACAAATATGCATAGACTTGATATGAATTTTTATTGTTATGGACTTAAATTATGGACAGAAATACTTAAAAAAAAAAAAAAAAAAAAAAAACTCACCAATTTTGAAGTTTAATTTCTTTAACATTTTATGTAGAACTGAGCTTTGACTGCTGGATGTTTGCAGTATCTTTTTAACCTTCATTTATCCATGTTGGGACTTTTTGGATCCTACAGTTTGTGCCTACAAAAAATAAATAAAATAACTGAAGATACAAAAGTCAAATCAATTCAAAATAAAATTTAATATAAATGATCACACGTGGCATTAAGCAGTTTCTATTATCTTTACATTCGATCTAAACAAATTCAAAGAAATATTAAAGTACTTCTCCATTATTCCATCGCAGGGTTCATTTATTTTAAATCAATTTAGTTTTAATCGTGATTTAAATCGATTTTTTTTTTTATTATTATGTTTAAACAAATTCAAGATGTAAACAAACCTATTAATGTTTTTAAATATATTTAGTTTTATATAATACAGATAATGAATCGATTTTTAGAAAGATAAGGCTTTTAAGCTTTATAAGATTAAAATTTTTGTCAAGTAAAGTACAATGTAATAGAAAAAATGGTTTCAAATTTAATTTGAATCAAATTGTAAAATAAACTAGCAACAGTAAGGAAATCTAAGCAGGAATATATTAAATATAGGAATATTTATTTTGATTACTTAATATAGTATTTAGAAAAACTTCTGCAAGTTTAAGTAAAATAAAATTATATGACTTTGCTCGTTACAAACAAGCATTGTGACTAACAGATTAATTATCTCATCTTTTGCATTATGCAGGAGAGAAACTAACAAGCTGTGAGAAAATAATCAACATTATTATTTGCTTAAAAGAAATTCTTGACTTTAGTGATACCTATTACATTAAAATTTGAACCATTAATTTTCATGTCTGTGTATATAATTTTATAAATAAAGTCGTAAAATAATAATATTGTGCGAGGTTTAAAAAAAAATAAAAATAAATAAAAAGCTCTACCCATTGACAACTTTTCATTAAAAAAAAATAATAATAATAAAATCTTAACAAACTGTATGTAATGCCTAATAAACAAATGGAGGTACTTTTCCGTTAAACAGACACCACTGTCGCCAAGCATAATAGTTGGCACAAAATGAAAATCATGTGAATTGAAACATTTGAAAAATTAAAGAAAAAATTGATAGTACAGTAAGCATTTTAAAAATATAACATTTGAAAATTACAGACTTTTTCAAACTATTTTATCACAAATATATACTTAAAATAAGTGAACAAATAACTGTTTTTCAATAAAGTAATAAAATAAAACTCATATTAAACTTCTGGCATAAAATTACAAATATCTTAGAAGTATTGCATGGTTATTTTCAATAAAAATCCCTTTCACGATCAGGGTTGAAATAATTAGCGCATTGGAAAAGCCCCACTTTTTAAAGTGTCAGCTATCAATAATTTTAAACAATAAAATTAATGAAAACAGAAAAAGGAATCTTGGATATTTGACCCTTTTCATTAAAATTTTAAAAAAACTATTCTATCGTAACAAACTCCAATTTTAAAATTTGTAATACACAGTAAACAAATGGAAGAATGAAGCCATTGGACACCCCCCCCCCCCCCCCCCCGTCTCCCCTGCACAAAAAAAACCAAAATAAAACAAAAACAAAAAATTTGGAAAAGACTCACTCACTAAAGTTTCAGCTATCAATAATGTTAAAGGTATGATCCATGTCAATTCAGGCAGCCAAAGAAAAAATCTTACCTTCATAGTCTCAGAAGTTTTTGAATTGAACATATGTTAAAATTCAATAAAAAATAAGGTACTTGTATATTTTGGTTTTGCCCAAAAAAATTCCTGGCCCGAGATACAGGCCGCCAAAGATGGCATCCCGGGCACCATTTCCAATTCGCCATTTTCGATAAAAATTTTAAAGTGCTCTATCTCTAGAACGGTGCAAGATATTTTGTTGCGGTTTTTTTTATTTTAAAGATAATATTCTTCTGTTTAAAATGATATACCCAATTTTGAAAAATGTGTTCAACTTTTCTTGTGGCAACCTTTTGAAAAAAAAAATTTTTTTTCAAAAAAACTTTTTTTTTCGAAAATGCCAATCCTAAAAATTTTGATTTTTTTGCTGTTGATCAATACCATTGGGAACTATCTTCACTGTAAAAGAGAACTTCCACTTTTGAGTTTAACAAATTTTAGAAACATTTTAAAAATTCAGAGAATTTTACAGGAACTGTATACATACAGTTCCAGTAAAAGTCACTGAATTTTTGCTTATTTGTATCATATTTGTAAGTATAAGCCTACTATATATCCTAAACAAGTTAGAAATTGCAATATCAAATGTGGCAAATGAGGTGCGTGCATAGTATTAACTAGTTTTATAAATATTCAGATCTTGGTGCAATAAGTGTTACACTCTTGGGCAAAAAGGCATGAATACAAAACTTACTATAATACCATATATTAAATTCAGTAATACAGAAGTAATATGAATCCATCTTAAAAGGACTTAATCGCCATGGCAACCTAGAATCATTGCCTATCATGGTATATCATTGAATCAGTTATGTATTATAGGATTTTTAAATAGAATGAAGAAAACTTTTATTAATGTCTTTTATGTTTTAATTTGATTTTCATAGCATTTGAAGTGATGCATACTTTATTGCAGAGGTTTACAAAAAATTACTTTCTGTGTCATAGAAAGTGCATAGTGTTTACAGGGACACACAAAAGATTTCGGATACTTTACCTTATTGGAAATACTGTACATTAGCGATGATTGCTAGAGGTGCATTTTTAGTTGCAATATGAGTTTTTAAGTTTAATTAAATATTTCCATATTACATTGTGTGTATAAAGGCTGTAGATCATATACAGGGCTACACAAAAAAATTCATAAGGGCATTGCTGGAAGTGCATTTTTAGTTGTGTTTGAGTTTTTAAATTTAACTAAATTTTTCCATATTACATTGTGTGCATAAATGCTGTAGATCATATACAGGGCTACACAAAAGAAATCTTAAGGGTTTACTGAGTATGAATGAAAATAGCTTAAAGGTGATTTTTAAATGATTTATTCATTTTTACACTGAACTACATTTAGTATATGAAGATATGTTTGGGGAATATAGATAAAATGATATACAGGTCCACGCAAAGAATTAGAAACATGGCCGTCTATGGATGATAATCTCTGGAAGTGTGATTTCACTGGTTTTAAGGATGTTTTAATCTTAATTAAATATTAGCTAAATAGTGGCATGTATATAAAGATAGTAGGTAAAATACAGGGTTGTATGAAAGTATTCAAGTATGCTTCCGTCATTGACATAAATTTCTAAAAGTCAAATTCCGACCTATTTATGTGTTTTTAACAATTTCCAACATAGTTGAAAGTCTTTATGGATTCGATTTGTCTGAACTCTAACTTGTATTAATATAATTTGTATTGCTGTGTAATTGATATATGTTATTGAGATTGTTTTACTATGTTCGGTAATTAAAATAAAGTATGTATCACTTCAAATGCTATGAAAATCAAATTAAAACTTAAAAGACATTAATAAAAATTTTCTTCATTCTATTTAAAAATCCTATAATACATAATTGATTCAATGATATACCATGATAGGCAATGATTGTAGGTTGCCATGGCGATTAAGTCCTTTTAAGATGAATTCATATTACTTCCTTATTACTGAATTTAATATGTAGAATCATAATAAATTTTGTATTCATGCCCTTTTTGCCCAAGAGTGTAACTTATTGCACCAAGATCTGAATATTTATAAAACTAGTTATAGTACGCACGCACCTCATTTGCCACATTTGATATTGCAATTTCTAACTTGTTTAGGATATATAGTAGGCTTATCCTCACAAATATGATACAAATAAGCAAAAATTCAGTGACTTTTACTGGAACTGTATATATACAGTTCCTGTAAAATTCTCTGAATTTTTTAAATGTTTCTAAAATTTGTTCAACTCAAAAGTGGAAGTTCTCCTTTACAGTGAAGATAGTTCCCAATGGTATTGATCAACAGCAAAAAAATCAAAATTTTTAGGATTGGCATTTTCAAAAAAAAATTTTTTTTTGAAAAAAAAAATTTTTTTTTTAAAGGTTGCCACAAGAAAAGTTGAATACATTTTTCAAAATTGGGTATATCATTTTAAACAGAAGAATATTATCTTTAAAATAAAATAAACCGCAACAAAATATCTTGCACCGTTCTAGAGATAGAGCACTTTAAAATTTTTATCGAAAATCGCGAATGAGAAAGGATGCCGGGGATGTCATCTTTGGCGGCCTGTATCTCGGGCTAGGAATTTTTTTGGGCAAAATGAAAATATACAAGTATCTTACTTTTTCTTAAATTTTAACATATGTTCAATTCAAAAACTTCTGAGACTATGAAGGTAACCCCCCTGCCTGAGTTGATATGGATTCAGCCTAAACAATAAATTAACAATATCTTAAAACAGAAAAAGAAATCTTGGATATTTATTTGTTTACATTATTTTCTTAATTAATCTCTATCGGCTGGTGAATGTTTGTAATGGTCAGTTGAAATGGATCTATTGTAGGTAACTATGAATCACAAATTTTTCAAGCTCTTTCTCATTTAATATCATAGTGCCACTATTTAAAAACTTTACTCTTATGTTAATTAATGAAATAATTAGTAAACCAATAAAACACCATTAAAAATACAGAAAAAGGTCAAATTAAAAATTCCCTGATGACAAACACATATAAGATATCACATATAAGATGACACAAACACATCATATATAATATTATGGATTAAAATAACAACTGAGATCAAGTGAATGTAACGCTACAATCATATATCTTTAGCATTTAATCCTATTTTGGCCAAAGTTATTTTTATTGAAAGCAGTTAACAAGATAATGGAGAAGTACCGAAAAACCTACCACCAAACTATAAAATTGAATGCCAAAATTACATGATCGTAGCGGCACATTTACTTGATGTCAAATGTGTTTATATCTTTTTTTAATGATGTTTTACTGATTTATTAGATATTTTGTTGATTAAAATAACAATTATGTTCTTAAACAGCAACAAAATATTAAAAGAGGAAAAACTATTGAACAAATTTTATGATGCATAGTTTCATATAATAGATTTGTTTCAGTTGATATCACTTAAACATTCACCAGACGAGAGGGATAGTTAAGAAAAATAATGTATTAAATATCCAAGATTTTTATTTCGGTTTTCAATAATAATATATTATAAAATATATCGTTTAAAATTGATAGTTAGCAAATTAGTAAACAGAGCTTTTCTGATATTTTTTTTTCAATTTCAATGGTAACATTCTTATTTTTTATTTATTAGTTGTTGAAATTTTTTGGCAATATTTTTTTTTAAAGAAAAGTGATTGATGGGATAAAGGAGAAGTACTGAAATTAATAATGAGTTTAGACATCCAGTTAAAATTATTACGTACCAATAAAAATTACAAAATAAAAATGTTATGTCTGAAAAATGGTATTATTTACTTTTAGTTTTAAGATCATGTACACTTGCAGACCCAGAAGCAAAATTTTCTGCATCAGTCTGCAGCAAACTAAAATTTATCTGCGACTCAATAAGCCTACTATCGTAAGAAATGACAAAAACACTTAAAGTAAGCAAAATTTCCATTTATAAAGAAAATATAAGGATATAATAAATACTATAAATCTAGCGACTTAAAGCAAATTTCAGCTATTTTTTAACCCCAGCATTTCTTTTTAACTTGGTGGATTAATCTGCAAGGTTTAATATAATCTACAGTGCCCGCTGCCGTGCTGCACTGTTTCTGCTACTGGGCTTGCACAACTAACAAAATATATGGGATGGAGCAAGAATTTGAAAAATTTTGCTACCAGGCCTAGTGTTTACTGTAGACGGAAAATAAATAGAGGGAAGAATACTTTAAATAAAATAAATAAAACAATGTGATTACATGATTCAAAAACATTTATTACTAAACAGGTGCAAATATTTGCACCTACATGATGTTTCAACTTGAGATATAGAGTGTTTCTTATATTTTAAACTATTTTTTCAAGAGAAATTCCATTAACATGTTTAGGAGTGATTGTTAAAAAAAAAAAGAAAAAAGTGATTTTTATGTATGGTAAACAAAGAAGCATTAACTTTAAATGATTTTATGGATTAAAAACTTAAAAAACACAATTGGATTACAATGACTGAATAACCTGTTTTCCTAAAGAAATAAGGAAGTTCTATAATTTTTGCAAGCTCTAGGGCACACGGATCTTGAAATACTGCAATTCGTCGAAGAGTTTTATGAGATATTTTTGCAAAAATAGGGGTACATTTCACTACATTAAAAAAAGAAGGCAGAGTGTATTTTGCCGATTTTAAAAAGACAGGTGCTGCGTCTTTAAATGATGACTTAGAGGGAACACAGACAAGGCTAAAATGTTATTTATAATGAAAAACAGACAAGTGAAATAAGCTATTCTAAAAATCTTTTCTTTGAAAATGCAAGACAGATTTTAAACACATCAAAACAACTAACAACACAGAAATGTAAAATAAAAACACATTTTTTAAAATGAAGAATTAAAACAGTGTACTTTATCTTTTTTTCAGGAGTTCTGTGTGTCTCACTGAACCCCTCCCCCCCCCCCCCTCCACCATTAAAAAAAAAGCAAGCTAAAAACCAGCTAGTATACATATACTTTTTTAATACAGTATATATGTATAAATGAAGGCAAATTGAAGCTGCTAAAGTGTCACAGAGGGGCCCCAACTGGATCTTTGCTATCGGGCCACATGTAGGCTTAGTTAGAAAATTTAAAAATCCTTATCTTATACAAAATTAATTTTATAAGCAGGTTATTCTTAAAATAAAAATCTACTTTACGAGTATTTTTATTAGATTTTTTAAAGATAAATAAATTTAATAGTTAAATAGATTTAAAAGTTGAATTTAAAGTTTTATGAATATTTTTACTTGTTAGTCATCAACAAAATGAATGTTTAATGTATTTTTATATCTAACACAACACCCAAACAATAAGTCATAAACAATGTTTTGGTGACTCACGAAATGATCTATCTTTAAAAATAATACTATTTCAGTAAAAATGTAATGAACAAAGGTTTGTTTTACGATCATACAACATTATTATTTCGAGTATTTATATGAAAAATGCTTATAACTGTTTAATGTTTTCTATGAAAATTTGCCTGTCTCATGGTATAGATTACGACAAAAGCCTTATATTTTAGTGCAAAATTCAAAAGTTCACTCTAAAAAGTTAAGATTCGAAAGTTTACTTACCTTTAGGATAAATTCAATCATTATTAAAAGAAAAAAGTAATAGAACACAGTTGTTTAAAAGATATTTCGTTTCAACAACAAACGCACAGAGCAGTTGAAGTCAGAATTTCTTGCGCATGCGTACAGGTGACACGGATGTTCTCCGGACAACACCGGACGATCGTGGATGGTTCGTCCGGATTCTGGCGTCCTGCGAACGTCCAAATTATGCTCTGTACAGGATATGACGGGTATCGGACCTCCCGGCTCTATATAGGACCATATAGGACGTCCGGAGGCAGTCTTTGGTTGTATGGGTATGTCAACGTGAAAACATTAATTCTGGCTGTTTTGATTTTGCTGTATCCAATTCTAGTTCAAACCCAAGATAGTAATATAAATTATTAAACTAAAGGGGTAAAAAAAAGCGAAAAAGGAAATACAGAAATTTGAAAACAAGACAAAAAACTGGAGGGGCAAAATACATGTTTTGCCCCTGCTCTTAAAAAACTTGGGGGGCATATGCCCCCCCTTGCCCCCGCCAGATTACGCCCATGTTTCTGTATTTACTCTTATTAATGCTTCTTGTATCACTAACAAATGTCTGAAAACATCAGTTTTATTTCCCATACACTGTTAAAAATAAAGGTTTAACTTTTCTCCAGAAAACTGGATTAAGGAGGAGGTTTCACCATGTTTTTCGTTCAAGTAAAAATGTCTGGAAAAGATAATTACATATCGGATGCACTATATCCGAAATTATGGTTCAACATTTGTTATCGTTGAGTGGCAACAATCGATAAACTTTAATGGCGTCTTCTGCTCTGCCGATGCCGAATCAAAACTTGGATATCTCAAGCAGAAACGTGGATACTGGTATCCAGGTTTAGATTTTCGCCATGTCAATCCATGAAATACTCGAAGTAAGTGCACTAGTGATTGTTTATTTTACTGTTATACACATAATAATGTTTTACTGTAACTCTCGTAAACAAAATTTCGTATCAACGTATTTCTTTTACCGGCAAATGCTGAATATTTTGCTTAAGCCTAAAGTATTTCCGATCTGCATTATATCCGAAGCGAAATTCGTTTGAATTATTGTTTTAATGTGTGGTATAAATTCTATTTTGTGAGTGAAATAGTGCATTCCTTGAATGAATAGAGTGTCTTAACTCAATTTTATAAACATTTGATCATGAATAATAACATTCTCTCATAAAAATTCAAATTCATAAAACGAAGAGTATCGCCTTTTCTAAACATGCAACTTTTTACTTTTAAAAACTTATAATATATATCTCTATCAGTATCTTAAACATTAGTTACCATGTTTAAAGTAATTTATACAAACAAAATAATAAAAAAAAGAGATTTATATGAATTTTAAGCATTGTTTTTAAAAAGTTAAATGTATCCAGATTTTTTTTTCTACTGTCTTTATATTTGATGTAACATCATTTACATTCATGATAATTTTGTTTTCTGAGGGAATTACTGCATTCCTTGAATGAATAGAGTGCCATAATTCAATTTTATAAACATTTGACGATGAATAATAACATTCGCTCGTAAAAATTCAAATTCATAAAACGAAGAGTATCGCCTTTTCTAAAAATGCAACTTATTACTTTTAAAAACTTATAATATATATCTCTATCAGTATCTTAAACATTAGTTACCATGTTTAAAGTAATTTATACAAACAAAGTAATAAAAAAGATTTATATGAATTTTAAGCATTGTTTTGAAAAAGTTACATGTATCCAGATTTTTTTTTTTTCTATTATTGTCTTTATATTTGATGTAACATCATTTACATTCATGATAATTTTGTTTTGTGAGGGAATTACTGCATTCCTTTAATGAATAGAGTGCCTTAATTCAATTTTATAAACATTTGACGATGAATAATAACATTCTCTCACAAAAATTCAAATTCATAAAACGAAGAGTATCGCCTTTTCTAAAAATGCAACTTATTACTTTTAAAAACTTATAATATATGTCTCTATCAGTATCTTAAACATTAGTTACCATGTTGAAAGCAATTTATACAAACAGAATAATAATAAAAAAAAGAGATTTATATGAATTTTAAGCATTGTTTTTAAAAAGTTACATGTATCCAGTTTTTTTTTTTTTTTTCTATTGTCTTTATATTTGATATAACATCATTTACATTCATGATAATTTTGTTTTCTGAGGGAATTACTGCATTCCTTGAATGAATAGAGTGCCTTATTCAATTTTATAAACATTTGACCATAAATAATCACATTCTCTCATAAAAATTCAAATTCATAAAACGAAGAGTATCGCCTTTTCTAAAAATGTAACTTATTACTTTTAAAAACTTATAATATATATCTCTATCAGTATCTTAAACATTAGTTACCATGTTGAAAGCAATTTATACAAACAGAATAATAATAAAAAAAAGAGATTTATATGAATTTTAAGCATTGTTTTTAAAAAGTTACATGTATCCAGTTTTTTTTTTTTTTTCTATTGTCTTTATATTTGATATAACATCATTTACATTCATGATAATTTTGTTTTCTGAGGGAATTACTGCATTCCTTGAATGAATAGAGTGCCTTATTCAATTTTATAAACATTTGACCATAAATAATCACATTCTCTCATAAAAATTCAAATTCATAAAACGAAGAGTATCGCCTTTTCTAAAAATGTAACTTATTACTTTTAAAAACTTATAATATATATCTCTATCAGTATCTTAAACATTAGTTACCATGTTTAAAGTAATTTATACAAACAAAAAAAAAAAAAAAAAAAAGAGAGTATCCAGATTTTTTTTTCTTTCTATTATTGTCTTTATATTTGATGTAACATCATTTACATTCATGATAATTTTGTTTTCTGAGGGAATTACTGCATTCCTTGAATGAATAGAGTGCCATAATTCAATTTTATAAACATTTGACGATGAATAACAACATTCGCTCATAAAAATTCAAATTCATAAAACGAAGTGTATCGCCTTTTCTAAAAATGCAACTTATTACTTTTAAAAACTTATAATATATATCTCTATCAGTATCTTAAACATTAGTTACCATGTTTAAAGTAATTTATACAAACAAAATAATAAAAAAAAGAGATTTATATGAATTTTAAGCATTGTTTTGAAAAAGTTACATGTATCCAGATTTTTTTTTTTCTATTATTGTCTTTATATTTGATGTAACATCATTTACATTCATGATAATTTTGTTTTCTGAGGGAATTACTGCATTCCTTGAATGAATAGAGTGCCATAATTCAATTTTATAAACATTTGACGATGAATAACAACATTCGCTCATAAAAATTCAAATTCATAAAACGAAGAGTATCGCCTTTTCTAAAAATGCAACTTATTACTTTTAAAAACTTATAATATATGTCTCTATCAGTATCTTATACATTAGTTACCATGTTTAAAGTAATTTATACAAACAAAATAATAAAAAAAAGAGATTTATATGAATTTTAAGCATTGTTTTGAAAAAGTTACATGTATCCAGATTTTTTTTTTCTATTATTGTCTTTATATTTGATGTAACATCATTTACATTCATGATAATTTTGTTTTCTGAGGGAATTACTGCATTCCTTGAATGAATAGAGTGCCATAATTCAATTTTATAAACATTTGACGATGAATAACAACATTCGCTCATAAAAATTCAAATTCATAAAACGAAGAGTATCGCCTTTTCTAAAAATGCAACTTATTACTTTTAAAAACTTATAATATATATCTCTATCAGTATCTTAAACATTAGTTACCATGTTTAAAGTAATTTATACAAACAAAATAATAAAAAAAAAGAGAGTATCCAGATTTTTTTTTCTTTCTATTATTGTCTTTATATTTGATGTAACATCATTTACATTCATGATAATTTTGTTTTCTGAGGGAATTACTGCATTCCTTGAATGAATAGAGTGCCTTAATTCAATTTTATAAACATTTGACGATGAATAACAACATTCGCTCATAAAAATTCAAATTCATAAAACGAAGAGTATCGCCTTTTCTAAAAATGCAACTTATTACTTTTAAAAACTTATAATATATATCTCTATCAGTATCTTAAACATTAGTTACCATGTTTAAAGTATTTTATACAAACAAAATAATAAAAAAAAAGAGATTTATATGAATTTTAAGCATTGTTTTGAAAAAGTTACATGTATCTAGATTTTTTTTTTCTATTATTGTCTTTATATTTGATGTAACATCATTTACATTCATGATGATTTTTTTTTCTGAGGGAATTACTGCATTCCTTGAATGAATAGAGTGCCATAATTCAATTTTATAAACATTTGACGATGAATAACAACATTCGCTCATAAAAATTCAAATTCATAAAACGAAGAGTATCGCCTTTTCTAAAAATGCAACTTATTACTTTTAAAAACTTATAATATATGTCTCTATCAGTATCTTATACATTAGTTACCATGTTTAAAGTAATTTATACAAACAAAATAATAAAAAAAAGAGATTTATATGAATTTTAAGCATTGTTTTGAAAAAGTTACATGTATCCAGATTTTTTTTTTCTATTATTGTCTTTATATTTGATGTAACATCATTTACATTCATGATAATTTTGTTTTCTGAGGGAATTACTGCATTCCTTGAATGAATAGAGTGCCATAATTCAATTTTATAAACATTTGACGATGAATAACAACATTCGCTCATAAAAATTCAAATTCATAAAACGAAGAGTATCGCCTTTTCTAAAAATGCAACTTATTACTTTTAAAAACTTATAATATATATCTCTATCAGTATCTTAAACATTAGTTACCATGTTTAAAGTAATTTATACAAACAAAATAATAAAAAAAAAAGAGAGTATCCAGATTTTTTTTCTTTCTATTATTGTCTTTATATTTGATGTAACATCATTTACATTCATGATAATTTTGTTTTCTGAGGGAATTACTGCATTTCTTGAATGAATAGAGTGCCTTATTCAATTTTATAAACATTTGACCATAAATAATCACATTCTCTCATAAAAATTCAAATTCATAAAACGAAGAGTATCGCCTTTTCTAAAAATGCAACTTATTACTTTTAAAAACTTATAATATATATCTCTATCAGTATATTAAACATTAGTTACCATGTTTAAAGTAATTTATACAAACAAAATAATAAAAAAAAGAGATTTATATGAATTTTAAGCATTGTTTTTAAAAAGTTGCATGTATCCAGATTTTTTTTTCTTTCTATTATTGTCTTTATATTTGATGTAACATCATTTACATTCATGATAATTTTGTATTCTGAGGGAATTACTGCATTCCTTGAATGAATAGAGTGGCATAATTCAATTTTATAAACATTTGACGATGAATAACAACATTCGCTCATAAAAATTCAAATTCATAAACGAAGAGTATCGCCTTTTCTAAAAATGCAACTTATTACTTTTAAAAACTTATAATATATATCTCTATCAGTATCTTAAACATTAGTTACCATGTTTAAAGTAATTTATACAAACAAAATAATGAAAAAAAGAGATTTATATGAATTTTAAGCATTGTTTTTAAAAAGTTCCATGTATCCAGATTTTTTTTTCTTTCTATTATTGTCTTTATATTTGATGTAACATCATTTACATTCATGATGATTTTTTTTTCTGAGGGAATTACTGCATTCCTTGAATGAATAGAGTGGCATAATTCAATTTTATAAACATTTGACGATGAATAACAACATTCGCTCATAAAAATTCAAATTCATAAAACGAAGAGTATCGCCTTTTCTAAAAATGCAACTTATTACTTTTAAAAACTTATAATATATATCTCTATCAGTATCTTAAACATTAGTTACCATGTTTAAAGTATTTTATACAAACAAAATAATAAAAAAAAGAGATTTATATGAATTTTAAGCATTGTTTTGAAAAAGTTACATGTATCCAGATTTTTTTTTTCTATTATTGTCTTTATATTTGATGTAACATCATTTACATTCATGATGATTTTTTTTTCTGAGGGAATTACTGCATTCCTTGAATGAATAGAGTGCCATAATTCAATTTTATAAACATTTGACGATGAATAACAACATTCGCTCATAAAAATTCAAATTCATAAAACGAAGAGTATCGCCTTTTCTAAAAATGCAACTTATTACTTTTAAAAACTTATAATATATATCTCTATCAGTATCTTAAACATTAGTTACCATGTTTAAAGTAATTTATACAAACAAAATAATAAAAAAAAGAGATAAATGAATTTTAAGCATTGTTTTTAAAAAGTTCCATGTATCCAGATTTTTTTTCTTTCTATTATTGTCTTTATATTTGATGTAACATCATTTACATTCATGATAATTTTGTTTTCTGAGGGAATTACTGCATTCCTTGAATGAATAGAGTGCCATAATTCAATTTTATAAACATTTGACGATTAATAACAACATTCGCTCATAAAAATTCAAATTCATAAAACGAAGAGTATCGCCTTTTCTAAAAATGTAACTTATTACTTTTAAAAACTTATAATATATATCTCTATCAGTATCTTAAACATTAGTTACCATGTTGAAAGCAATTTATACAAACAGAATAATAATAAAAAAAAGAGATTTATATGAATTTTAAGCATTGTTTTTAAAAAGTTACATGTATCCAGTTTTTTTTTTTTTTTTTCTATTGTCTTTATATTTGATATAACATCATTTACATTCATGATAATTTTGTTTTCTGAGGGAATTACTGCATTCCTTGAATGAATAGAGTGCCTTATTCAATTTTATAAACATTTGACCATAAATAATCACATTCTCTCATAAAAATTCAAATTCATAAAACGAAGAGTATCGCCTTTTCTAAAAATGTAACTTATTACTTTTAAAAACTTATAATATATATCTCTATCAGTATCTTAAACATTAGTTACCATGTTTAAAGTAATTTATACAAACAAAAAAAAAAAAAAAAAAAGAGTATCCAGATTTTTTTTTCTTTCTATTATTGTCTTTATATTTGATGTAACATCATTTACATTCATGATAATTTTGTTTTCTGAGGGAATTACTGCATTCCTTGAATGAATAGAGTGCCTTATTCAATTTTATAAACATTTGACCATAAATAATCACATTCGCTCATAAAAATTCAAATTCATAAACGAAGAGTATCGCCTTTTCTAAAAATGCAACTTATTACTTTTAAAAACTTATAATATATATCTCTATCAGTATCTTAAACATTAGTTACCATGTTTAAAGTAATTTATACAAACAAAATAATGAAAAAAAGAGATTTATATGAATTTTAAGCATTGTTTTTAAAAAGTTCCATGTATCCAGATTTTTTTTTCTTTCTATTATTGTCTTTATATTTGATGTAACATCATTTACATTCATGATAATTTTGTTTTCTGAGGGAATTACTGCATTCCTTGAATGAATAGAGTGCCATAATTCAATTTGATAAACATTTGACGATGAATAACAACATTCGCTCATAAAAATTCAAATTCATAAACGAAGAGTATCGCCTTTTCTAAAAATGCAACTTATTACTTTTAAAAACTTATAATATATATCTCTATCAGTATCTTAAACATTAGTTACCATGTTTAAAGTAATTTATACAAACAAAATAATAAAAAAAAAGAGAGTATCCAGATTTTTTTTTCTTTCTATTATTGTCTTTATATTTGATGTAACATCATTTACATTCATGATAATTTTGTTTTCTGAGGGAATTACTGCATTCCTTGAATGAATAGAGTGCCTTAATTCAATTTTATAAACATTTGACGATGAATAATAACATTCTCTCATAAAAATTCAAATTCAAAAACGAAGAGTATCGCCTTTTCTAAAAATGCAACTTATTACTTTTAAAAACTTATAATATATATCTCTATCAGTATCTTAAACATTAGTTACCATGTTTAAAGTAATTTATACAAAAAAAATAATAAAAAAAAGAGGTTTATATGAATTTTAAGCATTGTTTTGAAAAAGTTACATGTATCCAGATTTTTTTTTTCTATTATTGTCTTTATATTTGATGTAACATCATTTACATTCATGATGATTTTTTTTTCTGAGGGAATTACTGCATTCCTTGAATGAATAGAGTGCCATAATTCAATTTTATAAACATTTGACGATGAATAACAACATTCGCTCATAAAAATTCAAATTCATAAAACGAAGAGTATCGCCTTTTCTAAAAATGCAACTCATTACTTTTAAAAACTTATAATATATATCTCTATCAGTATCTTAAACATTAGTTACCATGTTTAAAGTAATTTATACAAACAAAATAATGAAAAAAAAAAGAGAGTATCCAGATTTTTTTTCTTTCTATTATTGTCTTTATATTTGATGTAACATCATTTACATTCATGATAATTTTGTTTTCTGAGGGAATTACTGCATTTCTTGAATGAATAGAGTGCCTTATTCAATTTTATAAACATTTGACCATAAATAATCACATTCTCTCATAAAAATTCAAATTCATAAAACGAAGAGTATCGCCTTTTCTAAAAATGCAACTTATTACTTTTAAAAACTTATAATATATATCTCTATCAGTATCTTAAACATTAGTTACCTTGTTTAAAGTAATTTATACAAACAAAATAATGAAAAAAGGAGATTTATATGAATTTTAAGCATTGTTTTTAAAAAGTTCCATGTATCCAGATTTTTTTTTCTTTCTATTATTGTCTTTATATTTGATGTAACATCATTTACATTCATGATGATTTTTTTTTCTGAGGGAATTACTGCATTCCTTGAATGAATAGAGTGGCATAATTCAATTTTATAAACATTTGACGATGAATAACAACATTCGCTCATAAAAATTCAAATTCATAAAACGAAGAATATCGCCTTTTCTAAAAATGCAACTTATTACTTTTAAAAACTTATAATATATATCTCTATCAGTATCTTAAACATTAGTTACCATGTTTAAAGTATTTTATACAAACAAAATAATAAAAAAAAAGAGATTTATATGAATTTTAAGCATTGTTTTGAAAAAGTTACATGTATCCAGATTTTTTTTTTCTATTATTGTCTTTATATTTGATGTAACATCATTTACATTCATGATGATTTTTTTTTCTGAGGGAATTACTGCATTCCTTGAATGAATAGAGTGCCATAATTCAATTTTATAAACATTTGACGATGAATAACAACATTCGCTCATAAAAATTCAAATTCATAAAACGAAGAGTATCGCCTTTTCTAAAAATGCAACTTATTACTTTTAAAAACTTATAATATATATCTCTATCAGTATCTTAAACATTAGTTACCATGTTTAAAGTAATTTATACAAACAAAATAATAAAAAAAAGAGATTTATATGAATTTTAAGCATTGTTTTGAAAAAGTTACATGTATCCAGATTTTTTTTTTCTATTATTGTCTTTATATTTGATGTAACATCATTTACATTCATGATGATTTTTTTTTCTGAGGGAATTACTGCATTCCTTGAATGAATAGAGTGCCATAATTCAATTTTATAAACATTTGACGATGAATAACAACATTCGCTCATAAAAATTCAAATTCATAAAACGAAGAGTATCGCCTTTTCTAAAAATGCAACTTATTACTTTTAAAAACTTATAATATATATCTCTATCAGTATCTTAAACATTAGTTACCATGTTTAAAGTAATTTATACAAACAAAATAATAAAAAAAAGAGATAAATGAATTTTAAGCATTGTTTTTAAAAAGTTCCATGTATCCAGATTTTTTTTTCTTTCTATTATTGTCTTTATATTTGATGTAACATCATTTACATTCATGATAATTTTGTTTTCTGAGGGAATTACTGCATTCCTTGAATGAATAGAGTGCCATAATTCAATTTTATAAACATTTGACGATTAATAACAACATTCGCTCATAAAAATTCAAATTCATAAAACGAAGAGTATCGCCTTTTCTAAAAATGTAACTTATTACTTTTAAAAACTTATAATATATATCTCTATCAGTATCTTAAACATTAGTTACCATGTTGAAAGCAATTTATACAAACAGAATAATAATAAAAAAAAGAGATTTATATGAATTTTAAGCATTGTTTTTAAAAAGTTACATGTATCCAGTTTTTTTTTTTTTTTTTTCTATTGTCTTTATATTTGATATAACATCATTTACATTCATGATAATTTTGTTTTCTGAGGGAATTACTGCATTCCTTGAATGAATAGAGTGCCTTATTCAATTTTATAAACATTTGACCATAAATAATCACATTCGCTCATAAAAATTCAAATTCATAAACGAAGAGTATCGCCTTTTCTAAAAATGCAACTTATTACTTTTAAAAACTTATAATATATATCTCTATCAGTATCTTAAACATTAGTTACCATGTTTAAAGTAATTTATACAAACAAAATAATGAAAAAAAGAGATTTATATGAATTTTAAGCATTGTTTTGAAAAAGTTACATGTATCCAGATTTTTTTTTTCTATTATTGTCTTTATATTTGATGTAACATCATTTACATTCATGATGATTTTTTTTTCTGAGGGAATTACTGCATTCCTTGAATGAATAGAGTGCCTTATTCAATTTTATAAACATTTGACCATAAATAATCACATTCGCTCATAAAAATTCAAATTCATAAACGAAGAGTATCGCCTTTTCTAAAAATGCAACTTATTACTTTTAAAAACTTATAATATATATCTCTATCAGTATCTTAAACATTAGTTACCATGTTTAAAGTAATTTATACAAACAAAATAATGAAAAAAAGAGATTTATATGAATTTTAAGCATTGTTTTTAAAAAGTTCCATGTATCCAGATTTTTTTTTCTTTCTATTATTGTCTTTATATTTGATGTAACATCATTTACATTCATGATAATTTTGTTTTCTGAGGGAATTACTGCATTCCTTGAATGAATAGAGTGCCATAATTCAATTTGATAAACATTTGACGATGAATAACAACATTCGCTCATAAAAATTCAAATTCATAAACGAAGAGTATCGCCTTTTCTAAAAATGCAACTTATTACTTTTAAAAACTTATAATATATATCTCTATCAGTATCTTAAACATTAGTTACCATGTTTAAAGTAATTTATACAAACAAAATAATAAAAAAAAGAGATTTATATGAATTTTAAGCATTGTTTTTAAAAAGTTGCATGTATCCAGATTTTTTTTTCTTTCTATTATTGTCTTTATATTTGATGTAACATCATTTACATTCATGATAATTTTGTATTCTGAGGGAATTACTGCATTCCTTGAATGAATAGAGTGCCATAATTCAATTTTATAAACATTTGACGATGAATAACAACATTCGCTCATAAAAATTCAAATTCATAAAATGAAGTGTATCGCCTTTTCTAAAAATGCAACTTATTACTTTTAAAAACTTATAATATATATCTCTATCAGTATCTTAAACATTAGTTACCATGTTTAAAGTAATTTATACAAACAAAATAATAAAAAAAAGAGATTTATATGAATTTTAAGCATTGTTTTGAAAAAGTTACATGTATCCAGATTTTTTTTTTCTATTATTGTCTTTATATTTGATGTAACATCATTTACATTCATGATGATTTTTTTTTCTGAGGGAATTACTGCATTCCTTGAATGAATAGAGTGCCATAATTCAATTTTATAAACATTTGACGATGAATAACAACATTCGCTCATAAAAATTCAAATTCATAAACGAAGAGTATCGCCTTTTCTAAAAATGCAACTTATTACTTTTAAAAACTTATAATATATATCTCTATCATTATCTTAAACATTAGTTACCATGTTTAAAGTAATTTATACAAACAAAATAATGAAAAAAAGAGATTTATATGAATTTTAAGCATTGTTTTTAAAAAGTTCCATGTATCCAGATTTTTTTTTCTTTCTATTATTGTCTTTATATTTGATGTAACATCATTTACATTCATGATAATTTTGTTTTCTGAGGGAATTACTGCATTCCTTGAATGAATAGAGTGCCATAATTCAATTTTATAAACATTTGACGATGAATAACAACATTCGCTCATAAAAATTCAAATTCATAAAACGAAGTGTATCGCCTTTTCTAAAAATGCAACTTATTACTTTTAAAAACTTATAATATATATCTCTATCAGTATCTTAAACATTAGTTACCATGTTTAAAGTAATTTATACAAACAAAATAATAAAAAAAAGAGATTTATATGAATTTTAAGCATTGTTTTGAAAAAGTTACATGTATCCAGATTTTTTTTTTCTATTATTGTCTTTATATTTGATGTAACATCATTTACATTCATGATGATTTTTTTTTCTGAGGGAATTACTGCATTCCTTGAATGAATAGAGTGCCATAATTCAATTTTATAAACATTTGACGATGAATAACAACATTCGCTCATAAAAATTCAAATTCATAAATGAAGAGTATCGCCTTTTCTAAAAATGCAACTTATTACTTTTAAAAACTTATAATATATATCTCTATCATTATCTTAAACATTAGTTACCATGTTTAAAGTAATTTATACAAACAAAATAATGAAAAAAAGAGATTTATATGAATTTTAAGCATTGTTTTTAAAAAGTTCCATGTATCCAGATTTTTTTTTCTTTCTATTATTGTCTTTATATTTGATGTAACATCATTTACATTCATGATAATTTTGTTTTCTGAGGGAATTACTGCATTCCTTGAATGAATAGAGTGCCATAATTCAATTTTATAAACATTTGACGATGAATAACAACATTCGCTCATAAAAATTCAAATTCATAAAACGAAGAGTATCGCCTTTTCTAAAAATGCAACTTATTACTTTTAAAAACTTATATGTCTCTATCAGTATCTTATACATTAGTTACCATGTTTAAAGTAATTTATACAAACAAAATAATAAAAAAAAGAGATTTATATGAATTTTAAGCATTGTTTTGAAAAAGTTACATGTATCCAGATTTTTTTTTTCTATTATTGTCTTTATATTTGATGTAACATCATTTACATTCATGATAATTTTGTTTTCTGAGGGAATTACTGCATTCCTTGAATGAATAGAGTGCCATAATTCAATTTTATAAACATTTGACGATGAATAACAACATTCGCTCATAAAAATTCAAATTCATAAAACGAAGAGTATCGCCTTTTCTAAAAATGCAACTTATTACTTTTAAAAACTTATAATATATATCTCTATCAGTATCTTAAACATTAGTTACCATGTTTAAAGTAATTTATACAAACAAAATAATAAAAAAAAAGAGAGTATCCAGATTTTTTTTCCTTTCTATTATTGTCTTTATATTTGATGTAACATCATTTACATTCATGATAATTTTGTTTTCTGAGGGAATTACTGCATTCCTTGAATGAATAGAGTGCCATAATTCAATTTTATAAACATTTGACGATGAATAACAACATTCGCTCATAAAAATTCAAATTCATAAAACGAAGAGTATCGCCTTTTCTAAAAATGCAACTTATTACTTTTAAAAACTTATAATATATATCTCTATCAGTATCTTAAACATTAGTTACCATGTTTAAAGTAATTTATACAAACAAAATAATAAAAAAAAAAGAGAGTATCCAGATTTTTTTTCTTTCTATTATTGTCTTTATATTTGATGTAACATCATTTACATTCATGATAATTTTGTTTTCTGAGGGAATTACTGCATTTCTTGAATGAATAGAGTGCCTTATTCAATTTTATAAACATTTGACCATAAATAATCACATTCTCTCATAAAAATTCAAATTCATAAAACGAAGAGTATCGCCTTTTCTAAAAATGCAACTTATTACTTTTAAAAACTTATAATATATATCTCTATCAGTATCTTAAACATTAGTTACCATGTTTAAAGTAATTTATACAAAAAAAATAATAAAAAAAAGAGATTTATATGAATTTTAAGCATTGTTTTGAAAAAGTTACATGTATCCACATTTTTTTTTTCTATTATTGTCTTTATATTTGATGTAACATCATTTACATTCATGATGATTTTTTTTTCTGAGGGAATTACTGCATTCCTTGAATGAATAGAGTGCCATAATTCAATTTGATAAACATTTGACGATGAATAACAACATTCGCTCATAAAAATTCAAATTCATAAACGAAGAGTATCGCCTTTTCTAAAAATGCAACTTATTACTTTTAAAAACTTATAATATATATCTCTATCAGTATCTTAAACATTAGTTACCATGTTTAAAGTAATTTATACAAACAAAATAATAAAAAAAAAAGAGAGTATCCAGATTTTTTTTCTTTCTATTATTGTCTTTATATTTGATGTAACATCATTTACATTCATGATAATTTTGTTTTCTGAGGGAATTACTGCATTTCTTGAATGAATAGAGTGCCTTATTCAATTTTATAAACATTTGACCATAAATAATCACATTCTCTCATAAAAATTCAAATTCATAAAACGAAGAGTATCGCCTTTTCTAAAAATGCAACTTATTACTTTTAAAAACTTATAATATATATCTCTATCAGTATCTTAAACATTAGTTACCATGTTTAAAGTAATTTATACAAACAAAATAATAAAAAAAAGAGATTTATATGAATTTTAAGCATTGTTTTTAAAAAGTTGCATGTATCCAGATTTTTTTTTCTTTCTATTATTGTCTTTATATTTGATGTAACATCATTTACATTCATGATAATTTTGTATTCTGAGGGAATTACTGCATTCCTTGAATGAATAGAGTGCCATAATTCAATTTTATAAACATTTGACGATGAATAACAACATTCGCTCATAAAAATTCAAATTCATAAAACGAAGTGTATCGCCTTTTCTAAAAATGCAACTTATTACTTTTAAAAACTTATAATATATCTCTCTATCAGTATCTTAAACATTAGTTACCATGTTTAAAGTAATTTATACAAACAAAATAATAAAAAAAAGAGATTTATATGAATTTTAAGCATTGTTTTGAAAAAGTTACATGTATCCAGATTTTTTTTTTCTATTATTGTCTTTATATTTGATGTAACATCATTTACATTCATGATGATTTTTTTTTCTGAGGGAATTACTGCATTCCTTGAATGAATAGAGTGCCATAATTCAATTTTATAAACATTTGACGATGAATAACAACATTCGTTCATAAAAATTCAAATTCATAAACGAAGAGTATCGCCTTTTCTAAAAATGCAACTTATTACTTTTAAAAACTTATAATATATATCTCTATCAGTATCTTAAACATTAGTTACCATGTTTAAAGTAATTTATACAAACAAAATAATAAAAAAAAAGAGAGTATCCAGATTTTTTTTTCTTTCTATTATTGTCTTTATATTTGATGTAACATCATTTACATTCATGATAATTTTGTTTTCTGAGGGAATTACTGCATTCCTTGAATGAATAGAGTGCCTTAATTCAATTTTATAAACATTTGACGATGAATAATAACATTCTCTCATAAAAATTCAAATTCAAAAACGAAGAGTATCGCCTTTTCTAAAAATGCAACTTATTACTTTTAAAAACTTATAATATATATCTCTATCAGTATCTTAAACATTAGTTACCATGTTTAAAGTAATTTATACAAAAAAAATAATAAAAAAAAGAGATTTATATGAATTTTAAGCATTGTTTTGAAAAAGTTACATGTATCCAGATTTTTTTTTTCTGTTATTGTCTTTATATTTGATGTAACATCATTTACATTCATGATGATTTTTTTTTCTGAGGGAATTACTGCATTCCTTGAATGAATAGAGTGCCATAATTCAATTTTATAAACATTTGACGATGAATAACAACATTCTCTCATAAAAATTCAAATTCATAAAACGAAGAGTATCGCCTTTTCTAAAAATGCAACTTATTACTTTTAAAAACTTATAATATATATCTCTATCAGTATATTAAACATTAGTTACCATGTTTAAAGTAATTTATACAAACAAAATAATAAAAAAAAGAGATTTATATGAATTTTAAGCATTGTTTTTAAAAAGTTGCATGTATCCAGATTTTTTTTTCTTTCTATTATTGTCTTTATATTTGATGTAACATCATTTACATTCATGATAATTTTGTATTCTGAGGGAATTACTGCATTCCTTGAATGAATAGAGTGGCATAATTCAATTTTATAAACATTTGACGATGAATAACAACATTCGCTCATAAAAATTCAAATTCATAAACGAAGAGTATCGCCTTTTCTAAAAATGCAACTTATTACTTTTAAAAACTTATAATATATATCTCTATCAGTATCTTAAACATTAGTTACCTTGTTTAAAGTAATTTATACAAACAAAATAATGAAAAAAAGAGATTTATATGAATTTTAAGCATTGTTTTTAAAAAGTTCCATGTATCCAGATTTTTTTTTCTTTCTATTATTGTCTTTATATTTGATGTAACATCATTTACATTCATGATGATTTTTTTTTCTGAGGGAATTACTGCATTCCTTGAATGAATAGAGTGGCATAATTCAATTTTATAAACATTTGACGATGAATAACAACATTCGCTCATAAAAATTCAAATTCATAAAACGAAGAGTATCGCCTTTTCTAAAAATGCAACTTATTACTTTTAAAAACTTATAATATATATCTCTATCAGTATCTTAAACATTAGTTACCATGTTTAAAGTATTTTATACAAACAAAATAATAAAAAAAAGAGATTTATATGAATTTTAAGCATTGTTTTGAAAAAGTTACATGTATCCAGATTTTTTTTTTCTATTATTGTCTTTATATTTGATGTAACATCATTTACATTCATGATGATTTTTTTTTCTGAGGGAATTACTGCATTCCTTGAATGAATAGAGTGCCATAATTCAATTTTATAAACATTTGACGATGAATAACAACATTCGCTCATAAAAATTCAAATTCATAAAACGAAGAGTATCGCCTTTTCTAAAAATGCAACTTATTACTTTTAAAAACTTATAATATATATCTCTATCAGTATCTTAAACATTAGTTACCATGTTTAAAGTAATTTATACAAACAAAATAATAAAAAAAAGAGATTTATATGAATTTTAAGCATTGTTTTGAAAAAGTTACATGTATCCAGATTTTTTTTTTCTATTATTGTCTTTATATTTGATGTAACATCATTTACATTCATGATGATTTTTTTTTCTGAGGGAATTACTGCATTCCTTGAATGAATAGAGTGCCATAATTCAATTTTATAAACATTTGACGATGAATAACAACATTCGCTCATAAAAATTCAAATTCATAAAACGAAGAGTATCGCCTTTTCTAAAAATGCAACTTATTACTTTTAAAAACTTATAATATATATCTCTATCAGTATCTTAAACATTAGTTACCATGTTTAAAGTAATTTATACAAACAAAATAATAAAAAAAAGAGATTTATATGAATTTTAAGCATTGTTTTGAAAAAGTTACATGTATCCAGATTTTTTTTTTCTATTATTGTCTTTATATTTGATGTAACATCATTTACATTCATGATGATTTTTTTTTCTGTGGGAATTACTGCATTCCTTGAATGAATAGAGTGCCATAATTCAATTTTATAAACATTTGACGATGAATAACAACATTCGCTCATAAAAATTCAAATTCATAAAACGAAGAGTATCGCCTTTTCTAAAAATGCAACTTATTACTTTTAAAAACTTATAATATATGTCTCTATCAGTATCTTATACATTAGTTACCATGTTTAAAGTAATTTATACAAACAAAATAATAAAAAAAAGAGATTTATATGAATTTTAAGCATTGTTTTGAAAAAGTTACATGTATCCAGATTTTTTTTTTCTATTATTGTCTTTATATTTGATGTAACATCATTTACATTCATGATGATTTTTTTTTCTGAGGGAATTACTGCATTCCTTGAATGAATAGAGTGCCATAATTCAATTTGATAAACATTTGACGATGAATAACAACATTCGCTCATAAAAATTCAAATTCATAAACGAAGAGTATCGCCTTTTCTAAAAATGCAACTTATTACTTTTAAAAACTTATAATATATATCTCTATCAGTATCTTAAACATTAGTTACCATGTTTAAAGTAATTTATACAAACAAAATAATAAAAAAAAAAGAGAGTATCCAGATTTTTTTTCTTTCTATTATTGTCTTTATATTTGATGTAACATCATTTACATTCATGATAATTTTGTTTTCTGAGGGAATTACTGCATTTCTTGAATGAATAGAGTGCCTTATTCAATTTTATAAACATTTGACCATAAATAATCACATTCTCTCATAAAAATTCAAATTCATAAAACGAAGAGTATCGCCTTTTCTAAAAATGCAACTTATTACTTTTAAAAACTTATAATATATATCTCTATCAGTATCTTAAACATTAGTTACCATGTTTAAAGTAATTTATACAAACAAAATAATAAAAAAAAGAGATTTATATGAATTTTAAGCATTGTTTTTAAAAAGTTGCATGTATCCAGATTTTTTTTTCTTTCTATTATTGTCTTTATATTTGATGTAACATCATTTACATTCATGATAATTTTGTATTCTGAGGGAATTACTGCATTCCTTGAATGAATAGAGTGCCATAATTCAATTTTATAAACATTTGACGATGAATAACAACATTCGCTCATAAAAATTCAAATTCATAAAACGAAGTGTATCGCCTTTTCTAAAAATGCAACTTATTACTTTTAAAAACTTATAATATATATCTCTATCAGTATCTTAAACATTAGTTACCATGTTTAAAGTAATTTATACAAACAAAATAATAAAAAAAAGAGATTTATATGAATTTTAAGCATTGTTTTGAAAAAGTTACATGCATCCAGATTTTTTTTTTCTATTATTGTCTTTATATTTGATGTAACATCATTTACATTCATGATGATTTTTTTTTCTGAGGGAATTACTGCATTCCTTGAATGAATAGAGTGCCATAATTCAATTTTATAAACATTTGACGATGAATAACAACATTCGCTCATAAAAATTCAAATTCATAAACGAAGAGTATCGCCTTTTCTAAAAATGCAACTTATTACTTTTAAAAACTTATAATATATATCTCTATCATTATCTTAAACATTAGTTACCATGTTTAAAGTAATTTATACAAACAAAATAATGAAAAAAAGAGATTTATATGAATTTTAAGCATTGTTTTGAAAAAGTTACATGTATCCAGATTTTTTTTTTCTATTATTGTCTTTATATTTGATGTAACATCATTTACATTCATGATAATTTTGTTTTCTGAGGGAATTACTGCATTCCTTGAATGAATAGAGTGCCATAATTCAATTTTATAAACATTTGACGATGAATAACAACATTCGCTCATAAAAATTCAAATTCATAAAACGAAGAGTATCGCCTTTTCTAAAAATGCAACTTATTACTTTTAAAAACTTATAATATATATCTCTATCAGTATCTTAAACATTAGTTACCATGTTTAAAGTAATTTATACAAACAAAATAATAAAAAAAAAGAGAGTATCCAGATTTTTTTTTCTTTCTATTATTGTCTTTATATTTGATGTAACATCATTTACATTCGTGATAATTTTGTTTTCTGAGGGAATTACTGCATTCCTTGAATGAATAGAGTGCCTTAATTCAATTTTATAAACATTTGACGATGAATAATAACATTCTCTCATAAAAATTCAAATTCAAAAACGAAGAGTATCGCCTTTTCTAAAAATGCAACTTATTACTTTTAAAAACTTATAATATATATCTCTATCAGTATCTTAAACATTAGTTACCATGTTTAAAGTAATTTATACAAAAAAAATAATAAAAAAAAGAGATTTATATGAATTTTAAGCATTGTTTTGAAAAAGTTACATGTATCCAGATTTTTTTTTTCTGTTATTGTCTTTATATTTGATGTAACATCATTTACATTCATGATGATTTTTTTTTCTGAGGGAATTACTGCATTCCTTGAATGAATAGAGTGCCATAATTCAATTTTATAAACATTTGACGATGAATAACAACATTCGCTCATAAAAATTCAAATTCATAAAACGAAGAGTATCGCCTTTTCTAAAAATGCAACTTATTACTTTTAAAACTTATAATATATATCTCTATCAGTATCTTAAACATTAGTTACCATGTTTAAAGTAATTTATACAAACAAAATAATAAAAAAAAAAGAGAGTATCCAGATTTTTTTTCTTTCTATTATTGTCTTTATATTTGATGTAACATCATTTACATTCATGATAATTTTGTTTTCTGAGGGAATTACTGCATTTCTTGAATGAATAGAGTGCCTTATTCAATTTTATAAACATTTGACCATAAATAATCACATTCTCTCATAAAAATTCAAATTCATAAAACGAAGAGTATCGCCTTTTCTAAAAATGCAACTTATTACTTTTAAAAACTTATAATATATATCTCTATCAGTATATTAAACATTAGTTACCATGTTTAAAGTAATTTATACAAACAAAATAATAAAAAAAAGAGATTTATATGAATTTTAAGCATTGTTTTTAAAAAGTTGCATGTATCCAGATTTTTTTTTCTTTCTATTATTGTCTTTATATTTGATGTAACATCATTTACATTCATGATAATTTTGTATTCTGAGGGAATTACTGCATTCCTTGAATGAATAGAGTGGCATAATTCAATTTTATAAACATTTGACGATGAATAACAACATTCGCTCATAAAAATTCAAATTCATAAACGAAGAGTATCGCCTTTTCTAAAAATGCAACTTATTACTTTTAAAAACTTATAATATATATCTCTATCAGTATCTTAAACATTAGTTACCTTGTTTAAAGTAATTTATACAAACAAAATAATGAAAAAAAGAGATTTATATGAATTTTAAGCATTGTTTTTAAAAAGTTCCATGTATCCAGATTTTTTTTTCTTTCTATTATTGTCTTTATATTTGATGTAACATCATTTACATTCATGATGATTTTTTTTTCTGAGGGAATTACTGCATTCCTTGAATGAATAGAGTGGCATAATTCAATTTTATAAACATTTGACGATGAATAACAACATTCGCTCATAAAAATTCAAATTCATAAAACGAAGAGTATCGCCTTTTCTAAAAATGCAACTTATTACTTTTAAAAACTTATAATATATATCTCTATCAGTATCTTAAACATTAGTTACCATGTTTAAAGTAATTTATACAAACAAAATAATAAAAAAAAGAGATTTATATGAATTTTAAGCATTGTTTTGAAAAAGTTACATGTATCCACATTTTTTTTTTCTATTATTGTCTTTATATTTGATGTAACATCATTTACATTCATGATGATTTTTTTTTTCTGAGGGAATTACTGCATTCCTTGAATGAATAGAGTGCCATAATTCAATTTGATAAACATTTGACGATGAATAACAACATTCGCTCATAAAAATTCAAATTCATAAACGAAGAGTATCGCCTTTTCTAAAAATGCAACTTATTACTTTTAAAAACTTATAATATATATCTCTATCAGTATCTTAAACATTAGTTACCATGTTTAAAGTAATTTATACAAACAAAATAATAAAAAAAAGAGATTTATATGAATTTTAAGCATTGTTTTTAAAAAGTTGCATGTATCCAGATTTTTTTTTCTTTCTATTATTGTCTTTATATTTGATGTAACATCATTTACATTCATGATAATTTTGTATTCTGAGGGAATTACTGCATTCCTTGAATGAATAGAGTGCCATAATTCAATTTTATAAACATTTGACGATGAATAACAACATTCGCTCATAAAAATTCAAATTCATAAAACGAAGTGTATCGCCTTTTCTAAAAATGCAACTTATTACTTTTAAAAACTTATAATATATATCTCTATCAGTATCTTAAACATTAGTTACCATGTTTAAAGTAATTTATACAAACAAAATAATAAAAAAAAGAGATTTATATGAATTTTAAGCATTGTTTTGAAAAAGTTACATGTATCCAGATTTTTTTTTTCTATTATTGTCTTTATATTTGATGTAACATCATTTACATTCATGATGATTTTTTTTTCTGAGGGAATTACTGCATTCCTTGAATGAATAGAGTGCCATAATTCAATTTTATAAACATTTGACGATGAATAACAACATTCGCTCATAAAAATTCAAATTCATAAACGAAGAGTATCGCCTTTTCTAAAAATGCAACTTATTACTTTTAAAAACTTATAATATATATCTCTATCATTATCTTAAACATTAGTTACCATGTTTAAAGTAATTTATACAAACAAAATAATGAAAAAAAGAGATTTATATGAATTTTAAGCATTGTTTTTAAAAAGTTCCATGTATCCAGATTTTTTTTTCTTTCTATTATTGTCTTTATATTTGATGTAACATCATTTACATTCATGATAATTTTGTTTTCTGAGGGAATTACTGCATTCCTTGAATGAATAGAGTGCCATAATTCAATTTTATAAACATTTGACGATGAATAACAACATTCGCTCATAAAAATTCAAATTCATAAAACGAAGAGTATCGCCTTTTCTAAAAATGCAACTTATTACTTTTAAAAACTTATAATATATATCTCTATCAGTATCTTAAACATTAGTTACCATGTTTAAAGTAATTTATACAAACAAAATAATAAAAAAAAAGAGAGTATCCAGATTTTTTTTCCTTTCTATTATTGTCTTTATATTTGATGTAACATCATTTACATTCATGATAATTTTGTTTTCTGAGGGAATTACTGCATTCCTTGAATGAATAGAGTGCCTTAATTCAATTTTATAAACATTTGACGATGAATAATAACATTCTCTCATAAAAATTCAAATTCAAAAACGAAGAGTATCGCCTTTTCTAAAAATGCAACTTATTACTTTTAAAAACTTATAATATATATCTCTATCAGTATCTTAAACATTAGTTACCATGTTTAAAGTAATTTATACAAAAAAAATAATAAAAAAAAGAGATTTATATGAATTTTAAGCATTGTTTTGAAAAAGTTACATGTATCCAGATTTTTTTTTCTGTTATTGTCTTTATATTTGATGTAACATCATTTACATTCATGATGATTTTTTTTTCTGAGGGAATTACTGCATTCCTTGAATGAATAGAGTGCCATAATTCAATTTTATAAACATTTGACGATGAATAACAACATTCGCTCATAAAAATTCAAATTCATAAAACGAAGAGTATCGCCTTTTCTAAAAATGCAACTTATTACTTTTAAAAACTTATAATATATATCTCTATCAGTATCTTAAACATTAGTTACCATGTTTAAAGTAATTTATACAAACAAAATAATAAAAAAAAAAGAGAGTATCCAGATTTTTTTTCTTTCTATTATTGTCTTTATATTTGATGTAACATCATTTACATTCATGATAATTTTGTTTTCTGAGGGAATTACTGCATTTCTTGAATGAATAGAGTGCCTTATTCAATTTTATAAACATTTGACCATAAATAATCACATTCTCTCATAAAAATTCAAATTCATAAAACGAAGAGTATCGCCTTTCCTAAAAATGCAACTTATTACTTTTAAAAACTTATAATATATATCTCTATCAGTATATTAAACATTAGTTACCATGTTTAAAGTAATTTATACAAACAAAATAATAAAAAAAAGAGATTTATATGAATTTTAAGCATTGTTTTGAAAAAGTTACATGTATCCAGATTTTTTTTTTCTATTATTGTCTTTATATTTGATGTAACATCATTTACATTCATGATAATTTTGTTTTCTGAGGGAATTACTGCATTCCTTGAATGAATAGAGTGCCATAATTCAATTTTATAAACATTTGACGATGAATAACAACATTCGCTCATAAAAATTCAAATTCATAAAACGAAGAGTATCGCCTTTTCTAAAAATGCAACTTATTACTTTTAAAAACTTATAATATATATCTCTATCAGTATCTTAAACATTAGTTACCATGTTTAAAGTAATTTATACAAACAAAATAATAAAAAAAAAGAGAGTATCCAGATTTTTTTTTCTTTCTATTATTGTCTTTATATTTGATGTAACATCATTTACATTCATGATAATTTTGTTTTCTGAGGGAATTACTGCATTCCTTGAATGAATAGAGTGCCTTAATTCAATTTTATAAACATTTGACGATGAATAATAACATTCTCTCATAAAAATTCAAATTCAAAAACGAAGAGTATCGCCTTTTCTAAAAATGCAACTTATTACTTTTAAAAACTTATAATATATATCTCTATCAGTATCTTAAACATTAGTTACCATGTTTAAAGTAATTTATACAAACAAAATAATAAAAAAAAGAGATTTATATGAATTTTAAGCATTGTTTTGAAAAAGTTACATGTATCCACATTTTTTTTTTCTATTATTGTCTTTATATTTGATGTAACATCATTTACATTCATGATGATTTTTTTTTCTGAGGGAATTACTGCATTCCTTGAATGAATAGAGTGCCATAATTCAATTTGATAAACATTTGACGATGAATAACAACATTCGCTCATAAAAATTCAAATTCATAAACGAAGAGTATCGCCTTTTCTAAAAATGCAACTTATTACTTTTAAAAACTTATAATATATATCTCTATCAGTATCTTAAACATTAGTTACCATGTTTAAAGTAATTTATACAAACAAAATAATAAAAAAAAGAGATTTATATGAATTTTAAGCATTGTTTTGAAAAAGTTACATGTATCCACATTTTTTTTTTCTATTATTGTCTTTATATTTGATGTAACATCATTTACATTCATGATGATTTTTTTTTCTGAGGGAATTACTGCATTCCTTGAATGAATAGAGTGCCATAATTCAATTTGATAAACATTTGACGATGAATAACAACATTCTCTCATAAAAATTCAAATTCAAAAACGAAGAGTATCGCCTTTTCTAAAAATGCAACTTATTACTTTTAAAAACTTATAATATATATCTCTATCAGTATCTTAAACATTAGTTACCATGTTTAAAGTAATTTATACAAACAAAATAATAAAAAAAAGAGATTTATATGAATTTTAAGCATTGTTTTGAAAAAGTTACATGTATCCACATTTTTTTTTTCTATTATTGTCTTTATATTTGATGTAACATCATTTACATTCATGATGATTTTTTTTTCTGAGGGAATTACTGCATTCCTTGAATGAATAGAGTGCCATAATTCAATTTGATAAACATTTGACGATGAATAACAACATTCGCTCATAAAAATTCAAATTCATAAAACGAAGTGTATCGCCTTTTCTAAAAATGCAACTTATTACTTTTAAAAACTTATAATATATCTCTCTATCAGTATCTTAAACATTAGTTACCATGTTTAAAGTAATTTATACAAACAAAATAATAAAAAAAAGAGATTTATATGAATTTTAAGCATTGTTTTGAAAAAGTTACATGTATCCAGATTTTTTTTTTCTATTATTGTCTTTATATTTGATGTAACATCATTTACATTCATGATGATTTTTTTTTCTGAGGGAATTACTGCATTCCTTGAATGAATAGAGTGCCATAATTCAATTTTATAAACATTTGACGATGAATAACAACATTCGTTCATAAAAATTCAAATTCATAAACGAAGAGTATCGCCTTTTCTAAAAATGCAACTTATTACTTTTAAAAACTTATAATATATATCTCTATCAGTATCTTAAACATTAGTTACCATGTTTAAAGTAATTTATACAAACAAAATAATAAAAAAAAAGAGAGTATCCAGATTTTTTTTTCTTTCTATTATTGTCTTTATATTTGATGTAACATCATTTACATTCATGATAATTTTGTTTTCTGAGGGAATTACTGCATTCCTTGAATGAATAGAGTGCCTTAATTCAATTTTATAAACATTTGACGATGAATAATAACATTCTCTCATAAAAATTCAAATTCAAAAACGAAGAGTATCGCCTTTTCTAAAAATGCAACTTATTACTTTTAAAAACTTATAATATATATCTCTATCAGTATCTTAAACATTAGTTACCATGTTTAAAGTAATTTATACAAAAAAAATAATAAAAAAAAGAGATTTATATGAATTTTAAGCATTGTTTTGAAAAAGTTACATGTATCCAGATTTTTTTTTTCTGTTATTGTCTTTATATTTGATGTAACATCATTTACATTCATGATGATTTTTTTTTCTGAGGGAATTACTGCATTCCTTGAATGAATAGAGTGCCATAATTCAATTTTATAAACATTTGACGATGAATAACAACATTCTCTCATAAAAATTCAAATTCATAAAACGAAGAGTATCGCCTTTTCTAAAAATGCAACTTATTACTTTTAAAAACTTATAATATATATCTCTATCAGTATATTAAACATTAGTTACCATGTTTAAAGTAATTTATACAAACAAAATAATAAAAAAAAGAGATTTATATGAATTTTAAGCATTGTTTTTAAAAAGTTGCATGTATCCAGATTTTTTTTTCTTTCTATTATTGTCTTTATATTTGATGTAACATCATTTACATTCATGATAATTTTGTATTCTGAGGGAATTACTGCATTCCTTGAATGAATAGAGTGGCATAATTCAATTTTATAAACATTTGACGATGAATAACAACATTCGCTCATAAAAATTCAAATTCATAAACGAAGAGTATCGCCTTTTCTAAAAATGCAACTTATTACTTTTAAAAACTTATAATATATATCTCTATCAGTATCTTAAACATTAGTTACCTTGTTTAAAGTAATTTATACAAACAAAATAATGAAAAAAAGAGATTTATATGAATTTTAAGCATTGTTTTTAAAAAGTTCCATGTATCCAGATTTTTTTTTCTTTCTATTATTGTCTTTATATTTGATGTAACATCATTTACATTCATGATGATTTTTTTTTCTGAGGGAATTACTGCATTCCTTGAATGAATAGAGTGGCATAATTCAATTTTATAAACATTTGACGATGAATAACAACATTCGCTCATAAAAATTCAAATTCATAAAACGAAGAGTATCGCCTTTTCTAAAAATGCAACTTATTACTTTTAAAAACTTATAATATATATCTCTATCAGTATCTTAAACATTAGTTACCATGTTTAAAGTATTTTATACAAACAAAATAATAAAAAAAAGAGATTTATATGAATTTTAAGCATTGTTTTGAAAAAGTTACATGTATCCAGATTTTTTTTTTCTATTATTGTCTTTATATTTGATGTAACATCATTTACATTCATGATGATTTTTTTTTCTGAGGGAATTACTGCATTCCTTGAATGAATAGAGTGCCATAATTCAATTTTATAAACATTTGACGATGAATAACAACATTCGCTCATAAAAATTCAAATTCATAAAACGAAGAGTATCGCCTTTTCTAAAAATGCAACTTATTACTTTTAAAAACTTATAATATATATCTCTATCAGTATCTTAAACATTAGTTACCATGTTTAAAGTAATTTATACAAACAAAATAATAAAAAAAAGAGATTTATATGAATTTTAAGCATTGTTTTGAAAAAGTTACATGTATCCAGATTTTTTTTTTCTATTATTGTCTTTATATTTGATGTAACATCATTTACATTCATGATGATTTTTTTTTCTGAGGGAATTACTGCATTCCTTGAATGAATAGAGTGCCATAATTCAATTTTATAAACATTTGACGATGAATAACAACATTCGCTCATAAAAATTCAAATTCATAAAACGAAGAGTATCGCCTTTTCTAAAAATGCAACTTATTACTTTTAAAAACTTATAATATATATCTCTATCAGTATCTTAAACATTAGTTACCATGTTTAAAGTAATTTATACAAACAAAATAATAAAAAAAAGAGATTTATATGAATTTTAAGCATTGTTTTGAAAAAGTTACATGTATCCAGATTTTTTTTTTCTATTATTGTCTTTATATTTGATGTAACATCATTTACATTCATGATGATTTTTTTTTCTGTGGGAATTACTGCATTCCTTGAATGAATAGAGTGCCATAATTCAATTTTATAAACATTTGACGATGAATAACAACATTCGCTCATAAAAATTCAAATTCATAAAACGAAGAGTATCGCCTTTTCTAAAAATGCAACTTATTACTTTTAAAAACTTATAATATATGTCTCTATCAGTATCTTATACATTAGTTACCATGTTTAAAGTAATTTATACAAACAAAATAATAAAAAAAAGAGATTTATATGAATTTTAAGCATTGTTTTGAAAAAGTTACATGTATCCAGATTTTTTTTTTCTATTATTGTCTTTATATTTGATGTAACATCATTTACATTCATGATGATTTTTTTTTCTGAGGGAATTACTGCATTCCTTGAATGAATAGAGTGCCATAATTCAATTTGATAAACATTTGACGATGAATAACAACATTCGCTCATAAAAATTCAAATTCATAAACGAAGAGTATCGCCTTTTCTAAAAATGCAACTTATTACTTTTAAAAACTTATAATATATATCTCTATCAGTATCTTAAACATTAGTTACCATGTTTAAAGTAATTTATACAAACAAAATAATAAAAAAAAAAGAGAGTATCCAGATTTTTTTTCTTTCTATTATTGTCTTTATATTTGATGTAACATCATTTACATTCATGATAATTTTGTTTTCTGAGGGAATTACTGCATTTCTTGAATGAATAGAGTGCCTTATTCAATTTTATAAACATTTGACCATAAATAATCACATTCTCTCATAAAAATTCAAATTCATAAAACGAAGAGTATCGCCTTTTCTAAAAATGCAACTTATTACTTTTAAAAACTTATAATATATATCTCTATCAGTATCTTAAACATTAGTTACCATGTTTAAAGTAATTTATACAAACAAAATAATAAAAAAAAGAGATTTATATGAATTTTAAGCATTGTTTTTAAAAAGTTGCATGTATCCAGATTTTTTTTTCTTTCTATTATTGTCTTTATATTTGATGTAACATCATTTACATTCATGATAATTTTGTATTCTGAGGGAATTACTGCATTCCTTGAATGAATAGAGTGCCATAATTCAATTTTATAAACATTTGACGATGAATAACAACATTCGCTCATAAAAATTCAAATTCATAAAACGAAGTGTATCGCCTTTTCTAAAAATGCAACTTATTACTTTTAAAAACTTATAATATATATCTCTATCAGTATCTTAAACATTAGTTACCATGTTTAAAGTAATTTATACAAACAAAATAATAAAAAAAAGAGATTTATATGAATTTTAAGCATTGTTTTGAAAAAGTTACATGCATCCAGATTTTTTTTTTCTATTATTGTCTTTATATTTGATGTAACATCATTTACATTCATGATGATTTTTTTTTCTGAGGGAATTACTGCATTCCTTGAATGAATAGAGTGCCATAATTCAATTTTATAAACATTTGACGATGAATAACAACATTCGCTCATAAAAATTCAAATTCATAAACGAAGAGTATCGCCTTTTCTAAAAATGCAACTTATTACTTTTAAAAACTTATAATATATATCTCTATCATTATCTTAAACATTAGTTACCATGTTTAAAGTAATTTATACAAACAAAATAATGAAAAAAAGAGATTTATATGAATTTTAAGCATTGTTTTGAAAAAGTTACATGTATCCAGATTTTTTTTTTCTATTATTGTCTTTATATTTGATGTAACATCATTTACATTCATGATAATTTTGTTTTCTGAGGGAATTACTGCATTCCTTGAATGAATAGAGTGCCATAATTCAATTTTATAAACATTTGACGATGAATAACAACATTCGCTCATAAAAATTCAAATTCATAAAACGAAGAGTATCGCCTTTTCTAAAAATGCAACTTATTACTTTTAAAAACTTATAATATATATCTCTATCAGTATCTTAAACATTAGTTACCATGTTTAAAGTAATTTATACAAACAAAATAATAAAAAAAAAGAGAGTATCCAGATTTTTTTTTCTTTCTATTATTGTCTTTATATTTGATGTAACATCATTTACATTCGTGATAATTTTGTTTTCTGAGGGAATTACTGCATTCCTTGAATGAATAGAGTGCCTTAATTCAATTTTATAAACATTTGACGATGAATAATAACATTCTCTCATAAAAATTCAAATTCAAAAACGAAGAGTATCGCCTTTTCTAAAAATGCAACTTATTACTTTTAAAAACTTATAATATATATCTCTATCAGTATCTTAAACATTAGTTACCATGTTTAAAGTAATTTATACAAAAAAAATAATAAAAAAAAGAGATTTATATGAATTTTAAGCATTGTTTTGAAAAAGTTACATGTATCCAGATTTTTTTTTTCTGTTATTGTCTTTATATTTGATGTAACATCATTTACATTCATGATGATTTTTTTTTCTGAGGGAATTACTGCATTCCTTGAATGAATAGAGTGCCATAATTCAATTTTATAAACATTTGACGATGAATAACAACATTCGCTCATAAAAATTCAAATTCATAAAACGAAGAGTATCGCCTTTTCTAAAAATGCAACTTATTACTTTTAAAACTTATAATATATATCTCTATCAGTATCTTAAACATTAGTTACCATGTTTAAAGTAATTTATACAAACAAAATAATAAAAAAAAAAGAGAGTATCCAGATTTTTTTTCTTTCTATTATTGTCTTTATATTTGATGTAACATCAATTACATTCATGATAATTTTGTTTTCTGAGGGAATTACTGCATTTCTTGAATGAATAGAGTGCCTTATTCAATTTTATAAACATTTGACCATAAATAATCACATTCTCTCATAAAAATTCAAATTCATAAAACGAAGAGTATCGCCTTTTCTAAAAATGCAACTTATTACTTTTAAAAACTTATAATATATATCTCTATCAGTATATTAAACATTAGTTACCATGTTTAAAGTAATTTATACAAACAAAATAATAAAAAAAAGAGATTTATATGAATTTTAAGCATTGTTTTTAAAAAGTTGCATGTATCCAGATTTTTTTTTCTTTCTATTATTGTCTTTATATTTGATGTAACATCATTTACATTCATGATAATTTTGTATTCTGAGGGAATTACTGCATTCCTTGAATGAATAGAGTGGCATAATTCAATTTTATAAACATTTGACGATGAATAACAACATTCGCTCATAAAAATTCAAATTCATAAACGAAGAGTATCGCCTTTTCTAAAAATGCAACTTATTACTTTTAAAAACTTATAATATATATCTCTATCAGTATCTTAAACATTAGTTACCTTGTTTAAAGTAATTTATACAAACAAAATAATGAAAAAAAGAGATTTATATGAATTTTAAGCATTGTTTTTAAAAAGTTCCATGTATCCAGATTTTTTTTTCTTTCTATTATTGTCTTTATATTTGATGTAACATCATTTACATTCATGATGATTTTTTTTTCTGAGGGAATTACTGCATTCCTTGAATGAATAGAGTGGCATAATTCAATTTTATAAACATTTGACGATGAATAACAACATTCGCTCATAAAAATTCAAATTCATAAAACGAAGAGTATCGCCTTTTCTAAAAATGCAACTTATTACTTTTAAAAACTTATAATATATATCTCTATCAGTATCTTAAACATTAGTTACCATGTTTAAAGTATTTTATACAAACAAAATAATAAAAAAAAGAGATTTATATGAATTTTAAGCATTGTTTTGAAAAAGTTACATGTATCCAGATTTTTTTTTTCTATTATTGTCTTTATATTTGATGTAACATCATTTACATTCATGATGATTTTTTTTTCTGAGGGAATTACTGCATTCCTTGAATGAATAGAGTGCTATAATTCAATTTTATAAACATTTGACGATGAATAACAACATTCGCTCATAAAAATTCAAATTCATAAAACGAAGAGTATCGCCTTTTCTAAAAATGCAACTTATTACTTTTAAAAACTTATAATATATATCTCTATCAGTATCTTAAACATTAGTTACCATGTTTAAAGTAATTTATACAAACAAAATAATAAAAAAAAGAGATTTATATGAATTTTAAGCATTGTTTTGAAAAAGTTACATGTATCCACATTTTTTTTTTCTATTATTGTCTTTATATTTGATGTAACATCATTTACATTCATGATGATTTTTTTTTTCTGAGGGAATTACTGCATTCCTTGAATGAATAGAGTGCCATAATTCAATTTGATAAACATTTGACGATGAATAACAACATTCGCTCATAAAAATTCAAATTCATAAACGAAGAGTATCGCCTTTTCTAAAAATGCAACTTATTACTTTTAAAAACTTATAATATATATCTCTATCAGTATCTTAAACATTAGTTACCATGTTTAAAGTAATTTATACAAACAAAATAATAAAAAAAAGAGATTTATATGAATTTTAAGCATTGTTTTTAAAAAGTTGCATGTATCCAGATTTTTTTTTCTTTCTATTATTGTCTTTATATTTGATGTAACATCATTTACATTCATGATAATTTTGTATTCTGAGGGAATTACTGCATTCCTTGAATGAATAGAGTGCCATAATTCAATTTTATAAACATTTGACGATGAATAACAACATTCGCTCATAAAAATTCAAATTCATAAAACGAAGTGTATCGCCTTTTCTAAAAATGCAACTTATTACTTTTAAAAACTTATAATATATATCTCTATCAGTATCTTAAACATTAGTTACCATGTTTAAAGTAATTTATACAAACAAAATAATAAAAAAAAGAGATTTATATGAATTTTAAGCATTGTTTTGAAAAAGTTACATGTATCCAGATTTTTTTTTTCTATTATTGTCTTTATATTTGATGTAACATCATTTACATTCATGATGATTTTTTTTTCTGAGGGAATTACTGCATTCCTTGAATGAATAGAGTGCCATAATTCAATTTTATAAACATTTGACGATGAATAACAACATTCGCTCATAAAAATTCAAATTCATAAACGAAGAGTATCGCCTTTTCTAAAAATGCAACTTATTACTTTTAAAAACTTATAATATATATCTCTATCAGTATCTTAAACATTAGTTACCATGTTTAAAGTAATTTATACAAACAAAATAATAAAAAAAAAGAGAGTATCCAGATTTTTTTTCCTTTCTATTATTGTCTTTATATTTGATGTAACATCATTTACATTCATGATAATTTTGTTTTCTGAGGGAATTACTGCATTCCTTGAATGAATAGAGTGCCTTAATTCAATTTTATAAACATTTGACGATGAATAATAACATTCTCTCATAAAAATTCAAATTCAAAAACGAAGAGTATCGCCTTTTCTAAAAATGCAACTTATTACTTTTAAAAACTTATAATATATATCTCTATCAGTATCTTAAACATTAGTTACCATGTTTAAAGTAATTTATACAAAAAAAATAATAAAAAAAAGAGATTTATATGAATTTTAAGCATTGTTTTGAAAAAGTTACATGTATCCAGATTTTTTTTTCTGTTATTGTCTTTATATTTGATGTAACATCATTTACATTCATGATGATTTTTTTTTCTGAGGGAATTACTGCATTCCTTGAATGAATAGAGTGCCATAATTCAATTTTATAAACATTTGACGATGAATAACAACATTCGCTCATAAAAATTCAAATTCATAAAACGAAGAGTATCGCCTTTTCTAAAAATGCAACTTATTACTTTTAAAAACTTATAATATATATCTCTATCAGTATCTTAAACATTAGTTACCATGTTTAAAGTAATTTATACAAACAAAATAATAAAAAAAAAAGAGAGTATCCAGATTTTTTTTCTTTCTATTATTGTCTTTATATTTGATGTAACATCATTTACATTCATGATAATTTTGTTTTCTGAGGGAATTACTGCATTTCTTGAATGAATAGAGTGCCTTATTCAATTTTATAAACATTTGACCATAAATAATCACATTCTCTCATAAAAATTCAAATTCATAAAACGAAGAATATCGCCTTTTCTAAAAATGCAACTTATTACTTTTAAAAACTTATAATATATATCTCTATCAGTATATTAAACATTAGTTACCATGTTTAAAGTAATTTATACAAACAAAATAATAAAAAAAAGAGATTTATATGAATTTTAAGCATTGTTTTGAAAAAGTTACATGTATCCAGATTTTTTTTTTCTATTATTGTCTTTATATTTGATGTAACATCATTTACATTCATGATAATTTTGTTTTCTGAGGGAATTACTGCATTCCTTGAATGAATAGAGTGCCATAATTCAATTTTATAAACATTTGACGATGAATAACAACATTCGCTCATAAAAATTCAAATTCATAAAACGAAGAGTATCGCCTTTTCTAAAAATGCAACTTATTACTTTTAAAAACTTATAATATATATCTCTATCAGTATCTTAAACATTAGTTACCATGTTTAAAGTAATTTATACAAACAAAATAATAAAAAAAAAGAGAGTATCCAGATTTTTTTTTCTTTCTATTATTGTCTTTATATTTGATGTAACATCATTTACATTCATGATAATTTTGTTTTCTGAGGGAATTACTGCATTCCTTGAATGAATAGAGTGCCTTAATTCAATTTTATAAACATTTGACGATGAATAATAACATTCTCTCATAAAAATTCAAATTCAAAAACGAAGAGTATCGCCTTTTCTAAAAATGCAACTTATTACTTTTAAAAACTTATAATATATATCTCTATCAGTATCTTAAACATTAGTTACCATGTTTAAAGTAATTTATACAAACAAAATAATAAAAAAAAGAGATTTATATGAATTTTAAGCATTGTTTTGAAAAAGTTACATGTATCCACATTTTTTTTTTCTATTATTGTCTTTATATTTGATGTAACATCATTTACATTCATGATGATTTTTTTTTCTGAGGGAATTACTGCATTCCTTGAATGAATAGAGTGCCATAATTCAATTTGATAAACATTTGACGATGAATAACAACATTCGCTCATAAAAATTCAAATTCATAAACGAAGAGTATCGCCTTTTCTAAAAATGCAACTTATTACTTTTAAAAACTTATAATATATATCTCTATCAGTATCTTAAACATTAGTTACCATGTTTAAAGTAATTTATACAAACAAAATAATAAAAAAAAAAGAGAGTATCCAGATTTTTTTTCTTTCTATTATTGTCTTTATATTTGATGTAACATCATTTACATTCATGATAATTTTGTTTTCTGAGGGAATTACTGCATTTCTTGAATGAATAGAGTGCCTTATTCAATTTTATAAACATTTGACCATAAATAATCACATTCTCTCATAAAAATTCAAATTCATAAAACGAAGAGTATCGCCTTTTCTAAAAATGCAACTTATTACTTTTAAAAACTTATAATATATATCTCTATCAGTATCTTAAACATTAGTTACCATGTTTAAAGTAATTTATACAAACAAAATAATAAAAAAAAGAGATTTATATGAATTTTAAGCATTGTTTTTAAAAAGTTGCATGTATCCAGATTTTTTTTTCTTTCTATTATTGTCTTTATATTTGATGTAACATCATTTACATTCATGATAATTTTGTATTCTGAGGGAATTACTGCATTCCTTGAATGAATAGAGTGCCATAATTCAATTTTATAAACATTTGACGATGAATAACAACATTCGCTCATAAAAATTCAAATTCATAAAACGAAGTGTATCGCCTTTTCTAAAAATGCAACTTATTACTTTTAAAAACTTATAATATATATCTCTATCAGTATCTTAAACATTAGTTACCATGTTTAAAGTAATTTATACAAACAAAATAATAAAAAAAAGAGATTTATATGAATTTTAAGCATTGTTTTGAAAAAGTTACATGTATCCAGATTTTTTTTTTCTATTATTGTCTTTATATTTGATGTAACATCATTTACATTCATGATGATTTTTTTTTCTGAGGGAATTACTGCATTCCTTGAATGAATAGAGTGCCATAATTCAATTTTATAAACATTTGACGATGAATAACAACATTCGCTCATAAAAATTCAAATTCATAAACGAAGAGTATCGCCTTTTCTAAAAATGCAACTTATTACTTTTAAAAACTTATAATATATATCTCTATCAGTATCTTAAACATTAGTTACCATGTTTAAAGTAATTTATACAAACAAAATAATAAAAAAAAAGAGAGTATCCAGATTTTTTTTTCTTTCTATTATTGTCTTTATATTTGATGTAACATCATTTACATTCATGATAATTTTGTTTTCTGAGGGAATTACTGCATTCCTTGAATGAATAGAGTGCCTTAATTCAATTTTATAAACATTTGACGATGAATAATAACATTCTCTCATAAAAATTCAAATTCAAAAACGAAGAGTATCGCCTTTTCTAAAAATGCAACTTATTACTTTTAAAAACTTATAATATATATCTCTATCAGTATCTTAAACATTAGTTACCATGTTTAAAGTAATTTATACAAAAAAAATAATAAAAAAAAGAGATTTATATGAATTTTAAGCATTGTTTTGAAAAAGTTACATGTATCCAGATTTTTTTTTTCTGTTATTGTCTTTATATTTGATGTAACATCATTTACATTCATGATGATTTTTTTTTCTGAGGGAATTACTGCATTCCTTGAATGAATAGAGTGCCATAATTCAATTTTATAAACATTTGACGATGAATAACAACATTCGCTCATAAAAATTCAAATTCATAAAACGAAGAGTATCGCCTTTTCTAAAAATGCAACTTATTACTTTTAAAAACTTATAATATATATCTCTATCAGTATCTTAAACATTAGTTACCATGTTTAAAGTAATTTATACAAACAAAATAATAAAAAAAAAAGAGAGTATCCAGATTTTTTTTCTTTCTATTATTGTCTTTATATTTGATGTAACATCATTTACATTCATGATAATTTTGTTTTCTGAGGGAATTACTGCATTTCTTGAATGAATAGAGTGCCTTATTCAATTTTATAAACATTTGACCATAAATAATCACATTCTCTCATAAAAATTCAAATTCATAAAACGAAGAGTATCGCCTTTTCTAAAAATGCAACTTATTACTTTTAAAAACTTATAATATATATCTCTATCAGTATATTAAACATTAGTTACCATGTTTAAAGTAATTTATACAAACAAAATAATAAAAAAAAGAGATTTATATGAATTTTAAGCATTGTTTTTAAAAAGTTGCATGTATCCAGATTTTTTTTTCTTTCTATTATTGTCTTTATATTTGATGTAACATCATTTACATTCATGATAATTTTGTATTCTGAGGGAATTACTGCATTCCTTGAATGAATAGAGTGGCATAATTCAATTTTATAAACATTTGACGATGAATAACAACATTCGCTCATAAAAATTCAAATTCATAAACGAAGAGTATCGCCTTTTCTAAAAATGCAACTTATTACTTTTAAAAACTTATAATATATATCTCTATCAGTATCTTAAACATTAGTTACCATGTTTAAAGTAATTTATACAAACAAAATAATAAAAAAAAGAGATTTATATGAATTTTAAGCATTGTTTTGAAAAAGTTACATGTATCCACATTTTTTTTTTCTATTATTGTCTTTATATTTGATGTAACATCATTTACATTCATGATGATTTTTTTTTTCTGAGGGAATTACTGCATTCCTTGAATGAATAGAGTGCCATAATTCAATTTGATAAACATTTGACGATGAATAACAACATTCGCTCATAAAAATTCAAATTCATAAACGAAGAGTATCGCCTTTTCTAAAAATGCAACTTATTACTTTTAAAAACTTATAATATATATCTCTATCAGTATCTTAAACATTAGTTACCATGTTTAAAGTAATTTATACAAACAAAATAATAAAAAAAAGAGATTTATATGAATTTTAAGCATTGTTTTTAAAAAGTTGCATGTATCCAGATTTTTTTTTCTTTCTATTATTGTCTTTATATTTGATGTAACATCATTTACATTCATGATAATTTTGTATTCTGAGGGAATTACTGCATTCCTTGAATGAATAGAGTGCCATAATTCAATTTTATAAACATTTGACGATGAATAACAACATTCGCTCATAAAAATTCAAATTCATAAAACGAAGTGTATCGCCTTTTCTAAAAATGCAACTTATTACTTTTAAAAACTTATAATATATATCTCTATCAGTATCTTAAACATTAGTTACCATGTTTAAAGTAATTTATACAAACAAAATAATAAAAAAAAGAGATTTATATGAATTTTAAGCATTGTTTTGAAAAAGTTACATGTATCCAGATTTTTTTTTTCTATTATTGTCTTTATATTTGATGTAACATCATTTACATTCATGATGATTTTTTTTTCTGAGGGAATTACTGCATTCCTTGAATGAATAGAGTGCCATAATTCAATTTTATAAACATTTGACGATGAATAACAACATTCGCTCATAAAAATTCAAATTCATAAAACGAAGAGTATCGCCTTTTCTAAAAATGCAACTTATTACTTTTAAAAACTTATAATATATATCTCTATCAGTATCTTAAACATTAGTTACCATGTTTAAAGTAATTTATACAAACAAAATAATAAAAAAAAGAGATATATGAATTTTAAGCATTGTTTTTAAAAAGTTCCATGTATCCAGATTTTTTTTTCTTTCTATTATTGTCTTTATATTTGATGTAACATCATTTACATTCATGATAATTTTGTTTTCTGAGGGAATTACTGCATTCCTTGAATGAATAGAGTGCCATAATTCAATTTTATAAACATTTGACGATTAATAACAACATTCGCTCATAAAAATTCAAATTCATAAAACGAAGAGTATCGCCTTTTCTAAAAATGCAACTTATTACTTTTAAAAACTTATAATATATATCTCTATCAGTATCTTAAACATTAGTTACCATGTTTAAAGTAATTTATACAAACAAAATAATAAAAAAAAGAGATTTATATGAATTTTAAGCATTGTTTTGAAAAAGTTACATGTATCCAGATTTTTTTTTTCTATTATTGTCTTTATATTTGATGTAACATCATTTACATTCATGATGATTTTTTTTTCTGAGGGAATTACTGCATTCCTTGAATGAATAGAGTGCCATAATTCAATTTTATAAACATTTGACGATGAATAACAACATTCGCTCATAAAAATTCAAATTCATAAAACAAAGAGTATCGCCTTTTCTAAAAATGCAACTTATTACTTTTAAAAACTTATAATATATATCTCTATCAGTATCTTAAACATTAGTTACCATGTTTAAAGTAATTTATACAAACAAAATAATAAAAAAAAAAGAGAGTATCCAGATTTTTTTTCTTTCTATTATTGTCTTTATATTTGATGTAACATCATTTACATTCATGATAATTTTGTTTTCTGAGGGAATTACTGCATTTCTTGAATGAATAGAGTGCCTTATTCAATTTTATAAACATTTGACCATAAATAATCACATTCTCTCATAAAAATTCAAATTCATAAAACGAAGAGTATCGCCTTTTCTAAAAATGCAACTTATTACTTTTAAAAACTTATAATATATATCTCTATCAGTATCTTAAACATTAGTTACCATGTTTAAAGTAATTTATACAAACAAAATAATAAAAAAAAGAGATTTATATGAATTTTAAGCATTGTTTTTAAAAAGTTGCATGTATCCAGATTTTTTTTTCTTTCTATTATTGTCTTTATATTTGATGTAACATCATTTACATTCATGATAATTTTGTATTCTGAGGGAATTACTGCATTCCTTGAATGAATAGAGTGCCATAATTCAATTTTATAAACATTTGACGATGAATAACAACATTCGCTCATAAAAATTCAAATTCATAAAACGAAGTGTATCGCCTTTTCTAAAAATGCAACTTATTACTTTTAAAAACTTATAATATATATCTCTATCAGTATCTTAAACATTAGTTACCATGTTTAAAGTAATTTATACAAACAAAATAATAAAAAAAAGAGATTTATATGAATTTTAAGCATTGTTTTGAAAAAGTTACATGTATCCAGATTTTTTTTTTCTATTATTGTCTTTATATTTGATGTAACATCATTTACATTCATGATGATTTTTTTTTCTGAGGGAATTACTGCATTCCTTGAATGAATAGAGTGCCATAATTCAATTTTATAAACATTTGACGATGAATAACAACATTCGCTCATAAAAATTCAAATTCATAAACGAAGAGTATCGCCTTTTCTAAAAATGCAACTTATTACTTTTAAAAACTTATAATATATATCTCTATCATTATCTTAAACATTAGTTACCATGTTTAAAGTAATTTATACAAACAAAATAATGAAAAAAAGAGATTTATATGAATTTTAAGCATTGTTTTGAAAAAGTTACATGTATCCAGATTTTTTTTTCTTTCTATTATTGTCTTTATATTTGATGTAACATCATTTACATTCATGATAATTTTGTTTTCTGAGGGAATTACTGCATTCCTTGAATGAATAGAGTGCCATAATTCAATTTTATAAACATTTGACGATGAATAACAACATTCGCTCATAAAAATTCAAATTCATAAAACAAAGAGTATCGCCTTTTCTAAAAATGCAACTTATTACTTTTAAAAACTTATAATATATGTCTCTATCAGTATCTTATACATTAGTTACCATGTTTAAAGTAATTTATACAAACAAAATAATAAAAAAAAGAGATTTATATGAATTTTAAGCATTGTTTTGAAAAAGTTACATGTATCCAGATTTTTTTTTTCTATTATTGTCTTTATATTTGATGTAACATCATTTACATTCATGATGATTTTTTTTTCTGAGGGAATTACTGCATTCCTTGAATGAATAGAGTGCCATAATTCAATTTGATAAACATTTGACGATGAATAACAACATTCGCTCATAAAAATTCAAATTCATAAACGAAGAGTATCGCCTTTTCTAAAAATGCAACTTATTACTTTTAAAAACTTATAATATATATCTCTATCAGTATCTTAAACATTAGTTACCATGTTTAAAGTAATTTATACAAACAAAATAATAAAAAAAAAAGAGAGTATCCAGATTTTTTTTCTTTCTATTATTGTCTTTATATTTGATGTAACATCATTTACATTCATGATAATTTTGTTTTCTGAGGGAATTACTGCATTTCTTGAATGAATAGAGTGCCTTATTCAATTTTATAAACATTTGACCATAAATAATCACATTCTCTCATAAAAATTCAAATTCATAAAACGAAGAGTATCGCCTTTTCTAAAAATGCAACTTATTACTTTTAAAAACTTATAATATATATCTCTATCAGTATCTTAAACATTAGTTACCATGTTTAAAGTAATTTATACAAACAAAATAATAAAAAAAAGAGATTTATATGAATTTTAAGCATTGTTTTTAAAAAGTTGCATGTATCCAGATTTTTTTTTCTTTCTATTATTGTCTTTATATTTGATGTAACATCATTTACATTCATGATAATTTTGTATTCTGAGGGAATTACTGCATTCCTTGAATGAATAGAGTGCCATAATTCAATTTTATAAACATTTGACGATGAATAACAACATTCGCTCATAAAAATTCAAATTCATAAAACGAAGTGTATCGCCTTTTCTAAAAATGCAACTTATTACTTTTAAAAACTTATAATATATATCTCTATCATTATCTTAAACATTAGTTACCATGTTTAAAGTAATTTATACAAACAAAATAATGAAAAAAAGAGATTTATATGAATTTTAAGCATTGTTTTGAAAAAGTTACATGTATCCAGATTTTTTTTTCTTTCTATTATTGTCTTTATATTTGATGTAACATCATTTACATTCATGATAATTTTGTTTTCTGAGGGAATTACTGCATTCCTTGAATGAATAGAGTGCCATAATTCAATTTTATAAACATTTGACGATGAATAACAACATTCGCTCATAAAAATTCAAATTCATAAAACGAAGAGTATCGCCTTTTCTAAAAATGCAACTTATTACTTTTAAAAACTTATAATATATGTCTCTATCAGTATCTTATACATTAGTTACCATGTTTAAAGTAATTTATACAAACAAAATAATAAAAAAAAGAGATTTATATGAATTTTAAGCATTGTTTTGAAAAAGTTACATGTATCCAGATTTTTTTTTTCTATTATTGTCTTTATATTTGATGTAACATCATTTACATTCATGATAATTTTGTTTTCTGAGGGAATTACTGCATTCCTTGAATGAATAGAGTGCCATAATTCAATTTTATAAACATTTGACGATGAATAACAACATTCGCTCATAAAAATTCAAATTCATAAAACGAAGAGTATCGCCTTTTCTAAAAATGCAACTTATTACTTTTAAAAACTTATAATATATATCTCTATCAGTATCTTAAACATTAGTTACCATGTTTAAAGTAATTTATACAAACAAAATAATAAAAAAAAAGAGAGTATCCAGATTTTTTTTTCTTTCTATTATTGTCTTTATATTTGATGTAACATCATTTACATTCATGATAATTTTGTTTTCTGAGGGAATTACTGCATTCCTTGAATGAATAGAGTGCCTTAATTCAATTTTATAAACATTTGACGATGAATAATAACATTCTCTCATAAAAATTCAAATTCAAAAACGAAGAGTATCGCCTTTTCTAAAAATGCAACTTATTACTTTTAAAAACTTATAATATATATCTCTATCAGTATCTTAAACATTAGTTACCATGTTTAAAGTAATTTATACAAAAAAAATAATAAAAAAAAGAGATTTATATGAATTTTAAGCATTGTTTTGAAAAAGTTACATGTATCCAGATTTTTTTTTTCTGTTATTGTCTTTATATTTGATGTAACATCATTTACATTCATGATGATTTTTTTTTCTGAGGGAATTACTGCATTCCTTGAATGAATAGAGTGCCATAATTCAATTTTATAAACATTTGACGATGAATAACAACATTCGCTCATAAAAATTCAAATTCATAAAACGAAGAGTATCGCCTTTTCTAAAAATGCAACTTATTACTTTTAAAAACTTATAATATATATCTCTATCAGTATCTTAAACATTAGTTACCATGTTTAAAGTAATTTATACAAACAAAATAATAAAAAAAAAAGAGAGTATCCAGATTTTTTTTCTTTCTATTATTGTCTTTATATTTGATGTAACATCATTTACATTCATGATAATTTTGTTTTCTGAGGGAATTACTGCATTTCTTGAATGAATAGAGTGCCTTATTCAATTTTATAAACATTTGACCATAAATAATCACATTCTCTCATAAAAATTCAAATTCATAAAACGAAGAGTATCGCCTTTTCTAAAAATGCAACTTATTACTTTTAAAAACTTATAATATATATCTCTATCAGTATATTAAACATTAGTTACCATGTTTAAAGTAATTTATACAAACAAAATAATAAAAAAAAGAGATTTATATGAATTTTAAGCATTGTTTTTAAAAAGTTGCATGTATCCAGATTTTTTTTTCTTTCTATTATTGTCTTTATATTTGATGTAACATCATTTACATTCATGATAATTTTGTATTCTGAGGGAATTACTGCATTCCTTGAATGAATAGAGTGCCATAATTCAATTTTATAAACATTTGACGATGAATAACAACATTCGCTCATAAAAATTCAAATTCATAAACGAAGAGTATCGCCTTTTCTAAAAATGCAACTTATTACTTTTAAAAACTTATAATATATATCTCTATCAGTATCTTAAACATTAGTTACCTTGTTTAAAGTAATTTATACAAACAAAATAATGAAAAAAAGAGATTTATATGAATTTTAAGCATTGTTTTTAAAAAGTTCCATGTATCCAGATTTTTTTTTCTTTCTATTATTGTCTTTATATTTGATGTAACATCATTTACATTCATGATGATTTTTTTTTCTGAGGGAATTACTGCATTCCTTGAATGAATAGAGTGGCATAATTCAATTTTATAAACATTTGACGATGAATAACAACATTCGCTCATAAAAATTCAAATTCATAAAACGAAGAGTATCGCCTTTTCTAAAAATGCAACTTATTACTTTTAAAAACTTATAATATATATCTCTATCAGTATCTTAAACATTAGTTACCATGTTTAAAGTAATTTATACAAACAAAATAATAAAAAAAAAAGAGAGTATCCAGATTTTTTTTCTTTCTATTATTGTCTTTATATTTGATGTAACATCATTTACATTCATGATAATTTTGTTTTCTGAGGGAATTACTGCATTTCTTGAATGAATAGAGTGCCTTATTCAATTTTATAAACATTTGACCATAAATAATCGCATTCTCTCATAAAAATTCAAATTCATAAAACGAAGAGTATCGCCTTTTCTAAAAATGCAACTTATTACTTTTAAAAACTTATAATATATATCTCTATCAGTATCTTAAACATTAGTTACCATGTTTAAAGTAATTTATACAAACAAAATAATAAAAAAAAGAGATTTATATGAATTTTAAGCATTGTTTTTAAAAAGTTGCATGTATCCAGATTTTTTTTTCTTTCTATTATTGTCTTTATATTTGATGTAACATCATTTACATTCATGATAATTTTGTATTCTGAGGGAATTACTGCATTCCTTGAATGAATAGAGTGCCATAATTCAATTTTATAAACATTTGACGATGAATAACAACATTCGCTCATAAAAATTCAAATTCATAAAACGAAGTGTATCGCCTTTTCTAAAAATGCAACTTATTACTTTTAAAAACTTATAATATATATCTCTATCATTATCTTAAACATTAGTTACCATGTTTAAAGTAATTTATACAAACAAAATAATGAAAAAAAGAGATTTATATGAATTTTAAGCATTGTTTTGAAAAAGTTACATGTATCCAGATTTTTTTTTCTTTCTATTATTGTCTTTATATTTGATGTAACATCATTTACATTCATGATAATTTTGTTTTCTGAGGGAATTACTGCATTCCTTGAATGAATAGAGTGCCATAATTCAATTTTATAAACATTTGACGATGAATAACAACATTCGCTCATAAAAATTCAAATTCATAAAACGAAGAGTATCGCCTTTTCTAAAAATGCAACTTATTACTTTTAAAAACTTATAATATATGTCTCTATCAGTATCTTATACATTAGTTACCATGTTTAAAGTAATTTATACAAACAAAATAATAAAAAAAAGAGATTTATATGAATTTTAAGCATTGTTTTGAAAAAGTTACATGTATCCAGATTTTTTTTTTCTATTATTGTCTTTATATTTGATGTAACATCATTTACATTCATGATAATTTTGTTTTCTGAGGGAATTACTGCATTCCTTGAATGAATAGAGTGCCATAATTCAATTTTATAAACATTTGACGATGAATAACAACATTCGCTCATAAAAATTCAAATTCATAAAACGAAGAGTATCGCCTTTTCTAAAAATGCAACTTATTACTTTTAAAAACTTATAATATATATCTCTATCAGTATCTTAAACATTAGTTACCATGTTTAAAGTAATTTATACAAACAAAATAATAAAAAAAAAGAGAGTATCCAGATTTTTTTTTCTTTCTATTATTGTCTTTATATTTGATGTAACATCATTTACATTCATGATAATTTTGTTTTCTGAGGGAATTACTGCATTCCTTGAATGAATAGAGTGCCTTAATTCAATTTTATAAACATTTGACGATGAATAATAACATTCTCTCATAAAAATTCAAATTCAAAAACGAAGAGTATCGCCTTTTCTAAAAATGCAACTTATTACTTTTAAAAACTTATAATATATATCTCTATCAGTATCTTAAACATTAGTTACCATGTTTAAAGTAATTTATACAAAAAAAATAATAAAAAAAAGAGATTTATATGAATTTTAAGCATTGTTTTGAAAAAGTTACATGTATCCAGATTTTTTTTTTCTGTTATTGTCTTTATATTTGATGTAACATCATTTACATTCATGATGATTTTTTTTTCTGAGGGAATTACTGCATTCCTTGAATGAATAGAGTGCCATAATTCAATTTTATAAACATTTGACGATGAATAACAACATTCGCTCATAAAAATTCAAATTCATAAAACGAAGAGTATCGCCTTTTCTAAAAATGCAACTTATTACTTTTAAAAACTTATAATATATATCTCTATCAGTATCTTAAACATTAGTTACCATGTTTAAAGTAATTTATACAAACAAAATAATAAAAAAAAAAGAGAGTATCCAGATTTTTTTTCTTTCTATTATTGTCTTTATATTTGATGTAACATCATTTACATTCATGATAATTTTGTTTTCTGAGGGAATTACTGCATTTCTTGAATGAATAGAGTGCCTTATTCAATTTTATAAACATTTGACCATAAATAATCACATTCTCTCATAAAAATTCAAATTCATAAAACGAAGAGTATCGCCTTTTCTAAAAATGCAACTTATTACTTTTAAAAACTTATAATATATATCTCTATCAGTATATTAAACATTAGTTACCATGTTTAAAGTAATTTATACAAACAAAATAATAAAAAAAAGAGATTTATATGAATTTTAAGCATTGTTTTTAAAAAGTTGCATGTATCCAGATTTTTTTTTCTTTCTATTATTGTCTTTATATTTGATGTAACATCATTTACATTCATGATAATTTTGTATTCTGAGGGAATTACTGCATTCCTTGAATGAATAGAGTGGCATAATTCAATTTTATAAACATTTGACGATGAATAACAACATTCGCTCATAAAAATTCAAATTCATAAACGAAGAGTATCGCCTTTTCTAAAAATGCAACTTATTACTTTTAAAAACTTATAATATATATCTCTATCAGTATCTTAAACATTAGTTACCTTGTTTAAAGTAATTTATACAAACAAAATAATGAAAAAAAGAGATTTATATGAATTTTAAGCATTGTTTTTAAAAAGTTCCATGTATCCAGATTTTTTTTTCTTTCTATTATTGTCTTTATATTTGATGTAACATCATTTACATTCATGATGATTTTTTTTTCTGAGGGAATTACTGCATTCCTTGAATGAATAGAGTGGCATAATTCAATTTTATAAACATTTGACGATGAATAACAACATTCGCTCATAAAAATTCAAATTCATAAAACGAAGAGTATCGCCTTTTCTAAAAATGCAACTTATTACTTTTAAAAACTTATAATATATATCTCTATCAGTATCTTAAACATTAGTTACCATGTTTAAAGTAATTTATACAAACAAAATAATAAAAAAAAAAGAGAGTATCCAGATTTTTTTTCTTTCTATTATTGTCTTTATATTTGATGTAACATCATTTACATTCATGATAATTTTGTTTTCTGAGGGAATTACTGCATTTCTTGAATGAATAGAGTGCCTTATTCAATTTTATAAACATTTGACCATAAATAATCGCATTCTCTCATAAAAATTCAAATTCATAAAACGAAGAGTATCGCCTTTTCTAAAAATGCAACTTATTACTTTTAAAAACTTATAATATATATCTCTATCAGTATATTAAACATTAGTTACCATGTTTAAAGTAATTTATACAAACAAAATAATAAAAAAAAGAGATTTATATGAATTTTAAGCATTGTTTTTAAAAAGTTGCATGTATCCAGATTTTTTTTTCTTTCTATTATTGTCTTTATATTTGATGTAACATCATTTACATTCATGATAATTTTGTATTCTGAGGGAATTACTGCATTCCTTGAATGAATAGAGTGGCATAATTCAATTTTATAAACATTTGACGATGAATAACAACATTCGCTCATAAAAATTCAAATTCATAAACGAAGAGTATCGCCTTTTCTAAAAATGCAACTTATTACTTTTAAAAACTTATAATATATATCTCTATCAGTATCTTAAACATTAGTTACCTTGTTTAAAGTAATTTATACAAACAAAATAATGAAAAAAAGAGATTTATATGAATTTTAAGCATTGTTTTTAAAAAGTTCCATGTATCCAGATTTTTTTTTCTTTCTATTATTGTCTTTATATTTGATGTAACATCATTTACATTCATGATGATTTTTTTTTCTGAGGGAATTACTGCATTCCTTGAATGAATAGAGTGGCATAATTCAATTTTATAAACATTTGACGATGAATAACAACATTCGCTCATAAAAATTCAAATTCATAAAACGAAGAGTATCGCCTTTTCTAAAAATGCAACTTATTACTTTTAAAAACTTATAATATATATCTCTATCAGTATCTTAAACATTAGTTACCATGTTTAAAGTATTTTATACAAACAAAATAATAAAAAAAAGAGATTTATATGAATTTTAAGCATTGTTTTGAAAAAGTTACATGTATCCAGATTTTTTTTTTCTATTACTGTCTTTATATTTGATGTAACATCATTTACATTCATGATGATTTTTTTTTCTGAGGGAATTACTGCATTCCTTGAATGAATAGAGTGCTATAATTCAATTTTATAAACATTTGACGATGAATAACAACATTCGCTCATAAAAATTCAAATTCATAAAACGAAGAGTATCGCCTTTTCTAAAAATGCAACTTATTACTTTTAAAAACTTATAATATATATCTCTATCAGTATCTTAAACATTAGTTACCATGTTTAAAGTAATTTATACAAACAAAATAATAAAAAAAAGAGATATATGAATTTTAAGCATTGTTTTTAAAAAGTTCCATGTATCCAGATTTTTTTTTTCTATTATTGTCTTTATATTTCATGTAACATCATTTACATTCATGATGATTTTTTTTTCTGAGGGAATTACTGCATTCCTAGAATGAATAGAGTGCCATAATTCAATTTTATAAACATTTGACGATGAATAACAACATTCGCTCATAAAAATTCAAATTCATAAAACGAAGAGTATCGCCTTTTCTAAAAATGCAACTTATTACTTTTAAAAACTTATAATATATATCTCTATCAGTATCTTAAACATTAGTTACCATGTTTAAAGTAATTTATACAAACAAAATAATAAAAAAAAGAGATAAATGAATTTTAAGCATTGTTTTTAAAAAGTTCCATGTATCCAGATTTTTTTTTCTTTCTATTATTGTCTTTATATTTGATGTAACATCATTTACATTCATGATAATTTTGTTTTCTGAGGGAATTACTGCATTCCTTGAATGAATAGAGTGCCATAATTCAATTTTATAAACATTTGACGATGAATAACAACATTCGCTCATAAAAATTCAAATTCATAAAACGAAGAGTATCGCCTTTTCTAAAAATGCAACTTATTACTTTTAAAAACTTATAATATATGTCTCTATCAGTATCTTATACATTAGTTACCATGTTTAAAGTAATTTATACAAACAAAATAATAAAAAAAAGAGATTTATATGAATTTTAAGCATTGTTTTGAAAAAGTTACATGTATCCAGATTTTTTTTTTCTATTATTGTCTTTATATTTGATGTAACATCATTTACATTCATGATGATTTTTTTTTCTGAGGGAATTACTGCATTCCTTGAATGAATAGAGTGCCATAATTCAATTTTATAAACATTTGACGATGAATAACAACATTCGCTCATAAAAATTCAAATTCATAAAACGAAGAGTATCGCCTTTTCTAAAAATGCAACTTATTACTTTTAAAAACTTATAATATATATCTCTATCAGTATCTTAAACATTAGTTACCATGTTTAAAGTAATTTATACAAACAAAATAATAAAAAAAAAAGAGAGTATCCAGATTTTTTTTCTTTCTATTATTGTCTTTATATTTGATGTAACATCATTTACATTCATGATAATTTTGTTTTCTGAGGGAATTACTGCATTTCTTGAATGAATAGAGTGCCTTATTCAATTTTATAAACATTTGACCATAAATAATCACATTCTCTCATAAAAATTCAAATTCATAAAACGAAGAGTATCGCCTTTTCTAAAAATGCAACTTATTACTTTTAAAAACTTATAATATATATCTCTATCAGTATATTAAACATTAGTTACCATGTTTAAAGTAATTTATACAAACAAAATAATAAAAAAAAGAGATTTATATGAATTTTAAGCATTGTTTTTAAAAAGTTGCATGTATCCAGATTTTTTTTTCTTTCTATTATTGTCTTTATATTTGATGTAACATCATTTACATTCATGATAATTTTGTATTCTGAGGGAATTACTGCATTCCTTGAATGAATAGAGTGGCATAATTCAATTTTATAAACATTTGACGATGAATAACAACATTCGCTCATAAAAATTCAAATTCATAAACGAAGAGTATCGCCTTTTCTAAAAATGCAACTTATTACTTTTAAAAACTTATAATATATATCTCTATCAGTATCTTAAACATTAGTTACCTTGTTTAAAGTAATTTATACAAACAAAATAATGAAAAAAAGAGATTTATATGAATTTTAAGCATTGTTTTTAAAAAGTTCCATGTATCCAGATTTTTTTTTCTTTCTATTATTGTCTTTATATTTGATGTAACATCATTTACATTCATGATGATTTTTTTTTCTGAGGGAATTACTGCATTCCTTGAATGAATAGAGTGGCATAATTCAATTTTATAAACATTTGACGATGAATAACAACATTCGCTCATAAAAATTCAAATTCATAAAACGAAGAGTATCGCCTTTTCTAAAAATGCAACTTATTACTTTTAAAAACTTATAATATATATCTCTATCAGTATCTTAAACATTAGTTACCATGTTTAAAGTAATTTATACAAACAAAATAATAAAAAAAAAAGAGAGTATCCAGATTTTTTTTCTTTCTATTATTGTCTTTATATTTGATGTAACATCATTTACATTCATGATAATTTTGTTTTCTGAGGGAATTACTGCATTTCTTGAATGAATAGAGTGCCTTATTCAATTTTATAAACATTTGACCATAAATAATCACATTCTCTCATAAAAATTCAAATTCATAAAACGAAGAGTATCGCCTTTTCTAAAAATGCAACTTATTACTTTTAAAAACTTATAATATATATCTCTATCAGTATATTAAACATTAGTTACCATGTTTAAAGTAATTTATACAAACAAAATAATAAAAAAAAGAGATTTATATGAATTTTAAGCATTGTTTTTAAAAAGTTGCATGTATCCAGATTTTTTTTTCTTTCTATTATTGTCTTTATATTTGATGTAACATCATTTACATTCATGATAATTTTGTATTCTGAGGGAATTACTGCATTCCTTGAATGAATAGAGTGGCATAATTCAATTTTATAAACATTTGACGATGAATAACAACATTCGCTCATAAAAATTCAAATTCATAAACGAAGAGTATCGCCTTTTCTAAAAATGCAACTTATTACTTTTAAAAACTTATAATATATATCTCTATCAGTATCTTAAACATTAGTTACCATGTTTAAAGTAATTTATACAAACAAAATAATGAAAAAAAGAGATTTATATGAATTTTAAGCATTGTTTTTAAAAAGTTCCATGTATCCAGATTTTTTTTTCTTTCTATTATTGTCTTTATATTTGATGTAACATCATTTACATTCATGATGATTTTTTTTTCTGAGGGAATTACTGCATTCCTTGAATGAATAGAGTGGCATAATTCAATTTTATAAACATTTGACGATGAATAACAACATTCGCTCATAAAAATTCAAATTCATAAAACGAAGAGTATCGCCTTTTCTAAAAATGCAACTTATTACTTTTAAAAACTTATAATATATATCTCTATCAGTATCTTAAACATTAGTTACCATGTTTAAAGTATTTTATACAAACAAAATAATAAAAAAAAGAGATTTATATGAATTTTAAGCATTGTTTTGAAAAAGTTACATGTATCCAGATTTTTTTTTTCTATTATTGTCTTTATATTTGATGTAACATCATTTACATTCATGATGATTTTTTTTTCTGAGGGAATTACTGCATTCCTTGAATGAATAGAGTGCCATAATTCAATTTTATAAACATTTGACGATGAATAACAACATTCGCTCATAAAAATTCAAATTCATAAAACGAAGAGTATCGCCTTTTCTAAAAATGCAACTTATTACTTTTAAAAACTTATAATATATATCTCTATCAGTATCTTAAACATTAGTTACCATGTTTAAAGTAATTTATACAAACAAAATAATAAAAAAAAGAGATAAATGAATTTTAAGCATTGTTTTTAAAAAGTTCCATGTATCCAGATTTTTTTTTCTTTCTATTATTGTCTTTATATTTGATGTAACATCATTTACATTCATGATAATTTTGTTTTCTGAGGGAATTACTGCATTCCTTGAATGAATAGAGTGCCATAATTCAATTTTATAAACATTTGACGATTAATATCAACATTCGCTCATAAAAATTCAAATTCATAAAACGAAGAGTATCGCCTTTTCTAAAAATGCAACTTATTACTTTTAAAAACTTATAATATATATCTCTATCAGTATCTTAAACATTAGTTACCATGTTTAAAGTAATTTATACAAACAAAATAATAAAAAAAAGAGATTTATATGAATTTTAAGCATTGTTTTGAAAAAGTTACATGTATCCAGATTTTTTTTTTTCTATTATTGTCTTTATATTTGATGTAACATCATTTACATTCATGATGATTTTTTTTTCTGAGGGAATTACTGCATTCCTTGAATGAATAGAGTGCCATAATTCAATTTTATAAACATTTGACGATGAATAACAACATTCGCTCATAAAAATTCAAATTCATAAAACGAAGAGTATCGCCTTTTCTAAAAATGCAACTTATTACTTTTAAAAACTTATAATATATGTCTCTATCAGTATCTTATACATTAGTTACCATGTTTAAAGTAATTTATACAAACAAAATAATAAAAAAAAGAGATTTATATGAATTTTAAGCATTGTTTTGAAAAAGTTACATGTATCCAGATTTTTTTTTTCTATTATTGTCTTTATATTTGATGTAACATCATTTACATTCATGATAATTTTGTTTTCTGAGGGAATTACTGCATTCCTTGAATGAATAGAGCGCCATAATTCAATTTTATAAACATTTGACGATGAATAACAACATTCGCTCATAAAAATTCAAATTCATAAAACGAAGAGTATCGCCTTTTCTAAAAATGCAACTTATTACTTTTAAAAACTTATAATATATATCTCTATCAGTATCTTAAACATTAGTTACCATGTTTAAAGTAATTTATACAAACAAAATAATAAAAAAAAAAGAGAGTATCCAGATTTTTTTTTCTTTCTATTATTGTCTTTATATTTGATGTAACATCATTTACATTCATGATAATTTTGTTTTCTGAGGGAATTACTGCATTCCTTGAATGAATAGATCGCCTTAATTCAATTTTATAAACATTTGACGATGAATAATAACATTCTCTCATAAAAGTTCAAATTCATAAAACGAAGAGTATCGCCTTTTCTAAAAATGCAACTTATTACTTTTAAAAACTTATAATATATATCTCTATCAGTATATTAAACATTAGTTACCATGTTTAAAGTAATTTATACAAACAAAATAATAAAAAAAAGAGATTTATATGAATTTTAAGCATTGTTTTTAAAAAGTTCCATGTATCCAGATTTTTTTTTCTTTCTATTATTGTCTTTATATTTGATGTAACATCATTTACATTCATGATGATTTTTTTTTCTGAGGGAATTACTGCATTCCTTGAATGAATAGAGTGGCATAATTCAATTTTATAAACATTTGACGATGAATAACAACATTCGCTCATAAAAATTCAAATTCATAAAACGAAGAGTATCGCCTTTTCTAAAAATGCAACTTATTACTTTTAAAAACTTATAATATATATCTCTATCAGTATCTTAAACATTAGTTACCATGTTTAAAGTATTTTATACAAACAAAATAATAAAAAAAAGATTTATATGAATTTTAAGCATAGTTTTTAAAAGTTACATGTATCCAGATTTTTTTTTCTATTATTGTCTTTATAATTGATCAGGATGTCAATGATTTAAATCAGCGATTTGAATCATGATTTTAATAAAGTGATTTTTTTTTTTAAATCATTGATTAAAATCAAAAATTTTCTAAATGTTTAAAATGACATAAAAGTATTCAAATCTGAGATGAACATAATTTGGATAGTTTCTACAGGTATTGTGACTTAGGTGTTTTTCTACAATACTTGCAAATTTGGCCAGCAGTCTGGCTTGAATGATGCATATGTAAATTTTCATAAAAATTAGATAAATGGTAAGAAATCAGACAATTATTGAAGATTTTAATAGCAACAGAAATTGTTTTAAAAATTTGTGGAAAAAATAAAATAAAAAATGTGAGGGAATGATGAAATAAGACATTTTTACTAGTTGTAGGGGGGAAATGCAAAATTATGAAGAAATCCAAACTGTTTCCTTTAAGAGAAACACTTAATATATAATGTATAAAATTAAAATTTTTGATATTTACAAAAAAAAATGAATATTCTGTGTGAGGGAATGACTGCTAATAAAAACGCTTCCAGATATACTGACTAAAAAAAAATTCTGTAAAATTAACAAAATCTTACACCACCAATTTATGTTGCTGGACTGACAAGTGCTCAAAATAGCTTCTTCTCTGTGAAGGATGCTAGACTGCTACTGCTCATTAGTGGTAGATATTTGAGATAATAGCAATGTGTGAGGGAATGATGGTCTAACATGGGGAAACATATAATTTAAACATATAATCTAATATAACTTACAATGTCAGAATTTCCTTTTAATAATCAAATTATTCATTCTTTTATATACAATAAACATAGCAATAGAGTGTCAGTGATTTTAATCAACTGATTTAAATCAGATGATAAAATCACATATTTTCTGATTTTTTGAAATAGAGTAAAAAAGCATTATAATCAGTAATGAAAATTATCACTAAATCACTTGTAAAAACTGTAATATTTGTTATTGTTAATTATAACAATGTTAAACTGTGTAAAAAGAAGTATTATACATTTAAAAAAACATCTAACTAAATGTTAAATAACTTCAAAATATTATAATATTTAGTAGCTATTCAGATATTTTAATGTTGTGGGGAAACAATCTGATTTAAATTTCAAAATACAATTTTTGTAATCTATTTATAAATTATGTGTGAGTTTGCTGTATACATTGCTACAATTTTTGATCAATTTGACATAAATATGCTTTAGAACCTGTGTAAAATTATTGGCCGCTTTATGAATTTATCAAACGATTATTTATCACCTTTTTTTCAACCACTTTTTCAAAAATGTAGATTGTGTTCTTAATTAAACAGTTAATTGTTTAATAATCACTAAATTTAATCTGTATCATAAATTTGCAATTTATCAATAACTTTAAAATATAAGGAGTATTTAATATTGGTTTATATAATTATTACAAAATATTAGTGCACCTAATGTTATATGCTACTAAAGAAATTTTTAATTTGCAGTTTTTTTTTTAATTTCTATAATTACATAATTAAAATTTTATTAATTAAAGCAAAAAAAAAAAACATTATGTTATTGGAGGGTTATTCATTTTTGAAATGCTTAATTCTTGGTAGATGTTTAATATTCTACACAGGGAAAAAAATAAAAAAAATCAGATTTTTTTTTTTTTTAAATCATGATTTTTTTACACCCTGTATTTGATATAACATCATTTACATTCATGATTATTTTGTTTTGTGAAGGAATTACTGCATTCCTTGAATGAATAGAGTGTCTTAATTCAATTTTATAAACATTTGACCATGATTAATAACATTCGCTCATAAAAATTCAAAATCATAAAACGAAGAGTATCGTCTTTTCTAAAAATGTCACTTATTATTTTGGTTTTCTACTTCTGTTCATCTTAGATTTTAATAATTTTATATGTCGTTTTAAAATTTAGAAAATTTGTGTTTTTAATCAATGATTTAAAAAAAAAATCAGTTGATTAAAATCATGATTTAATCGTTGATTTAAATCAACTGATTAAAATCGTTGACACCCTATTGCAGCCAAATGGCAAACGTCAGTTTTTGTTAATCACAACTGACGAATTTTTTTCCTCAACCAGCTGACACTTTTTGCAATATTTTTCCACATTTGATTCAAGAATTTCACAATATTCTCCTTCTACCTAACAATTGGAGAATTCTGCAGTCTTTTCTTACAAACTTACTTTGCAGTTATCCAAAATTTTCAACATAATAAAATGTAAAATTATGACTAAAAATTAAATAAACAGTACATAAAGAAAAACTATAAAATTATTTAGATATTTCCAATATTTCAATTGACTAAGGTTTACGTTTAATGCAGTTTTATTTATTTTTTTTAAATAAATAAAATTGTGTGATTTTTGCTTGGTTGTGGTTTTCTCTGAGACGGGAAAACTTAAGTTTACCTGTGAGTGTGACCCTGTGAGAGAAGGGGGAACAAGTTATTGATCCTGCTGACTACTAAAATTTTCAAATTAGTGGTCCAATGTCCAATATCATTTTTGGTTTTCTCTGACCAGTGGACCATCAATGATTTTGAACACTGATTGATTTTTCAAATGCTGAAGATTTCCTTGTAAAAGAGATTTGAATTATATGCTGTTTAATTTTTTGATTATTTCCCCTGTGTGAAATTTGACTTTTATTGTTATGTCTGCACAAGAAACAATTTTATGTCTTAAAATATTTACTCTTTCATTTAAAACAGATGGAGAAATTAACCTGATGCTTGGATCTCTTCCATTTTACCTGACTGAAATCCTGATTCAGAATATACTAAGCTTCAAGAATTTAAATATTTGATGACCTGAATGGTCAGACAGAGTGCAGCACCCTCCTAAAACTGTCTGAGAGAAACTCTATGTAAAATGATATTATATTACAATAAATATTAGTCTGACATACTATACATATAATCTAATGATTATATAATTTGTATTTTCAATAAATGGAGCGGCATACCGCAAACCAACTTAAATGTGTTGCTATTTAATTGTGCCTGTAATCATTTCTTTTTTCAGCTATTGCAAGGCTGCTGTTGGTGAATATTTTTCTTCTCTACGAGTATTGTTAAAAAATAAATAAATTGTCATCATAGATTATCATTTAGGAATACTGAAAAAATATATATGTAACAATAATTAGTCGCTTGGTGGCGACACTGCTGTTATTAAATTAACCCTTCAAAGTAAGTATTTAATATACTATGGATGTACATTGTGTATTTAAAAAAAGCTTTAAAATTTAAAGTAATATTTTTGTATTTGCTGATATTAGAGGTTAAATGGATTCTGCTACTTATAGCTGCCTTTTTCATGCTGATTATTTCAGTGTTTACGCATATACTTTTATTATGTATCCGTTATGTTTTGTCTTTATTTATTGAAAAGTGTCATATTCATTATTGAATGTTAAACAGAAACAAATTCTGAGTATTTTTTTTTTGTTGTTGTTGTTTTTATATCCAAATGAGCTAATTTTGCATAATCGAGCTGTGTGCAGTATAAATTTTTAAAAGAATCATGCTTGAAAATTATTTTTAAAACTATGAAAAATCAGTAAATTGAAATACAGATTTAATTTAATTGCATTTCACATTGCAACCCCCCCCCCCCCTTTTAACGACGTAAAAATGAAAATTATGTGACAATAATTCAATTTGAGGAAAAGGGGAAGTGGATTGCTTAGATTGTTACTGTCGATATATGTCAGCAACAGTAGAAAAATTAATTTTTTTTTAGTCAATTTTACTGTTCAAAAATAGTACTATTAAAAATTATGTAACTTAAAATAGTGAAAATATGTGAAATTTTCATATGTGTAACAATTGTACCTTTATATTAAGTATATGCAGAAATGTCTATAAATATTTTTTGCTAATTAAAATACTTTTATTTTTTGTTTTGTGAAAAGAAGGTAAAAATTTGAAAACTGTATAATATAAAAATTTCAGCATCTGGGCGATTCCATGTGGAGAGTCACACACATAACGCAGGCTTTAATTTGCATTTATTGAATTATTTATTATATTTTAATGTTAATTCTGATTTTAGGTGGTATGGTAAATAAGTTATTAACATATTTTTTAGTTTAAATGTGTGTAAGTAAAACTCACAGAAATATATAATTTAATTACTCAAACTGTGCTTTTTTTTCTGAAGTAGAAAAAAAGCACATTTTGAGTAATGAAATTAAATGATATACTTCTGTGAGTTTTATTGCCACACATTTAAATTTAAAAATATATCAATAACTTATTTACCATACCACTTAAAATCAGAATTAACATTAAAATTTAATAAATAATTGAATAAATGCAAATTAAAGCCTGCGTTATGTGTGTGAAACTCTCCATGGAATCGCCCATCTATAGATTCACAACAATTTAAAAAAAACAATTACAGATCATGAAAGCAGCAGCTAACTGCATTGTGGAAAAAACTTTTCAAACCTGTGCAAAAATTAATATTGGTTGAAGAAATTCATTCAGCCATTGTTTAAATTAAAATATAATAAAAACTGGGTATGCATTTAAATCTAAGAAAATTATTATTATTTTTTTAATATTTTTTTGTGAATAAGCAAGCACTAAATGGACTAAGTGTAAGTGAGTGCAGAGAAATATTCCAAAAAGTACAATGACAGAATGGTAATATTTGTGAGAAGAAAAAAAAATGCAGTTACTTTGTGAAATCAAATTAGATCAAACTGGTTTACATCTGTTTTTTAAATATGTTTCAAAGACAATCGAATCAATAATTAAAAATTTAATAATGTTCGGTTTAATGAAAATATATATATATATATGCTTTCCCTACTGCAATATAATCTCGCATAATCTGAAATTTTGTTTATTATACAATAAAATGATAAATTGAAAACCAAAGTGAGGGGGGAAAAAAAAGAAAACTACAATCCGGTGTAACCTTTCCTCATAAAGATGAGAGAAAATCCTGAATCGTGGTTCAACCAAAATTGGAATAGAGAAAACCTTGAATTATGATTTAACATTTCACCAGAAAATGTTATTTAAAAAAACTCTGAATCATGGTTAAACCTTTCACCAGAAAATTGGATTTAAAAACAATCCTGATTTGTGGTTCAACCTTTTACCAGAAAATTCGATTTAAAAAAAAATGAATTATGGTTCAAACTTTTACCAGAAAATTGGATTTAAAAAAACCCTGATTTATGGTTCAACCTTTCACTATAAAATTGGATTAAAAAAATCCTGATTTATGGTTCAACCTTTCACCAGAAAATTGGATTTATAAAAAACCTGAATCATGGTTTAACATTTCACTAATATAATGGTATTTATGAAAGCACCAATAAACTGGTGAAACTTATCACCTATATCTTGGTTGCAGCTAAATTTCAGCGACTTTTAACCATTTTCGTGGTGAAACATCGCACTTTATTTTTAACAGTGTATGACACCATATTCATCTTCTTTTTAATTCGTAAAAAATTTATTTCAAGTTTCATTTCTCACGTGGAAATATTTTAACTGAAAATTAATTACTGTATCTAAATTATAATTTTGAATTTTTTGTAACAACAGAAAAAAGTGTTACATTTTATAGCAAAAATGTCCATTGATTCTCAATGAAAAAAGCGAAATTTGGAATTATTAAGAAAAATATTTAATATAAATAAAGCTTAGGCTATGTTACTCTCTGCATTATCATTCACCCATATGCAAAGGCATTTTATCATCCGTTTTGACCCTGACGTCAGGCAAACATTTTCGTACTTTGAATTTTCAATATCATTAAGATTACAAAGAATAAATAATTTGTGGCATCAGTGACAAAAAGGTGGGAAGAAAAAGTCGAAAAGTTATGATATCCATAGGCTTTTCTATGTTAAATTAACATTGAGAAGAGACACTGGAAATAAATAAGTATTGCGCTGCCGCGCAATACTTAAATGAACTGAATTATTATTTTATTTTTTAACTATATACATTAAGAAATATTTAGTTATTTTTCAGTTTATTGACATGTTAATGAGCAAATATAAGGCAAAAGGGCGGATGTGATATTTTCCCTACATCAGTCACTAAATTGATTCATTTACTTACTTCTTCAGCTCACAGAATTATTGTACAATAATTAAATTAAAGTGAGTTTTGAAAGTTTTTTGTTTTGTTTTGTTTTGTTTTTTATTGTTTTTTGTAAATTAAATCCAACTCAACCCGAACCCCGTGTCGGTCCGACTACCGAAACTAATGAAGAATCTATCTCAGACAAAAATAGATGTTTCAATTTAACCTCTGTCCATCCGTGTTCGGGTCGGGTCCTGAAATTTATATTTTAAGTCAATCCAAAGCGAACCGGAAAGAAACCTGTACCCTGAACCGATCTGAAATGAAATAAAATCAAAATTTTATTGGAATTATGAAAAATAGTCATCTATAACAGCACTTTTATCTTTTGTGTAGACAAAGGATTGTATATTTACTTATTCGACTTATAAGTTAAACAATATTGTGGACTTTCTTTTGAAAAATCGGGTGAACCCGACCCGAACCCTCAATAATAATTATCAGACTGGCCCACAATGAAAAACATTTAGCGCCAACTCAATCCGAACCACCGTTCGAATCGGACCCTAACGAATGCAACAATCCCTTTCAGATAACAATGTATCCTTTGTCCAACTTATACTGCCTTAGTCTTCAGTATTTCAGATAAAAGAGAATGTGTGAAAAATGTGAAATTGATTAATGCCGCTATCACTACAATATCGGACAACTGAACTCATACAGAATTTTTCTCATTAAAACAAAAAAACTACAGTTTTCTTCTTAAATATTTCTTACCCAAAACTTAGACGTTCTTCTACTTCTAAGCCCCAACTAGAGTCTGTCCAAGGGCCGGGTTGCACCCGATCCGAATCTGAAATTTCTGCTGAAAGTCAACCCGAAACTCGACAACAAGGAATTCGTCAACCAAATCTGAAAATGGGAAAAAAATCGTCAATCCGACTCTAATTCGAGACAAAAGTAAATTAGTTCACATTTTATAGAATAAACAATTATGAAAAAAGCCTGCAATTTGATCTTTTTTGTATTAGAATGAACTTAAATACACTCCTTAATATTCAAATATATAGATTTTTCATTTAAAAAATATTCAGTACATATTTCTTTTGAAAAATCAGATCATATTAAAAGTGTCAAAATCTTACCAGAAGCATTTAAATTCTATCTGGTTCCGGCTAAATTTGGTTATCCTATCCGATGGAGGACCGTAATTCTAACCTACTGTAGAAAAAACAATTATTTCATGAATTTTGAGAGGAAAGTGAAGAAACTCATTTCATGCCTCAGAATGGCTGACTTTTTTTTTTTTAAGATTTTTCTATTTTCTCACTTTTTTTTCATGATTATTCCTTATTCGTCGATTTTTCTCTCCCCCCCCCCCCCCAACCCACCGAAATCGGCATTAATTTATTTAAGATTTTATTAGTATAGTGTAGATGTAGATAATAGCATTTACGTCTATGAATGAACGGCGATGACAACTTGCCAATATTTCACATAAAGTGCGGCCGAAGCACAATTTTCTTTTACTCATTCTGTTCAAAATTCAAATTGAAAATATCTTTGTTTCTTAAGCAGGCATATTTTTTTTTCGCGTAATTTGGTTTTAATTTGCAGCTGACAAGATAGAAATACTTTGTTCGTATCTGTAACTTCAAATTATATTTAGGTAACTGAATCTTTTTAATAGTAAAATAATTACTATTTTTATTTAATGTATTGCATATTCCGAATCGAAATTTATAAACGTCCGTTATACGGCGGTTATAAAAATAAAATTATTAGAAACAGGATTATTAGGATTCAGGACTGTATAAAAAATTGTTTAAAAATTAGTGGCCGAACTCACTAGGGAACGTTCCCAGGTGCAAGTTGTGGATTTGGACGAGAGTGGTATCAAAAGAAAGGTCTCGTCATGTACAGTAAAAAGTCCAATGGAACTACCCGTTGGAATCCAACCGTTTTCGAGATATCCTCACTTGAAGTGTGAATAAGTAAATAAATAAATTGGCAGGCAGGCATATAAATTGTTCGCAAGTAAAAGTTTCTTTGCATTTTTTTTAATCTTCTACCAATACCTTTTCCCGAGCTACGAGCAAAATCCTTTGCACCCACACATTGCCGAAAAATTTGCAAAAAACAAGGTGCTGGAAATAGCAAAAACAGATGGAAAAACTCTCCGAATGCAGCCGTACGCGAAAACTTCGTAGAATGCGAAGTGCCTGTCTAAAAGAGGGGAAATAACCGGGAATGTGTGGGTGTAAAGGATTTTGCTCGTAGCTCGGGAAAAGGTATTGGTAGAGGATTAAAACAATGCAAAGAAACTTTTAACTTGCAAACAATTTATATGCCTGCCTGCCAATTTATTTATTTACTTATTCACACTTCAAGTGAGGATATCTCGAAAACGGTTGGATTCCGACGGGTAGTTCCATTGGACTTTTTATTGTACATGACGAGAACATTCTTTTGATACCACTCTCGTCCAAATCCACAACTTGCACCTGGGAACGTTCCCTAGTCAGTATAATCTTACTCTAACTCAATATAAACGTTTAAGGCTCCGCTGCAGTGAAACTCCCCGCTCGCGAAATCCCATGTTAGCCTATGGGAAAACTTTGAAGCGCGATGACTCATTACGTACTATAGTTATTAAGATACCGTTTTCACCATCAAAAAGTAGACGTCAGATGTTGACGATGTGCGTTTTTAGGTGCGTTCGTAATTATATAAATACGTAGCACCTATAGTCGTCGTTCAGTCCGTCCGTCTGTCCGTCCGTCTGTCTGTCCGTCCGCATATAACAGAGCAAAAACTATCCGACCGAATGATCTGAAATTTTTAATATATAATTGCTGCAAAATTTTGTCGAGACATTTCCAATTTTATGAAAATCGGATGTATAGTTTAATTACAGGGACAGTCAAAAGTTTTTCTTTACATTACGGCCAATGGGAAAAATTATTGCAAGTGAATTTTAATGATGTTACAGACTTCCGAATAGTGAAATTTTTAATATATAATTGCTGCAAAATTTTGTCGAGCCATTTCCAATTTTATGAAAATCGGATGTATAGTTTAATTACAGGGACACCCAAAAGTTTGCCGTTACATTACGGCCAATGGGAAAAAAATTATAGCAAATGCATTTTAATGATTTTACAGCCTTCCGAATGGTCTGAAATTTTTAATATATAATTGCTGCAAAATTTTGTTGAGCCATTTCCAATTTTATGAAAATCGGATGTATAGTTTAATTACAGGGACACCCAAAAGTTTACCGTTACATTATGGCCAATGGGAAAAAAATATTGCAAATGCATTTTAATGATTTTACAGCCTTCCGAATGGTCTGAAATTTTAAATATATAATTGCTGCAAAATTTTGTAGAGCCATTTCAAATTTTATGAAAATCGAATTTATAGTTTAATTACAGGGACAGTCAAAAGTTTTCCGTTACATTACGGGGAATGGGGGAAAATTATTGTAAGTGCATTTTAATGATGTTACAGACTATGCACTTATGAAGCGCAAAAAAATATACATTCAGTACAATATGGGGTGCAAAAAATAATTATAAAACTAGTTATAGTACGAACGCACCTCATTTGCCACGTTTGACGAGCAATTTCCAACTTGTTTAAAATTATCTCCGTAAATTTTAAGTACATGAAAAATTCCTATAAACGTTGAAATTTCCATTTGATCAAATTTTATCATGTTCTTAAAAATACTTAAAATTTACGGAGATAATTTTTAAAAACTCACATCATCGGCATCTGATGGTGGCTTTCTGATGGTGAAAACGGTATTTTAATAATTATATTATATAATGAGTTGTCGCGCTTCAAATTTTTCCCATAGGCTAACATGGGATTTCGCGATCGGGGAGTTTCAGTGCTGCGGCCCCTTAATGAATATAATCTTAATTAGAGATCAACTGAAAATTCGGTTTCATTTTCGGCAAAAAGGCTGCTGAAAATTCGGTCGGGCCGAAACTATCTGTATTCCAAAATTCTCGTATTTTGCTTAGGAAATTTTCAACAGGACTCATTGATTCGAGCTGTATTGACTCATATGAGGCACTATTAATTTATTGCTATGGACTTCACTGTTTATAATGATCAGTCACGACTGACTCAAGATGTGAGTGCAAATTAAAAAACAAGAAATGCATATGTGACGAAAATTTGAAGACGCTTTTCACTTGCTCATGAAAAGCTGCAGACTTAACTTTAATAGAAATTTTTTATTTTGAAACAGCAGAAGTGTTTCAAATATTCTTTGAGAAAGTTCTGGCAGAACAGATGATCCTTTACAAAATTCATTATAAAAGATAAATCGAGGTATGTATACGTGAAAGATTTTTTAATTAGATGCAATTCATAATTAGAAAATCATTTCGTATCATTGATGAATTACTAATTACATTTTATTTTATATGAAAATAAAAAGTTTTGGTCAGAGTCACAGAGAGTCAACTTGGACCACATGTATAATTACACCTACAATTAATTAATAACTATGTATATTTATTATATGTTAATTACTTAAACATTTTTTTGGAAATTTTCTTTTTCCGCCGAAAATAGAAATATTATCGAAATTCGGTTTCTGTTTCGGTTTCGGTCGATCCTTAATCTTAATTACTATTTTATTTTGAACACTCTTTGAATTTGCATTATCTATATATCTCCAACAGGTAAAATATTAAAGCGCATTTCAATCTTTTTGAGAAACCCTGTGTGTATGTCGGAGTCGATTGTTTCAAAAATCCAGGAGTCGGAGTCGGTCATTTTTCCTACCGACTCCGCAGCCCTGGTTACAACTAATGGCATGAAATAGAAAAAATAACCCTAAATTATTGTATGACTATCAGAAATTAAGGAATAATAATGATATAAACAATAAAAGAAATGTATTTTTATCTTGGTTCAAAGTTATCCAGCCATGTAGGGTAACTTTGCACCGTTTTATAAATATCACATAAAATAAGACATTATAAAAATAGTATTATAGTTAGGAAAACTTTGAACAAAAAAAAAAAGTTTTTTTCAGGTATTTAAAGACTCCTAATTTACATTTCCCAACATCACAAGATTTGTATAATTTATGATATTACAATGAAAATTATGCATAAGAAGAGTGGAAGAAGACAACTAGAATATTTAGCAAAAAAAGAACTGTTTATTGTTCATATAAGACATAAAAATACAGTGAAAAACAATTTTCAATGTTTTAACTCAATAATATATCCCTAGTTACAATAGCACACACTAGTATTATTACTAATCAAACAAGAAAAAAAAATGTCGAATGCAGTGTTGCCAGTTTGGCCTCCATTCTTATTCAGAAATTTAGTGTCCATACCAAAAATAAAGAATAGTGTTTTATGCTTTATTTAATAAGAGAGATTTAACGATCGCAGAAATTAAAAATTCTTCTTTGGAAATTTCCGGTATGAATTGAAAATGTCGAATTAAAATTTGAGACCAAACTGGCATCCCTGGTCGAATGTATGGGATGTCAAATTTGAGTATCTCAACCCCAAATAACGTCTTTAAATGAATTTTATGTATTTTACACTTTCTAGTGCATTTTACACATAGTTTTGTAAATATTCACATGTTATATTCAATGCACACTTTCGGTATTCATACATAATATACGTGCACATATGGGGAATTTTTGACAAGAAAATGGTATTTTCGTATAACCATAAGATATGATTTTCATTTTTGTAATTTTTTTAATCATTATTTCGCATAGTTTTTATGAACAGAAAATTAAACAGTATTTATCAGTAAACAATAAACCTATACCTAACTTTCAGCCGGCTCAAAGTTATACTGAAAATAAGGTAAAATGGTAGTTTCTTCTAATTTTACGTTTTACTAACTATTAGGAACTACATAATCGGAAAATAATAACACATTTATAATATTTAGATAATAATATGTCTGATAAATGAATATATTGTTACTTACTATAAAGATTTAATTGGATTACAACAACTTCAAAACAGCATTCAAAATTAACTTGAAAACAGTACTCACAATAAAAGTTGGATTATGTAATTAATTGTGTATAATGTTGCCAATTTATGTTCTAAAATAAAGAGTAGAAATCTCAGTTTATAACCTTACCAACAGAGTGTAGCACTGGAGTTTATCCAGCCTTTTGTAGTCAAATAAGTTGAAAATTCGGACGTGGTGAAAAGTTACAACCCATGGATCAAAGTTACCCTGAATGACTGTGCTATGATCAAGATAATAAAATTCCCAGTAGCAGAAAATTATCCAAGTGTCTGCGACAGATACTTCAGGGGCAGAAAATAATCTGCAGGTAAAATATTTTACAATTGATGTGCTAATTAATCAAACAATTACTTATTTACCTGTGACGTCTTTATATATTTTATTCATTTTTATTAATAATAATCTTACGTTTTGGTATTACGTAATAAAGAGCTAATCATAAAGTGAAATAAAGGTTTGATGGAAAAATAATCTACAAAAGAGAAAAGAAAATCTGGTACGCCCATCTCCCGTCTTGAACTTTCTGCTATGGGGATAAAATTGTATTAGTCAATTGTGTTTTTGCACAATAAGTACTCATGAAAAAAATGTGCTTATACATGTGTCAGTCAGGCTTTATTTATTATTTAAAAATTCTGAGTATAAAGTCAGCAGGAATATTTTCATTTCAACCCGGTTAGTATAGTAAGCTTTCTGTTTGTTTATTTTTTATTCATGCGCTTATGTTTCATTAATGAAAAATAAGTTATAAAAAATTTAATTTAAACACTACTTTAGACATCTTAAAACTATTAAAAGTTAAAAAACATTTAATATCTATACTCGAGGAATAATAAATGAGTAATTATTTACTAGAAACATATTGTTTTATCTACATGATAAAGCTCTTTATTTCTAATAGAGCATGTTGATTTATAATCACTGTAGATAATTGCTAAACTTTGCAAATTGGAAATAGATAAAATAAAATTCAGAGTAATTAAAACAGATTATTTGTAAATATTTAGAATAAAAATAGTTATTATAAATAATAATGTCTGTATTAGGGGATGAAAAGTTTGTGTAAATATGCAAAAAGATTCCTCAATAATACACTTTTATGATTCAGATAAGCACTTTTTGAAACCTATTCAGAAGAATTATTTTAATCTGTAGATATGTGAAGTTTTATTATTAGTCAAGCATTTATTGATTTATAACATTATGTCATAGTACAACCCTTTTCACTCCAAAGACTCTACTGAAAGGGGGGGGGGGGGATTCAATATATTGCTTAATAAGTTTTTTTAATAATACTAAAGAAATTAATGTACAAATTTCGATTATACAAATAAGTGTTTAAATTATTACAAAAATAATTTAAACACTTTATTAGGCATCTTAAAACTATTAAAACTTATAAAATATTTACTATCTGCATGAGGAATAATAAAAGAACTATTATTTACTAGAAACACGTTGTTTTACCTACATGATGAAGTTCTTTAATTCTAATAGAGCATGTTGATTTATAATCACTAAAGATAATTGTTAACTTTGCAAATTGTAAACAGATAAAAAAAATTCCATGGTAATTAGAATAGGTTATTTTTAAATAATTGGAATAGAAATTGTTATTACAAATAATAAAATTATATCTGTTTTAGAGGATGTAAAACTTGTGTATATATGCAAAAAGATTCATCAGTGATATCATTTTACGATACAGAGAAACAATTTTAAAACTCATTTAGTTGAATTATTTTAATCTGTAGATATGCAAAGTTTTAAGATTAAACAAGTTGTTATTAATTTACAACATTATATCATAGTACAGCAGACTACAAATTTAACCCTCTCACTCCAAAGACTCTACTGGAAGAGGAAAGGGGGGCAGGTTCACCCTCAGAGTAAAGATCAAAAGTAAAGACCGAATCCCATTGTTCTTTCGGCCAGAACTTGAAGCTAGCATGTTTCCGCTTTCATCGCAAAAAGTAGTCTTTTTTGGCGGTGATCTCCTTATTGGCAACTGTCGGATTTGATTCATACCAAAGAAACGCCGATGCAAGAAAGTTTCAGCCGTTCCTCGGGGGAGAAAAACCGGTTTGGCGCATTTTCTCTACCCACAGAGGCTTCCCCCCGGCTTCAAGAAGGGGTTGCTATTTCTGAGTTCAGTTATATGAGAAGTCTATGGGTTCACCAGACTGCAAATGTTCCCTTTGTACTCCAAAGTCTCTGTCAGAAGAGGGGGGGATTCAAAATCAATACTACAATTAACAGATTGAAATAGTGAAATGTATACGATGTAAAACAAGTAGCTCAGGAATATTTGATAGAAAAAAGTTTTATAATTTCTGTTTAAAAAAGATGAGAAAAATAGAATCCATCATTTTGAAAAGGGGTCAACTTATGTGCTATTACATAAGAGTTGGCGGGATTCCTTGGGCAATATAACATAAAATATTATGTTTGTTGGGTCTCAACTCTACTAGATGGTGACATTTTCTGTCATAAATTAAGTAATCTGCTGGGGTTTCCTAACAGAATATGCACCTATGTAGACCAAAAAAATTTAAATACAATATTTAACCTTTAATTTAGTAACAATTTCATCTAGTAACTCTGTGATATTGCATTGGAGTTAATCCCTTTTCAAAATGATCGATTCAATTGTAAACAAACATAGGATAAACACTAATACACCTCTTCGTCTCAAACTATTATATAATATGAGGGAGGGGCATTCAACTGAAGCCCGGTCAGTGCGTGTAACTTTGCATTAAACGTAAGGGGGCGCCACGTAACTGCGTGTATGGCGGCACCATCTATTGGTAGAGCGATTGACGCTTGCGCAACGTTACGTTACACGTTGCATAGCGACAGTGTGGTTGCATGCCGAAGAGAAGGTAGTCACACAAGTTATTGTCCACTACTGAATATGCAGGCGAGTAAGCAGGAACAACGAGGAGTTATTCGATTTTTAGCGGCAGAGGGAGTTGGAGGCCGTGAACTGTATCGACGGATGAAAGTTGTGTACGGTACGAGCGTCCGGGGAGAGAACGGCTGCTAACAGTAGAACTTAGAAAAAAATCTCTTTCCCTTTCAGCTGTGGAGAAAAGGGAAAAACTACTGCGTTCTTCCCTCAGCCATATGTAGCTTTCCCTTTTCGCTTGCATTTGTTATTCGATTATGGAAATTGTTAAAATTATAAACAGCGAAGAATGCTGAATCTTATAATTTTAACAACAACAACAAAAAGAACATCGAATTTTCAAAAAAAGAAAAATATATATATATGTTTTTTAATAGAATTATAGTAATGGCTTTTATTTATCTTAAAAATTTTTGTTAGATAAATCTGAAAAAAAAAAATATATTTTTCTAGCATCATATTTTATTATTATTATATTTTAATATATTTTTGCAATAGGCTTAAAAAATAAGTAGTTTTGCCAATTCTGCAGTATTTTTATAGATAATATATTTATTCGAAAATGCTCATCATATCCTATTTTTTTTTCTTTTGTGTGTGAGGGGGGGGGGGGGGGGGGTAAGCTTATGTAAAATTTTACAGTTAAAGGATTTTTGTAACTTTTGTACTTTTAAAAAAAACATATTTTATAATATCTTACTGACATATTATTAAATGGTTTTATGAAGGAAAATGACTTAATAAAGGAAAAATTTAATTATTGTAATAAGATTTGAAAAGTTAATTTAAAAATTATTAATAAGATTTTTAAACCTAACTTCATTTTACTTTCTTACAACATTCTCTTTTATATTTTTAATTATATGTGTGTTTAAACTTAAAACTTAAACTTGTATTAACTGTTTAACCCTTTATGTCCCGACGCTACTTTAACGTAGCATTAAAATAACTTGATATAGAATATGTATCGATTAGTTGTAGTAGTACATTTTAGAATGAGTTATAGGTACTTTACGTTATCTCATTCCAAAAGCATTATTGGTTGAACAAAACAAAATTGTTTTTAAAAGGGTGATTTTTTTTTTTTCATTTGCATCTCTTCAGCTTTCTTGACGCTGAAAGTTTGAGGGTGAAAAGTTTCAGTTCGGAATTATTCCTATATTTCTATTATAAGAGCATTATATCTGTACATTTCCTAATTCTATAAAATACTTAAAAATAAATAAATAAAAATAAAAGATTTGAATGAAGTTATAAATATTGCGCAAAATTCCTATAAATACAAATTTAATTGACTTCAAATGGCAAAAACCTTCTAAAATTTATTAAATGTGTGTGTAAATCTTCTAATGTAGTTTCAAAAATTCACAAAAAATGTTTTAGAAGATGTAATTTTCGTGAATTCATAATTTGGGATATAAAGGGTTAAAAAAATAAATTAAATGTCATGACATGTTGTAAAAGTAATGTACAAAATGACTATTTGATTAATATTTTTATTTAAAAAAAATACTAGGCAAATACACAGTCAATTTATATTAAGGAAAATCCTGTCCTTAATTTTATGAGCCATGAGGATTGTCCATTAAAAATCAAGTTAATTGAAAATGATGTCGAAGTTTTAGCATTTTAATCACACTGATATATATATAAGAAAAAAAAAAGAACTTATATAAAGATTGCAACTCTGGAAGGGAATTTTCATTTAATGTCAAATAGATGCAATAAATTAAACGGGAAAATTGATATTTTTGTCCTTTATGTAAGTTAAAAAATTTAAACCGAACTCCCCCCCCCCCCCCCTCCTCCTTCCTACTTAATCTACTAAACGCAATCGTTAAAAAATATATTATCTCATTTCTCCATCAGAAAATCATTTAATAATAAATTTAAAAAAAGCATTGTAAAATATTCAAATCGAATTCCCCAAACTGAAAATGTTGACATAAGCATGCAAAAAAAGGAAAGAAAGAAAGAAAAAAAAAAGTGGTTGGTGCTAATCTTCACAAAATATTAAACATTTACGACAATTGGTCTCATTTAAAAAAAGAATAGGTAAACACACAGAAAGGTAAATCATTAATATATAAAACTTAATAAAAAATGAATACTGTAAAAAGGAATTTTTTGAGGTGAAACAGAAAAAAAAATCAGTATTTTGTGGACACAGATTTTTGAATATAGTTATATATAATATTAATTGCCAAATAACTATATTATATATATAATGCAGAATTGACAAATCTAATTATTTTTTATTTTAAATATGTTAATATATATATAATAAAACATTATAATATTAAAATATGAAGCTATAATTACAAAAATAATTTTTACAGATTTATATAAAAAGATTTTTATATAAATAACAGCCATTCTTCTTTTTTATTTATTTCCTTTTAAAATTTATTATCCTTTTAAAAAATTATTTAATTTTGAGAAAAATATTTTTTTTTTTTTTTTTTTTTTTTTTTTTTTTTTTTTTTTTTAGAATCAAATTATAAAATTCAACATTCGACATTTTTTATTTATTTAGAATTTTAATGCTCCCATTATCGGATAATAAATGCAAGCGAAAAGGGAAAGTTACACAAGGTTGAGGGAAGAACGCAGACTGTTTTCTCCCTTTCTTCCCTGTTGAAACGGAAGTCGAAATTTTTCTAAGTGCTACCATTAGAAGTCGTTCTCAGTAGCGGATGGGGGCAGCTTAATGCAACAATGTTAAAGAAGCGCCTATTCTAATAGAAGAAGGGAGAAGGAAATCGTGTAGGGATTTTTCTAAACCTGGTTTGAAGCAAAGGAAAAAAATAAGCTTTTGCATTACTATTGGCGCCATCTATCCAAAATATTTGAAAATAATATTAAAAAACGAAATCTTTAGATCATAATCTTTCCAACATTGTAGTAAGAAGTATATAAATAAGTAAACAAATATCTACAACTTTTACTGTTAAAATTTAAAAGCAGTTCATCTTTTATGTTATAATAATGTTATTTAATATTTAAATCATTACATATAAACAAATTGACAGGAATATCTATGTGGCGTTTTAACAGCTTTAAGGCTATAGCAAATCAGTCACCAAGGGATTAATAAAATTATTATTTCTTATCTTAAGCTAAATAATTTAACTTCGCTGTCAGTCAAGGCTTTAGGAAACAATAAATAGGATTTAACTAACATATACTTCTATAATTAAAATATACATAATTTTAAATTTGTTCCTTAAGTATAATTATGTATATGTAACATATTATTATACATAGTACATCTATGTGGCTTTTTTTTTTTTTTTTTTTTTTTTTTTTTTTTTTTTTTAAAGGTTTAAAAGCTACAACAATTTGTTTTCTCTATATTCTTAATTTAAAATGTTTCTTTGTTTTATAATAAAAAAATAAATAAATCCCAATTCAGAGGGCACATTTTTTTTTAATTATGATTACATTGAACTAAACATATTTTAATTTCATGATTATTTTAGTTCCTATTTTATAGAAAATGTATAATGAGAGCATCTCATAATCTTTTTAACATTAGAATATTAATAATTATAATGCATTCTCTTCAAGCATTAACATCTTAATTTATAATAATAACAGTAATAGTAATAAAATTAGGAGAAAAATAAAATATAAACACACAATAAAATATAAAACACGTGAATAAGTTAGTACCAAGTACAAATGAACATCAAAACATCGTGCCGAAGACGGCTAGGGATTTTCTGATTTTTTCCCCATAGCGTTGTGCAGTCGAAGTTTTAGCATTGTTGCATTAAGCTGTCCCTATCCGCTACTGTCGTTCTCTCCCCAGACGCTCGTGTGTACGGTGAGTGCAGTCTGAGTCGTTAAGCTGTTGTGGAATGGCGCAAAATATTCCTTGACGGGCGCGAGTTACTGGAAGACGATGCTCGTTCTGGACAGGCTCATCGTGTCATCACACGGGAAATGCTTGCGGAAGTGAATGATTTAGTCTTGGCCAACCACAAAATAACTGTGGACGAGATCCATCGGTTACTGAGTATTAGCGTGGGCACCACTCACACCATATTGCATCAACACTTGAACTTTCGAAAAATTTGTGCTCAGTGGGTTCCCCACCAACTGACCGCTGAACAGCGCAATACTTGAATGGCGCTGTCTTTGAGTCATCAGCAACGTTATCATGAGGTGCAATACGGCTTTCTGTCGTATATTGTCACTGGTGACGAAACATGGTGTCACCACTTTGAATCGGAAAGCAAGCGTGAGAGCAAGCAGTGGAAACATGAGACCAGGGCCGAAACTAAGGGGGGGGGGCAGAAGGGGCATGTGCCCCGGGCGCTAGAACGAAGGGGCGCCAAATGAAGGATTATACCTTTGGAATAAATAATTTTCTTCTGATGGACTGATTTATTATGAATTTATTTACTGATTTATTATTATTACTGACTATTATTATGAAACAGCCATTATAAATGAAGTGTTAGGTGAAGATGAAAGAGAAGTCGTAAAAAGTTAGAACTCTGATTTTCTGGTTAGAATGGGAAGAAAAAAAAATGGCCATAATTTATTTTGCAAAAAAAATTATGGCCATTTTTTTTCTTCCCATTCTGACCAGAAAATCAGAGTTCTAACTTTTTACGGCTGCTCTTTCATCTTCACCTAATACTTCATTTATAATGACTGTTTCACAATAATAGAAGCCATCAGTCCATCAGAAGAAAATAACTCCGTTAAAGTGGAAACTCGGTTAAGCAGGACTCGTATAATCGGGACTCTACTGTATATTTCATTTTAAAAATGATCTTTAGAATATTTTTGTTGGTGTTCAGAGGGGAGTCATGATACCCGTGACCGCCCTCTTGGATCCGCCATTGTAGATTACGCAGTTCACTATTATATATTCTAAATTTTAAAATAAGTCGACTATTAGAAAATTAGTAAAATTCTCTTTGTAAAATACTTTGCGGAAGAGGAGGGGGGGGGGGCGCCAAAATCCATGCTTGCCCCGGGTGCAAAAAAGGCTAGTTTCGGCCCTGCATGAGACTTCACCCCCTCCAAAGAAATCAAAGGCCGTGCACACCAGTTATGGTAAGGTCATGATGTCCTCCTTTTTTGACCACAAGGGCCCACTGCTTGACGAGTTCCTGGAATGGGGAACCACCATCAATGCCCAGCGCTATCAAGCCACTTTACAGAACCTTAAGTGAGCCATCAAGTCGAAACGGCCAGGCATGTTGTCCAATGGCGTTATTCTCCTGTATGATAATGCCCGCACGCACACGGCCAATGCAGTGAAGACGACATTGCAGCAGTTTTGGCGGGAAACGCTGAAACATCCAGCGTACAGTCCAGACCTTTCACCGTGTGACTTTCATGTTTTTGGAACTCTAAAACAAGCTATTCGCGGACATCGATTCATCAATCGAAGTGTGTGACTGAGTCCAGGCCTGGATCCGACAGCAACCTACTAGCTTCTTCAAGGATGGAATCGACCGGCTAGTGTCGCAATGGGATAAATGTGCCAACAATTTTGGCGGCTGTTTTTGAGTTTGTGTACTGTGTATAACTACATTTGTGTGTGTTAATAAAATCGTTACCTTACAGCAGTGATCTGGTTTCATTTGAATGTCCCTTATATTATTGCTCATCATAAATCATGCATTGTATATGTTTTCATTTTTTGTTTCCTTGCTGGTATTTGATCGAATTGATATAACTGAAATATTTGTTCAATAGTTATTACAGTTTATCATTTGCTGTTTTAAAAAACATATATTTTATTTTTTTAGTAGCTAAAGAATATATTAAACTTTTTTATTTGTTTATTTTTTGTAAATCTGCACCTATATAGATTAAAGAAAACTCAAACTACAAAAAAGCTGGATGAAATTCCTACATAATTTGAGAGTACATCATACTGAAACTTATTTAGTTTTGTTGTTTGTGTGTGAAGGGGATAATAGAATTATAAGTGTCTCCAAACATTTATATTTTTACAATGAAGTTTATATTTTTTGTAAACAAACATAGAATAAACACTAATACATCTCTACATTTCATACTATTAAAAAACAGTATTGCTCATCATAAATCATGTATGTACCTGCATTTTATCTCTACAGTAAATTCTAAAATCATACATGATGCTTTTTAAAAAAGAGGTTATTGGTTATGAATTTTACAATGCAAACACAATTCCAATAATTTAGGTACTCAAAATACAGGCTCATGAAAACTGATTTTAAGAAATTTATATAAAGATTTATACTAGGATGCATCCTAATAAAGCCGTATTTAAACTATTTATACTTATAAATAATACAGTACTGTATTAAGCATTTTTTCAGTACTTTTCATCCCTAGATCACAATGTATTCTGGGTGGCTCTGATATCATTGAGATTTCTTAAGAAAATTATCAAAATCATAATAATACAATAAAATAATTGGATTTCAATGTCATTAATCGATGCAAGATTTTATTAAATACAAGAAGATTTAGTAATCCAATAAAAAATATTTAATATTTACTAGCTTTAATTAAGTGAGGCCCTGAAGGGTAAAACAACTATTTTTTAATTAGAGTAAAATACAGCAACAAAAGAGCAATAGGGGTGGTGAGCCTGCATGTCAGTAGGCCGATTGTTACCCCTTTTTCCGTATAATATTTAATGACAGAAATTCAGTTATTAAAAATAAAGCTTGTTATTTGGAAGTAGTGGTGACAATTAGCATTTGGGTTTGCTTATATCGTATGTCATCACTGTCATAGGGGATATCTAAATCAATTGAATCGTTGAACTATGCTCTCACATACGGATGATCGGCCTGCATACAATAACCCATACTCTTTGTCACATACTGTTATATAATCATACATCATAAATTTCTTCATGAATTATTTAGTAGCATGGTATTTTACTTAAGTAAAATATTGCATAAGTGATTATCTAATGTAAACTTTAGTATGCAAACACAATTCCAATAATTTAAAAACCCAGGATGTAAAGCGATACAAGTCCATAAAGAACTGATTTTTAGAGATTTAGACTACGATAAACATACAAAGGATAAAAATAGATAAATTAGATAATAGATTAAATAAAATAAAGTAGGGTAGACTGTTATATATTTAGGAAGAATATATAGACGGTTTCAGTGTGACGTCAGTCATGACCTTTTGGTTAGAAACTGACTCCAAACAGACGGTTGCTATGCTTCATTTCTTTTTAAATATAAATCGTGGAAAATGTTACCAGTGCATATCAAGTATTAAAACACTTAGATGTGAGATATAGATATAAGATATAGCTGCAACACGCAAACAAAATAGAACATACAACATAACAACCGTTTGTTTGGAGTCAGTTTCCAAGCAAAACGTCATGACTGACGTCACGACTGAAATCGTCTATTACTGCGTTAAGACTGTCTGTCTAATGTTAAACCTATGGCCATAGAATGCATCCGTATATTTAAAATATCTCCTCGGGAAATTAATATTTTTAAATTATTTTTTCTGTATACTCTTCTTATTAAAGATGTCTCTTGATGTTGTTAAAATATTTATAATATATAATTATATGCAAAGTATTAAAATCTTACTCACAGTTCGTCAACTTTTAACACGTAAAATATGAAATTAAGCATAGATTTTAGAAATATTTTGACAACTGACAAAAAAAAGAGACATCCTTTAAGAATATTACACAGAAAAAGAAGTTAAAAATATTAATTTGACGCGAAGATATTTTAGATATACAAATGTTTCCAACAGCTATATGTTTAACATTAGCGAGGGGAATTTGGAAGTTGACTGACTAGCAGCCTTAAACATCTTTTTAGAGTCTAATCACGTATGTTTTGCATGTTGTCTCACTTATAATAAACATCTCTTCAGAAAGTTATTAAAAAACAAATTTGCAATACATTACTAAAATTGTATTTCTGTTTTATTGGACATTAGAGGATGCAAAAAGATTTAAGATTCGACAAAGAAATTTGTGACATAAACTAGGATTATATTTCTATAATCTTTCATAAAAATAGAAATATGAAATTGAGTTATTTTATGATATATTTAAAGGGTACAGGAACAGCCACACTTTAGACACTCACTTGCAAGTGAGGCCTTGAACGATAATTTGTTTTAATTACAGTAAAATAACTGCAAGAAAAATGTCATACGGTTAACCTGGATGTCAGCAGGCCGATTATCACCATTATTTCCGAATAGTAATCTTTGCCTTATTTACTAACATAAATTTATTAAAATCGGTGAATATTGCTATTCAGAAATAATGGTGATAGTTGGCGTCTGGGTTTGCATACTATGGTGCACTCATTACAACAGAACAGTTAGCAGAGTAAGATTGCATAGATGTCACAATGCGATATCTCGTAGATGTTTTGTGCGATGCACTGTAGATGTTACAAGGCGACGTCGCACAGTGTGATATCTCCTCGATGTTCTGTGTGATGTACTTAGACGTTACAACGCGACGTCGCTGGCCACGGACATTCAGCGGTTGCCAGAACATCTGTGAGACGGTCGATGCGACATCACAACGTCGCAGTGCGACGCACCTGCGACGTCTCGGAGATGAACTTGTGCTGCGTGGGATTAAGCTTTGGAGGGGGCTAGCCTATTTTAGAGGTCTACATTTTCCTGATCTGGTCCAGAACGCCGAACGAGCTCGGTCTAATTTTTTTACATTTGTTTCGGAATGGGCGAGATGGGGGCTCTTAAAGTTTTTAATGGGGCTAATTCTGAAGGCTTAAACATGTTTGATAAATAAAACGAAAATATTGTTTCAATTAGTAAATATTAAAAATGAAATATTTCAAATTTCATAAGAAAATTCATAAACAGGAAAATATTTTGGAAAAGATTAGTATTTTTCAAAATTTCCACTTTTCTAAGGACCTATTAAAAAAAATAAAAAATAAACTTTGATAATTTTAGGAAACTTTAAATAGTTACTCTAGTCTTCTGCTCTGGGAGGGGCTTCGGCCACCTTAGCTTTCCCAGGGTGCGCCCGTCGATACTCTCGGAATTTAGTTTGAAGTAAATAAAGACAGTCTGCTGATCTTTGCTCATTACACATCCAATAATTTAACCCACATTTCTCAATCATTTTCACAGTTCATAATTAAAGCTAAGGGCTTTTTATCCACCATTGTCACAAAAATCTCTTTTGCCGTTTAATTTCCTTTCTTCCATTTTTTCATTTCGGCATCGTAATTATCGCTACCAGCTGTCGGTTGTGAATGCGTTCCCTCAATCAGTTCTAACACATCACGAGCATCTAAAATTGAAAGTACTTGAAATTTCCACTGTGCCCAATTATTTGAGTCTACTAGCTTTTCTATTTTCACTTTGTCACTTTCCATTTTTGTCAGTAAAATCGAAAACAAAGTCCAGAAAACAGTTCAAAGAAGCGCTTACTCCGTTAGGCTTAGCGATCTCCGTAGCACTCAAAAAACAAAACGCAAACACGAGTTAAATTAAAACTATCGAAATCCTTCCAAAAGAAAACCTCACACGCAGTGGAAGAGTGCTGGGCCCATAACTAGTAGTAAAATTATATAATGTGAGAAAAGAAAGAATTTATTAGGTTACGTTTTAACAGCAAAATTACAGTACGAGCATTTACTTGTCTTTCCGCTGACTGCGAAAAGTAAATACAATGAGAAAAATACATCGACACAGCGCCATCAACGGGAGATAAGGAAAAGTACAATTTTATTTTAACAGTTTTTTGGAAGGGAAATTTTAAGAAATTCTCGGGAGTTTTCAGACAGTTTTAGGCATTGGAAATTTTTACTTTATTTATTAAGTACTTCTAATGATTTCAATTTTTGTCATTGTGAACAAAATGTTTCTTACAAATGTAAACAAAACCAATAACATAAATATAAAAAAATAGCTCAATTTACGTGAAAGCTAACGAAAATATGCCTAAATTGAAGATATATTAAGTATGATAAATTAAAATTGCATAATTGTTAAATAAAAAGTGAGAGAGGCAGATGACAGATCTTACCTGACGTCAATGTACATTGATATAAACCTCACTTTTGTTGCTTGATTAGCCAATGTAATCCAAAACAAAATGAATAACTAAAAGAAATCAATGCAAAAATACAATGTAAACTGCTAGAAAATTAATTAACAGAAATTAAAAAATTTTCATTTCTAAAGAAACGTTCAAACCCTCAACAATTCACAGCCGCTGTTGCTGTAAAGATAATGAGTTTTAATAAAAATATGAAATCAGTTAAAATGCTTCATTAAAACACATTACCACATAGGTGTGAGTATGTGATATATACAAATATTTTTCCAAATTAAAAACACTAGATGTTAAAATATTAAAAAGCTACTCAGAGCGCTTCCCTCATAGCATGCATGGTCACGGTGACGTCGTTGTGACGTCACTGTAAGTCACTGTGGTCACGTCACATCTGTGACCAAAATACCACCACTCAGTGATGTCACATTGTGACTGAGATGTGAATGTCTTAGAAAACTTTAAAAAATTACAAAAATTCTTCAAAACATGTTATTTACTGTAATATTATATTTTTCTGGCAATTAAAAAGAATTGTGACGCCACTGTTATGTCACTACTATGTAACGTACGTCACGTCATATATGTGACAAAAAACTTACCATATTATAAGTCACAGTGTGACAAAAATATGAACTTCAAAAACCTTTGAAATTGAAGAGAAATATTTTAACTCTTAACTGCTGTTAGTGGTCTCACAGACCGCTGCTTTTTTCAATTTTCACAGTTTAACTTTTAATTTTCAGTTTAACAATAGATACTGGTTAAATTTTGTTTCTTTTAGACCATAGTACTATCACTAGAGTCTTCTCAATAGGTGAATTTTAAGTATAATAGTCTTGTGCACAAAGTTTAGTACAAAAATAGTATTTTATGAGCTGATGTAGCCTTTTAGTAGGAGAGCTGTTGAACATTTTTGAGTAGGTATTTGAGGCACCCTGAAAATTTGTGCAGCACTTCTTTTGTAATGCCTGAATACAAAATCGAATGTCTGGCTGAAGGATCGTGGCCCAAAACATGTGCCAGACACGTGTCAAGTGCCATTTTTTGACACTACCCCATAAAAGTATTTGGGGCACGCTGAGATTGAAACAGAATAATATTTATACTTAGAAAAAAATATTTTGAAAATGACAGACACTTTAGTCGGCCCAAAAACTGTGCCAGACACGTAACAAGTGCCATTTTTTGACTACCCAAAAAAGGTATTTGAGGCACGCTGAGATTGAGGCACAATAATATTTATGCTTAGAAAAAAATATTTTGAAAATGACAGACACTTTAGTCGGCACAAAAACTGTGCCAGACACGTGTCAAGTGCCATTTTTTGTCTGGCACAGGATTTGGGCCACGATCCTTCAGCCAGACATTCGATTTTGTATTGAGGCATTACAAAAGAAGTGTTGCACAAATTTTCAGGGTGCCTCAAATACCTTCCCTAAAATGTTTAACAGCTCTTGGACTATTTTATTCAGCTTTAGATTAAGCGGTCTCACAGACCGCTCACAGTAGTTATGCGGCAATTTTTGTCACAGCAGTTAAGAGTTAAACAGTATTTTAAACACTGCCGAGTTACAGCGGCATAAGGAATGAAAATATATTAGTGGATAGCAAATGGTAAATTCTGTCACGAAAAGGCGGGGGGGGGGGGGGGCATAATAAATAAAGTGCACGATACAAGCATTAATAAACTAAATTTTCATGCTATATTTTATCAATTTCATATCTAAGACAGTGAATGTATACTTTTTTCATGATTTCAATTTTATCTGGCAATGCAATTTAATATAATAATCCTTCACTGATTGTTATTATTATAAAAGTGTTTCTCGGAAAAATGGTACGTGCTGGAGCAATTTGGATAACATATTTAGAATTAGGAATATTAAATTTGTACACTATACATATTCAGTTTGCTGGGAGGAATTTTTTTTATTTTTTTTTTGCCGACCAGTGGTATTAGAAACACTTCTGTAGTTTCAAACTAAAAATTTATCTATTACAGTTAAGTCTGCAGCTTTTAATGAGCACGTAGAAAGAGTCTTCAGAGTTTAGTCATTATGCATTTCTTGCTTTATAATTTGCATTCAAGTCATAAATTCCACTTCTTTCAGGCTTTTTAAATAAAATTATCATTTTCTGAAAATAGAAGAAATATACAAAATTTGTCCAAAACCCATGATATAATTAATTATTCGTATTTCAAATCTGTGTTTTAGAGATATGACTTTAAAAAAAAGTTATTTTACAAATTGTTTTATTGTATAGAAAATTAATATGAAAAGAATGACAGATTGACAAAGAAATTTATTTTTTATCCTCGATAAATCTTTTTTATTTATTAAGAAGATATTTTGTATTTATTACGTGTGAAACAAACTTTACTTTAAAAAAAATAAAAAAAAAGGGGGGGGGTGTCGTTATTGCCATTAAATTTATTTTTACACATTTTAAAATTTTAAACAATGTTTTATCTAATAAACTCTAATTATGAATATTATTATTATTTACAAAAAAGGAACTTTAGAATCTATTTTAACTTAAATTGTTTGGAACGGATAAAAAGAAAAGGTAAAATTCATTGGAAAATTCTTCAAATAGAAAATTTTAATTAAAGACACTCTCATAAAATTATTGCGCATTCAAGTTCCAAATCTGTTGTATACAAAAACAAATAAACTGTAAAAAACATCTTCTTAAAATCGTCTGCCCACGATATGACCACAGAAAAATAAATAAGAGAAGACGCGGGAAATTAGTTCACTTTTTAGATCATCACCACGTCTACAACACTTTTTTTAAGATAAGAGAATGACGTCCGCCATTTTGGGATACACGGATATTATTAATGGAACGTAAATGTAAGTCTTATTTAATTTAAATCTTTTATTCCTGATTTGTATATTATGAGTTAAATAGTTTTATGTTAGGGGAGACCGAGGCTAGTAGGCGCAGTTTTTAGTTATTGATTTTTATTAATTTTTTGTTTAAGTTTTTTATAAAACTTTAACTGTACTTTTAAAGAACAGGCAAAGGGCATCCGGGTCAGGGCTGCTCGCTCTTAGAGCTTTGGCTGGTGTCCTGGCCGGCCATCACAAATCCACAATGTTAACAAAACCCCAGCCAACAGAGCCGGCCGGGAGATCAGCTCGGAGGAAGACCCTCCTTTATTTAAAATAAACAGTCTATAGTACATTTTTATGAATTGGGTACATTTTTTTCACATTATTTACATAATTACTTTCCTCTTTTTTACAAAATTGGCTTCTTCCTTTTGGAAGCCATGTCCATTGTTTTTATTTTTGTTGTCTAGATTTTATCGTTAGGTATTTTGTTGCTGTTCGTGTTAGTTTTTTTGTTTGTTTTACATAGGAGATGTTATTGGACTATAAATACCCGGAGTTTTGAGTTTGTAGCTCTTGTAGTTTATGTTTAACGGAAGCCAGAAGTAAAAGGAAAATTGTGGGCCAACCTACCCCGAAGTTGGCACACGCTTTTTGAAAATGTAAATGAAACTCAAATAAGACACGCAGTTACGAGAAATCAATTTCATTATTACCAGTAAGTTTAAACAAAGGCGTTATCGCCGTACAATGTAAATTCTAAATTATACAGACATAAAAATAACAAATAAAACATTAACATTGAGTAACTTCTATCCTACTCGATATCATCATCAGAGTTACAGTTGTCACAAATAAAAAATCGAGTGTCTCCCTTTGGGCAAGCCTCGTCTGCCCAAAATTTTGCATTGCAACAACTTTTCTCGGTGTTTGCTGTTTTTCAAGCTACCAGCACACACTAAACACCGAGCCCCGTGTTCAGTGCGCCTACTAGCCCCATAATAAATTTCTTCACAAAAGAACACGTAACCATCTAAGCATAAATAATCCAAGTAAATCCCATATGGGGTAGGTAGGGGAGATTAGGGACGGTTGACCATACGGGAGTTTTGACCCACCCATCAATTTTCATATTTAAAAGAATTTCAGAGTTTTATCAATAGGTGTCAAACAAAGCTACTAGAATGCTCAAACAACAGTCTTCGTTTCATAGAGATAATCGAAATAGGTGTGGAAAAAATCAATTGTGAGGGTTTTCAACCTAAAAATTGTGTTTTTCAGAAATATTTTGTAAGCTCTTTTCAGACAAATTACAGCATAGAAATTTAAGTAAGTAGGTTTAAAGTAATGCAGAAATATAGAGCTTTCATTCCAGGTATAAAAATTGTACAGTAAGTTAGGCTTAACATAATAATGTGCTATTCTTTAGAAAAGGTATAGTCGGGGAGGCTTGACCCAGTCAATGTGAGGGAGGGTTGACCAGATGCTCAAGGCTCCCTTAATTAAGTGGTCCTGGAAATCTTTTTATTATTCACTGTGCATAATTAAAAGTTAATGTTTATACAGTGGAACTCCACTTATACGTTACCTGAGTTGTACGTTTCTCTCAGTTATACGTTTCAACTCAGCGGTCCCGGTCTTTTGCCATTAAAAATTAGCTGAGTTATACGTTTTTGAGTAATATGTTTCCCTCAGTTATACGTTAGGTTTTTGCATTTCCGGATGAAATTTTGTGTCATTTTTACGTTTTGCTGAAAATAATTTCAGAATTTTTGCTACACCTTGCCTTCCGTCTTTACCGACTGATGACATGTCTGATTGCGATGATGCCACTCAGAACAATCATTCGATTCGAAGTTGCTCTGAGAGCTTTTGACATAGGAAATTGGTTTGTCAGGAGTACAAGCAATAACTTTAAAGTGGCTACATTATTAACAGAAATGCAAAGTTTACAGTTCAGTACCGGTTCTGGAGAAAAGGAAACTGTAAAATTTAGGAAACTGCTGAAATGTCTTTCTATAAATGATTTACATGCCAAGGCGATTCCGGCGATTTCTTTTGAGTATTTTACGTGTGTAAATTTTTTTTAAATAAGCTTTTATGATAAAATAACTTCATGAGTATTTTTCTTAAGTACCTTTGTTTTTTACTCAGTTATATTTCCGCGAAATTATGCCATGGGTGCAGTAATACATACAAAACTTCAGTTTTCGATATAAAAGGTAAAATTTCATGATATATTTTTTAAAATGTTTCCGATGGACCATTAGTTGAGTTATACGTTTTACTGACTGAGTTCTACGTTTTGTTGTCCGGTCCCGAGCAAAACGTATAACTGCAGTTCCACTGTATATATATCAGAATGTAAATTTATTCTGTAAAGCTACAGTAAAATGGTGTGATGGTAAAGAAAATGTTTAAAATTGACTAAAGAAAGATGGGGAAAATTGCTAGAAACCGGGAATGTTGATAGGAACTTTTTTCCATTTAAATATTACTTACAATAGGTAAATAGAAGCAGTGGGAAAGACTAGAAAGGATGAAAGCAGCAGTCTCAACCCTTCCAAGGGCAGTGATATGTTTATAAAACCACTTCCGAAGCATCGCAATGGCACCAGAATTTTGCTAAAATCTTTTCCATTTAATATGTATGTCAAATATAGCCTTTTTCTTATTTGCAAATAAATTTGTTCATAAATTCCGGTGCCAGCCATTTATTTTAACATTTTAGTACTGAAAGTACTTTGCTCCTTAAAGCTTTAAATCATATTAATGATAGGTTAAGTGCTCATGCGGCTGCAAAAGAACATAGCATTGATCGAAAAACTTTAGAAAGGTGTGTACACAAATTTCACCAGGGTGAATACAGTGAGATGAACCCAAACTATGTGACAGCTAGAGTTGTCAGGTAAAGAGTCGCAGAAAATAGGACAAGTAGACAAAAAAATGCGGGACAGTGGCTCCTAAATCCGGACATAATAACACGAAACACTATTAAAACGTGACGTGTCTCTAACAGAATTCTCCCTTAAATGTTAAAATTCCACTTTCCCTGCTGTACAATTATACCTGCTCAGACAAAATCCTGTTTAAAACAAAATTTGCCTGCTCTGACTTGCTATTGTGTCTCAGCAGGTTTGTTTAAGCATCATATTTTTAAAAAATATTTTTTTATGATAATTAAAGCATGTAGCATAAAGTTATTTCGCTTTTTTTAAACTGATTTTATTTTTCTTCACAAATATTGCAATATGAAACAAAGTGGGGAACCTTGACCCATTATTTTTTCATGATTAAAATCAATAATTTTTCAAATTTCTTAAATGTTACACTTATGTAGCAATTTTATTTTGATAACGGTTTGTATAACGAATAAAATGATATATAAAACTTTATTCTACGCTCAATATTTAAAAAATAAAAAATCATTTTTTAAAAAGTGGGTCAACCCTCCCTAGTCTCCCCTACAGTTAATCATATACTAAGAAAAACTGCACAAGTTAAATCGCAGTTATTAAGATAAGTATTAGAAATTAGAAAAAGAATGAAGCAACAAAAAATTACTTATGAGTACAAAAAACAGAAAAATCGTAATAAATGTCCACCGCACGTAGGTAACGCTGCAAAACTACAATGAGGATTGTAAAAAGCAAGAAGAAAGGTAATCTGTGACTGGTTGCGCAATCTATCCACAAACACACGATTTTTGAGGACTGCGTCTACTTACCCCTGTAGCCAACTAGCCCCGGTCTCCCCTATATTTGTAAGAGACTGATCTGGTATTTTTTTCATAAGCATATTTTCCTATTCGATACTGTAAAGAAAAATATCTTAAACTGCCATCGCTTGAAAAAAAAAGGCTGCGCAGAGACTGATTCATGCCTACATTCATAGTGAAATTCATATAAACATTAATTTACAGTTACTTGAGATTGAAAATGTGTTGAGACAATGATTTAGAATTTTTTTCGGCTTCTTACTGTTTTTTGATTACTAACATTTATAGTTATAATTATTTTGGAGTTTATCATGATATTACGAAACTGTTTCAGATTAGAAATTAACATTATACTGAGAAAATGTATTTTTACATATTACAGTAGTGGAACTTTTGAAAGATTTTTATTTTAGTGCTAATAATATTTTAAATTATTTTTTTTAATTCTAAAACTTCATACCAATGTTTTCAGATCTAACATTTGCCAAAATTATAAAATAATAGGAATTCCTTATAACATATGGAAAGATTTTTGAGATATTGTTAAATCTAATAATGCATTTAATTCATCTATTGTAGTTTGCTGTTTATTAATAGTACAATTATAAGTACTAATTACTATTTTTTGTGTTTTTCAAATTGGTATATTTATTTTTTTTTAATTGTATGTAAGCATTTTTTTCTGTTTGTGATTTTAATCAAACATTTAATTATAGACATTCTGAATCGGTTATTAAATTTTCTTCTATTATAGACTCATTTTCTACGTTTATGATACGCGTAATTATTGGCACAAAAAAGTAAAATATGATATTCAAGCATTGAAATAAAGTGTTTTTTAAGTCTGATAGGAAGTTATAGATTAAACTGCTTTAGTATATATTTTTTTAAAGTTTATATTTACTTACATAATATAAGACTGAATATTTTTTTAAAGAGATTAATAACTACTTTTTACATTAAAATGTTTTTCAAACTATAAAAACAGTTCATATGCAGTTATTTATTTTACTTTTATACTTCATTTTTAACACTTTCCAACAAAGTTGAAAAGTGTTTATGACTTCGTTTTGTCTGTTCCTCTAGCCGTCTAGCCGCCTGTTCGCGCTCTAACTCTCGTAAATATCCTCGGATTTCCCTGAAATTTTGGGATATTGACGTTTACCATAGCACGTTCCCTATTTCTAATGAAGTTTGTATCATGTTTAGTTCATTTACAGGGACAGTCAAAAGTATTCCGTTACATTACGGCCTATGGGAAAAAATCATTTCAAATGATTTTTAATGATTTTACACGCTTTCAAACAGAATAAAATTGCTATGAATTTATGAAGCGCGCTAAAATATGCATTCTATAGAATATGCGATGCAAAGATTAGTTATTATTCATTTACAGAGCCACAGTAAAGAATGCCGTTACATAATGATATAGGGGTGGAGGGAATTGTTTGCGGCGTATTTTAATTATGTTAATCTATTTCATATATAATGAAATTTATATACATCGCTGAGGTTTACATACTATAAATTATTTCATGTATAATACGAAGTGTATATAGCATTTACAGGGACACACAAAAGATTTCAGATACTATATTGTATCCGAAGTACTGTACAGTCGTGGGAAAAAAAAGTAAACACCCCCCACTAACTCCTCAACAAATTATCGTAGAAGACAGTAACTGGTACCGAACGATTGAAAATAAAGTCTTCTTTTAAATGATATAGATAAAATTTGCTTAGGAGGCCATCTACATATTAAAACGAACCATAACTTTGTTTTTTTCAATAGCAGTACACAATTCTGACATCATAAATGAACTCTACATCCTCCAATTAGCCTAAAAACAAATTTTTATGCAATTCGTACCATAAGTTTCCGAGAAATTAATTATTTTAAAACGAGCGTATTTTAAGGGCTGTATCCAAATTGAAGTTCGGAACTCGATTATTAACCGAGAGAGCCCCCATCTTGATCAAGGCACCTTAAGAAGTCAATGAAGCCTGCTAGATTACAATACAGCAGAAGAGATTTCAAAATATCTAGTCACTTTAAGCATAATTTGAAAACTACTGGGAAGAAAAATGTGAAATTTTGGATTTGCATAAAGCAGGACTTAATAAACTAAATCCATCAAAATAATTGTAGGTTGCAATTCATAATTTTTTCGAATATTAATTTCATTATTCTTAATTCATACCATAAAATTATAAAAATTGCAAATTCAGCGTATTTATGTTTGGGTATATTAGTATTATTGCTATACAAAAAATTAGCACATTAGGAGCATAATTTCGGAAGATATTAATAAAAATATGAAAATGTAATTTAACATTAGAAGCACTAAATTTTGAATGTTTATAATTCAAAAACTTATCATTCTAATGACTTGAAATTCGGTGTCTATGCATAATTTGAACCGAAGATTTGAAATATTTTGTTAAAATTGAGTATTGTCATTGAATAAAATGAAGTTTGGGTTCGTTTTAATATGTAGATGCCCCCTAAGCAAATTTTATATACATCATTTAAAAGTAGACTTTATTTCCAATCGTTCGGTACCAGTAACTTTCTTCTACAATAATTTGTTGAGGAGTTAGTAGGGGTGTTTACTATTTTTCCACGACTGTACATTAGCGATGATTGCTGGAAATGCATTTTAATTATGGTGTGCGCTTTTATGATTCATTATATTTATGCATAGTATATGGTGTGTATAATTGCTATAATTCATATACAGGACTATACAAAAGTATTCGTAAGAGTTACTGGGTATGAGCGGAAATTGCTTAAAATTGGTTTTTAAATGAGTTGTACATTTTTACACTGAACTGCATTTAGTTTACTAAGAAATGTTTGTAGACTATAGGTAAAATGATATACAGGGTTACGCAAAGAATTGGATACATGGCCGTCTATAAATTACAATTTCTGGAAATGTGATTTTAGCAGTTTTAAGAGTGTTTTAGTTTGAATTAAGTTTTAACTAAATAGCGGCAAGTAATAAAGGTTCTAGGTAAACTACAGGTTTGTACAAAAATATTCAAGTATGTTTCCATATATTAGTATAAATTTCTGAAAGAGAATTTCAACCTGTTATGCGTTTTCTTGCTAAACTAAATTTCCCCATTATATAGTAAATATATTAACCTACAGATCAAATACAGGGCTGTTCAAAAGAATTGGAATACATATTTGATTATGGACGGTAACTGCCGAAATCAGTTTTTCAAATGTTTTATGAGTTTTCTAAAATGTTTACTTAGTTATCTTATTTACGTTATTTCCCTAAATTACGATGTCTTGTTAAAGCATTCAGGAAGTGCTGGAAAGTGTTTCATAATCTAAGCTTAACGTACGATTTTTCTTACTTGCTTTTTCTATTTCCCAGATCAGTCTTTTCCTATAAAACATACCAAATCTATTTACCTCATATTCACAAAATACAATACATACGGGAATAAAAAATTTAAATAAATATCGCTTATCATGTCGTTCTATAAATAAGAGTTGTATTAATATCCGTTAGACTCCATGTTCGTATTTAATAAAGCAATGACAAATCACAACACATTATAAAACTTACACATTCTTAATATTTATACCAAGCTTGATGTCAGTTGATAAGCATTGTGTTTTAAGTGGAAAAATTAAAAATATTTTAGAAGAATAGGACTACAAAACAGCGATATTTTTCTAAAAAGTACGGTAAAAAGATATGATTTTATAGTTCAAACAAAACTTTATTTTAAAATTGGGCATTTTAAAATTACCATATATTTATAGGGCATGCAATGAAAGCAAACATAAGGGATAAGATTGTGATAAAATATTTTAGTTTTTTTGTCAGTAATCTAACTTAATTCACATGTAACTTTAATTGAGTTTTTCGTAAAAGTTCAATTAATATTACCAACTATGAATTAAATATTGTCAATAAAGTATTTTATTCCAATTTTTACCACGCTTGTATTTATTTTCATTGCATGCTCTAAAAGATGTGATTCTTTAAAAATGCCCGTAAAACAGCATAAAAAAGAATTCACTGCATAAAAATTGAACATTCACTCCTATGAAAGAGTGACTATTCACTCCTACCAGGGGTGAAAAAACGCACTCCTTTAGCAAGAATGAATAGTCACTCCTCCGAAAGAGTTATTATCCACCCCTGTTTAGAGTGACTATTCACTTCGCAGGAGTGAGTATTCACTCTTTCAGAGAGTCAAACATTCCACTTTTTCTGAGAGTGAATAGTCACTCTAAAGAGGTTGAGCATAATTTAACTCTGCAATAGAGTGGATATTCCCTCCACCGGAGTGAATGGTCACTCCTTTTTATTTAGAGGGCAACACTGTCACTGTCGTCGCAGAATCATCACAGTGTTTATGACAAGTTCGTCACAAATGACACATATTTCACAAATTGGTCACAATATGACTTTAAAGCATTGTGGCTTTCGTCACAGGTTCGTCACAAAGTTAATGCCAAAATAGTCACAAATGAAACACATTTCACAAATTTGTCACACCGTAACTTCACAGAGTGGTCATAATGTAACGTCACAAACGAGCTCTAAAACGGTCGCAACGACTTCGCATTTTAGTCACTGTGACGTCACATCGACTGTCCAAAGTCACAGTGAGACTTCACAACGACGTCGCCGTGACGTGACCATGCCTTACGTGTTTCAGCTAACCTTAAGCCTTTGTCAGGGAGAAGGAAATTGACTGAGAAAACACTCGACGCTCGACGTTCACTGGTACACATTGACCGGAAACAGACTTCAGGATGCCCGCATGCGGTCGTACCCATAAACTGAAGAAGGGGGAAGGTAGAGAAAGCTCAATCCTCTGGGAGACCAAACTCTCCTGTAATATGAAGTAAATTAAACCAGGTACACGGAATTTGATATGATAATACGTCATTACAACAATTTTCTGCTTGCGTTAAAATTTCCAAAGACTCTAAAATTGCACATTGGAAATTTTAACGCAAGCAGAAAATTGTTGTAATGACGTATTATCATGTCAAATTCCGCGTATCTGGTTTAATTTACTTCATATTACAGGAGAGTTTGGTCTCCCAGAGGATTGAGCTTTCTACCTTCCCCCTCCTTCAGTTTATGGGTACGACCGTCTGCATCCTGAAGTGTGTTTCCAGTCAATGTGTATCAGTGAACGTCGAGCGTTGAGTGTTTTCTCAGTCAGTTTCCTTCTCCTTGACAAAGGCTTAAGGTTAACCGAAAGCGCTTGAAGTAGCTTTTTATCATTTTAACATCTAGCGTTTTTAATTTTGAAAAGCATTTGTATATATTTTATCACACCTATGTAGTAATGTGTTTTAAGGAAGCATTTTAATCGTTTTCATGTTTTTATATAATAAACAAAGGTGAATCTGGCGTTCAAAAATGGACTTTATTATTAAGTCAATTTATTAGAATTTTGATAAATTAGAAAATCTTAATGCGCAAAATCATAAGTTTCGTGAATTAATAATGTAAAATCCTTCTTAAGCTTTTCAGAAAGTGCCTGAAATTTCTTCAAATTGAAAATGGCTGATTTTGCTTATTTTCAAAACTCCTTCAAAATACACAATATTCCCCAAAATTCCCGGGATTATTCTCGTCCCTCAAATTCTACGGGTTTTTCGCAACTCTACCTCTATATGAGATTAGCGGCATACTGGGAATAAAATTGAATTTGCTGAAACAATTTTAGACAGAAATAAATCGCCAGCCATCTTAAACAATCCTCCCATTGTCGCTAAGCTAATGTTTCTTAACTCCTCTTATCGAAATCGACCAGGCGAGCATCGTTAAAATCTGGAATATGGATTTTCCATAGTTTGGACAAAAACTTCAGATTGAGCATCCACGCTATGCGTATTAATCCACTTTATTATAAAGCCACCCTAACAGTCCAAGAGCCGACAGCACAAAAACCTATGTTCTCAAGCACAAGAAAAAAAACCTTTATTTTATGGAAGAGTAGAAGTAGGGTATCTCATGATCCATGTCTGCCGGAAGTGAAGTGGTGCATAAGCCAAAAATTAACACCACTAGTGGTTGACTCGTAGGTTTATCATTGTGTTTGTCCTACAAACAAAGATATGAAAACCTGGAGGACTGGGTGCAGGAAAACACAATGATAAACCTACGAGTGAACCACTGGTGGTATTAATTTTTAGCTTATGCACCACTTCACTTCCGGCAGACATGGATCATTAGATACCCCTACCCCTACTCTCTCATAAAATAAAGGTTTTTTTTCTTGTGCTTGATAACATAGGTTTTTGTGCTGTCGGCTCTTGGACTATAAGTTTATTTTTAAAGGGATCAGAGAAATCTTTTGTAGCCCTAAAAATGTTCCGTAATAAGAGAAGAAACTGGATAAGAACGTGAGTTCAACCGTGACCAACGAAATACAAGGCCAGTTCATGGTGTGGCGTCAAGGTAATGACGTCAAGACCATGATAGCATTCGGTCGGAGCGCGACCAACAAAATGCATTAAACTACTAATAGTTGTCTACTTTATACTCTAAGATCTTAATAATTTTTTTTAAATAACTTTTTTTTCAATTGTGCCTTTTTATAATAAGAATATATTGTTATAAGTATATAATAGAATGGAGGATATTTTATCCATGTCTGGATCACGTGGTCAATGCAAAAACATCTAGCGTAAAGATGGGAAGGTTCAGTAGACGCAATGTAAATCCCCACTAGCCAATGAAACAGTTCATGGGGGAGGCAGTAGTAGTTTCCCGTTTCCCTTCTTATCAGTTAGAAGTTCTTTGGGCAAATTACCGGTACCACGTGACTTTTTTCAGCCTCGAACCCATATTTGGACCCAGATAGCATTTTTAATTTTCAGAAAATTTGCAGCAGTCTTGCTTTGAAAACCAGCAAAGTTGCAGCAAGCTGAGCATGACAAGACTGAAAGTTCATAACAAGAATGCAGCAAGATAACGCAAACGCCGAAGTCACCACACTTTGAACTTGCAGCTAACTTGTCGTGCAAGTTAAATTCATGCTGTATGAAATTTATTGCAAATTAACGGCAAACAAGTAATCAAAAAGACTGCAAACTTACTGCAAAGTAGTAATCGTTCAACGCCCCACTATCTATTTGCAACTGTTACACTATAAGTTTAACACCTCCGGGAGGGGGAGGTTCATAGACCTGATCAGGACTATTGATGTGAACACACCGTCAGTAGGCGCATGCATCGTTTTCATCACCAGAAACAAGTTAAGGTAATATTTGCACTTTTGAACACGAGCCTTTTTTGGTATTTGATAATTATAGCGTTTAGAAAAAGCGGTGCCTACCAAATAAAATTTCTGCGTATGTGCTGATTGTCTATTCTCTCACCAGAGGGATTATTTACTTTCGTCACTTTAATGCATTAAAGACAGTCTTGCCATCAATTTCACAACAAACTACTTATGCAAGTGGGAAATGATATACCTTGCGGGAAATTTGTTGCGAATTTCTCAATTCAAAATTGTCACTGCAAGAAAATTTCAGGAAAAATCAAACTTGCTGCTAATAGTCCAATAGCCGACAGCACAAAAATCTATTTTATCAAGCACAAGAAAAAACCTTTATTTTATGAGAGAGCAGGGGTAGGGGAATCTAATGATCCATGTCTGCCGGAAGTGAAGTGGTGCATAAGCTAAAAATTAATACCACCAGTGGTTCACTCGTAGGTTTATCATTGTGTTTTCCTGCTCTCAGTCCTCCAGGTTTTCATATCTTTGTAGGACAAACACAATGATAAACCTACGAGTCAACCACTAGTGGTGTTAATTTTTGGCTTATGCACCACTTCACTTCCGGCAGACATTGTTTATTGTTTTATTGTTATTAACACATACATCTGATTTGTGTGCTTGACATCTAGGTCCGCTTATAAGTCATCGTCAATATACAGGGACGAGATAGCACAATGAAATTTACAACACAGAGAAATTACATCCGGGAGCTCCACAAAGAGTGTGCAATGGAGCCAGTGAGAGTCGAACTCGCAGACCTCTGCCGCTCACAATACTTGGTGGCTGGCATCGCGGTGTCCTAACCGCTCGGCCACCGAGTCCCCTTCCGGCAGACATGGATCATTGGATTCCCCTACTTCTACTCTTCCATAAAATAAAGGTTTTTTTTCTTATGCTTGATAACAGGTTTTTGTGCTGCCGGCTCTTGGACTATAATGTTCATGCTATCTGGCGAATATCCTCCATTTAAATGAAAAACTTATTAGAATGGAAACAAATCTAATTTAAACTATCTGATAAGAAATAACAAATATATTAATATTTTAAGACATATCTGCAGTGCTAGTCATGTAATCATGAAGATCTGGTTAAGTCAGAACCAAGACACAGAGCTCAAGTACAGCGCCTAGAATACCTAGTGTGGAAATATGCTATCCAAACAGCGCTAAAAATTTGTATCCCTTAAATGTGCGACGATACTGCTAAAATTTCAAGTGTCGATCGCAGCGACATCTGCGGGATTTTCATATTACTAGTATTACATTGTATAGACTAGCAATTTCTTGCAGTTGTAGAAAATATCCTGCAGATGTCGCTGCGATCTGCATATTGCAGCAGTATCATTGCACATTTAAGGGATACAATATTTTAGCGCTTTTTTAAGTATTAGGCGCGCCACACCACACACCAGGGAGACATGCGACAGAAAAGCGTGAGGCATGTGACAATGGAGGATATTCCATCTACGTTTTGATCACGTGGTCAAGGTAAAAACTTCTAGCGTAAAGAAGGGAAGGCTCCGTAGACGTGTAATATAAGTCTCCGCTAGCCAATGAAACAGTTCATGAGGCAAAGCACTAGTATCTTCCCTTCTTATCAGTTAGAAATTCCTTGGGTAAATTACCGATATCACGTGACTTATTTCAGCCTCGAACCCAGATTTGGAATATCCTCCATTTCACCCTGTTAAAGAAAAAACCGGTTTGAACTACAGCGTCTAGAATACCTAGTGTGGAAATATGCTATCCAAACTGTGCTAAAAATTTGTATCCCTTAAATGTGCGACGATACTGCTGAAATGCCAAGTGTCGATCGCAGCGACATCTGCGGGATTTTCATATTACTAGTATAACATTGTACAGACAAGCAATATCTTGAAGTTGTACAAAATATCCTGCAGATGTCGCTGCAATAATCATATTTCAACAGCATCGTGGCACATTTAAGGGATACAATATTTTAGGGCTTTTTTAAGTATTACAGAGATAGCCGATTTCGACACTATATATTCTAGGCGCTAGCGCCTAGAATATATAGTGTGGAAATCGGCTATCCCTGCAATACTTAAACTAGTCGGATGTACCAATCCCAAAACTTTCTTCTATCTCATACATGTTAATACTTCAAAATTCGTTATCACACTGCCAAAATTAAATGGCAATCTATGCATCTCATGAGGATTCTAAAGATATGAAATTCCGTGCATTAGTTCTTGAGATATGACTATCGCTAAAATCATCTAAATCCAGCAAAATGCTGCCTAGCAGTGCCACCTATTGGGTGATTTATATCAAATCCTAATCAGCAACAATTTATGTCAACGTCTGACTGAATCTGAAGTTTGGAGAAAATCCGTGCATTAGTTTTTGAGATAGAGCTATAGCGAAAATCATTAAAATTCCTGCATAGCAGCGCCACCTATTGGGTGATTAACACCAGAACCTAATCAACATACAACTAAATCTGAAGTTAGATGAAAATTCGTCCATTAGTTCTGTAGATAGAGCTATTGAAGCAATCGTGAAAAAGGCAGCACAGAAGCGCCACCTGTTAGGCAATTTACACCAACACATAATCAGTAGGAAGTCATATCAAGGACTAACTTAATCTGAAGTTTGATAAAAATCCGTACGTTAGTTCTTAAGATAGAGCTATTGGGGAAATCGTGTAAATCCTGTAAAATTCATCCTAACAGCGCCATCTGTTGGGCGATTTACACCAAAACGTAATCAGCATCAATTCATATCAAGGACTAACTAAATCTGAAGTTTGATCAAAATCCGTGCTTTAGTTCGTGAGATAGAGCTATTGCGAAAATCGTGAAAAATGCAGCATAGCAGCGCCACCTGTTGAGAGATTTACACCAAAAACTAATCAGCATCAATTTGTATTAGGGACTCACAGAATATAATTTTTTATTAAATTCCGTGCATTAGTTCTTGAGATAGAGCGCCCACAAAATTTGTGTCCCATACACACAGACAGACAGACAGACAGACTCACAGAGTCACAGACAGACATTTTGTAAAAACATGTTTTTTGGAATCTCTGACCCCTAAAACGTGTAAATCCGTCGAAAACCGGAATTCGAAAATTTTCATGAATCCAATACTTTCTTCTTGTAAAGATAGAAGTAAAAAGCGCTAAAATATTGTATCCTTTAAATGTGCTCTGATACTGCTGCAATATGCAGATCGCAGCGACATCTGCAGGATATTTTCTACAACTGCAAGAAATTGCTTGTCTGTACAATGTAATACTAGTAATATGAAAATCCCGCAGATGTCGCTGCGATCGACACTTGAAATTTTAGCAGTACCGTCGCACATTTAAGGGATACAAATTTTTAGCGCTGTTTGGATAGCATATTTCCACACTAGGTATTCTAGACGCTGTAGTTTGAACAGCAGAATTTGCCTCATGTCTCACGATTATGGAGGATATTCCATTTTCGTCTTGATCACGTGGTCAAGGTAAAAACTTCTAGCGTAAAGAAGGGAAGGCCCCGTAGATGTGTAATATAAATCCCCGCTAGCCAATGAAAAAGATCATGAGGCAAAGCAGTAGTATCTTCGCTTCTTATCTGTTGTAAGTTCTTTGGGTAAATTACCGGTATCACGTGACTTTTTTCAGCCTCGGACCTAGATTTGGAATATCCTCCATTGTCGCATGTCTCTGTGTGGCGCGCCTTACAGGAATAGCCGATCTCCACAATATATATTCTAGGCGCTATAAAAATACTTATAATGCAATGTGCTTGGCGAAATTTGATTTTCCATAAGACTTTTAGCATTAGTGCGAAATCCTGCAATTTCATTGGCTATCGCGGAACTTCTTTCCCTGAAAGGACAAGTATAAAGCGTCGTTTACACGGAGCGAGTTTACTAGCTACAAGCCGGCGAATTCACTAGCTGCTAGTAAACTCGCCCCATGTAAACATGTTCGCTAGCGAACTATCTGGCAGCTCAGCGAGTGGGAAAAAAGTTGAAAGCTCGGCTACTTTTCTCGCTACTCGCTGGCGTGTTAGCTACCTGGCTAGTAAACTATCTGTGTGTAAACGGTGTTGCTAGTGAAATCGCTGCGAGTATTCAGTGGTTTCGTGGTTCTGCATATGTGAACAATGTCGACTGGAGTAGTTCGTGCCGGCGTGAATGAAACAAAATAGATTTTTTCGAACAAAATTAACAAATAGGATACCAATAAATAAAATATTTTTGAGAATTATTCACTGTTTGAAATAACTACCATAATTATCACAAGGTTGTTGTTGATGTTATAATTATTTTAGGTAGATATTTTAAAATACTAATGTCGGGGAATTGCAGTTATCAAATTATTGAGACTGTACAGGGTATTTAAAGGGCAATAATTGAAAAAAAAAATCTGAAAAAAAAGTTTTGTAACAGTGCATAGATTCGTATATTTTCCACTATTTTTCACAGTTAATATTCCAATAAGTGCAATTTAAAAATTAAATGTGATTAATTAGATTTTCAGTTAAAAGATTTTATGCCCTATTAAACATTATTGAAATTGCATTTTTATTTTCTTCTATCTTTACAAGAAGAAAGTATTGGATTCGTAAAAATTTTAGACTTTCGGTTTTTGACGGATTTACACGTTTTAGAGGTCAGGGATTCCGAAAAACATGTTTTTACAAAATGTCTGTCTGTGTGTCTGTATGTGACACAAATTTTGTGGGCGCTCTATCTCAAGAACTAATGCACGGAATTTAATAGAAATTTATATTCAAGTAGTCCCTAATATAAATTGGTGCTGATTAGTTTTTGGTGTAAATCGCCCAACGGGTGGCGCTGCTATGCTGCATTTTTCAGAATTTCCCCTACAGCTCTATCTCAAGAAGTAATGCACGAATTTTCATCAAACTTCAAATTCAGATATGAAATGGTGCTAAATTGATGTAATTTCTTGTACTATTTAAATGATTTAATTGATATGATTTATATAGAAGAAAGTTTTGTGATGGCCACAACAAACTAGTTAACAGTGATTTCATGGGGAGTCCATTACTGAAAATAGACAAATGAAGCGTTACAATAATGGACACGGGTCTTAAAACCTTAAAAATTAATGAAATTTTATAAATGAGCATTAGAATATAAAATTCAAATTTCATCTTTTAATTTCGTATTGCAGTAATGTGTGTGTTTTATGTTCCATAACACAGTGTACTCTTGGTATACATTTAAAAAATCAGCAATATCATTTGCGTTCCACTTCATTTTTCCACGAACACACACACAAAAGAAAAAAAAAGCAGGAAAACTCTGCACTTAATATAAAAACAAACATTGTTTACAGAAAAAAACATAAAAAGAAAGCTTTAGAACGCAGCAAGTGATGCAATAGCAAGTTGGCTACTGAGCGAGTAATACCCTGTTCACACTGCGTTACGGAACTCTCTTAAACCTCCGAACTCTCTGAGGGAGTTCCACAAACTCTCTGAGAGAGTTTCAACTTTCTTCGGGCTAGAGACAGTCACAACCATTCACTCTCGCTGGCTGTAAAGCTTCGCATTAACTGATTGGGTGTTGCGGGCGGTTTTATCTTAAGCGCATGCGCAAACAACACAGTGACGTTCACTGAGTTATCTTAAGTGAGTTTTTCCATGTGAACAGGTTTCCAATTCCGGGAGGGTACCACCTCAAAATTAAGAGAGTTCGGCGGCCTAAGATATCTTAAGTATCGTAGTGTGAACATAGTATTAACAAGTTCGTCTGTAAACGACCACTATCTCGCTAGCTGACTCGCTCGCTTCTTTTCTCGCCGGCTTGTAGCTAGTAAACTAGCTCCGTGTAAACGAGCCTTTAGAGTAAAATACTGTCGGCCGTATTCTTCCCTTATTCCGGAGCGGAACGGAATCGGAATTCAGTTCACCCGGAATATGGCGATTATTCCGGATCGAATGGAAAGAGTGATTCTCCCCTAGCCAGATTCCGGATTCGGAATAATCGATATTTATTCCGTGGCTTTTGAAAGGAAGTGACATCACAAATTCCTTTGAAGTGTGAAGAACCAATCAGAATGAAAATATACGTCACGTTTTTTTTGTTTGTTTATTTTTTTCGCTTAGCTGATGGCTTTGGCTAGCGAGGAGCTTTTAATCAGAATAATAATTTTCGAATAAATTTGCGTAACTGAGTAAATACCTAAAGAAAAATAACATACTTTTCAGTGCTGTATGAAATATTTCTAAAAAAGATTGAGGGGGTTGGGGGATCACTCGCTGAAAAAAAAAATATTACTATTGTTTTTGTTTTTCTGTTTTTAACTTTCAGTTCAATTTTTTGCAAAGCCAAAAATTTGCAAACAATATCTATCAACTTTGTAATATACCAAATGTTTACATTAAAGATCCTGTCTTGGCAAAATATGTCAACCTGTGCTCTAATTGGGAACAAAACATCTCATTGGCAATTGTGAGATACACTTAAATTGCACTTTTTTAAATATATTTATTTACTGTTTGGTTGAAAATTAGCTATATTAAATGAGATTTTTTTTTTTTTTTTTTTTATCATCCAAGTTTTTTTTTTCTTTCTTTATAATCAAAAACAAAAACTGAATACAATTACAACTGATAAAACCAGGGTTGGAAAAAAACTGGGTTTTTTTTGTAAAAAACCAAAAAAAACCGGTTTATTTGGTTTAAACCGGGTTTTTTTTTAAATATAATTTCCTATTGCGTACAGATGCATATCTGTTGATAAAATAAACATTTTTGGATATTATATAAGTAATATAACTTTTGAAAATATTTATATTAAATAATTACAGTCAATTATATAGAAAATTGAAATCATTTTTAATTTAAACATTATTAGTAACAGCTATGTCTTATGTTCAAAGTAAACTGCTCTACACAGTGAAACATTGATACCTTGAAATTCATATGAAGAATCCTTTGATTAATAATATGCTAATCAATCAATAAACATTTGATGAAGTTTCACGAATTTAACATATTATTCTGTGGTTGTTGTTATTATTATTTTTTTAAATATACAAATACTGCTGGTTATTATGTTTTCTGAGTGATAACGCCAAGTGTCCAAGTCAACATTTTTGGCCACTAGATTCAGCAACTAACAGAAAAGATTGATTGGTATTATTGAAATGCTATAACTAACACTCAATTTTTGCAAGCTGTGTTATTCAATTTGATGTCTTAAGTTACTCTTTTAAATTCTTTAAGTAAAATCTTCCCCAATCCAAAAAATTTTCTTTTACAACTTAACCAAAATCTTATCATTGTATTGTGTTATTAACTGCTGTAATAATCTGAATTTTTAAATGAAAATATTTTATGCTAAATATTGAATATTATTTATCTGTTTTATCTTTTCTAATTTCACATGTTTTAAGAAAAATCTTTAGGGTACCAAATATGTTCATCAGCACATGCTAATTTTCATTCTACATGCATAGAAACATGACCTAGGCTCATTATGTCTCATGTTGACTGCTGAGATGAAGTGATAAAAGTAGAAATTACTTCTATCTATAATTTAAAACAATTAAATTACAAAAACGAGAAAATATTATATTAGATTTTTTCTAAAAAAACCAAATATTTTTTTTTAACAAAAAAACCAATTGGTTTAAACCGTGGTTAAAACCACTTGGTTTAAACTGTGCCAACCCTGGATAAAACTTTAATAAAAACTTATATTTATCCTATAAAAGTTTATTAGTAAAAAGTTGTTCCTTTATGGATACTCAGATACAGATATTGTCCATGTAAATAAAGAATAGTGTGGTAGTACTCTTGACTTAAATATAAAAGAACCTGACCCTTATTTAATATAATAATTCAGTACTTCTTAGTTATTCCGTCGACCAGTTTCGCCAAATTATACACATTGACATAATTTTTATTTTAAATAACAAAAGAGCAAATAAATTAGTAAAACATTTAAAACGTCGAATTAATGGTTTTATTGGCCATTATTGGCATTTAATCTTACAATTCATTAATGGCAAACCATTATTGGCACTTAATCTTACAATTTGGAAACAGTAATTTGGTTGACGAACTAAGAAGTACCAATAATTCTCATTACTGAAAAAAAAGACATTAATAGTCAAAACTCAATCATTTCTCCCCCCACCCCCTCCTTTTTTCCACCATTGCAGCAGAATAGAGAAAAAAATATGTTAAGGATTAAATTAAATATTAAGATTAGAAATCCCTGCCGGCCCGGCCTACAGGCAGAGGTAGATTTCGAAGTTAAGTATACTAATTTCACCAACAAAAACTAAATCATTATTAGATATAAATCCACTTTAACAGTTTTATCTGTCTGCTTTTGACGAGTTTTTATTTCCTTTTTATAAAATAGCTGGTTTTATCAGAATCGTGTTAAGGCGATATTAAAAAAATATTTTTCCATACTCAACAACTCGATATTTTCTGGCACATTTTCAGATTAATTTTTAATAAAAAAAAAAAAATATGAAACATGCTGACGTGATTTTTGAAAAGATTTATAAGCGACATGTGTTTTTATTTTTCTTTCAATTAATTAAAACTTGATTAATAAACAATTATTTTCTCAGTAGGGCAATATTTTTCGTTTCTAACACAATCGTTTCGGGAAATTCTGTTCAAAATGCCCACTTTGACATCATTTCTTGAAATATATTCTGCCTCTATCAAAAAATCGATCATTACTGTACATTATATAGTTTCTGAATAAGAGAATCTAGCAATTGGATGCGTTTGAGAGCAAAAATGAACTTAAAAATGAGTAAGAAAATAGACAGTTTGAATTTGAATGCACCCATAATAAGATGATTTTTTTCTTCAACCGCTATGTATTTTTAATTTGTTTTTGCTTTAAGAATTGGCCCTATCAAAAACTTGTCTATAGAAATGTTGAAGACAATATTAAGAAGATATATGATAAATTCATGGAGATTTTATATCTTGTGAATTGACGCAGTTATGAAAATTTTTCTACTTCAACCCACCTTTTTTGTTTTCGTTTTTAATTTTTTTGCGGTACGAATTGGTCCTATCAAAAAACTTGTGAATATAAAAGTTGTAGATAATATTAAGGAGATGTATAATAAAATTATTGGATTTGATATTTTGAGAATTGACGAAGTAAGGAATTTTTTTCTCCCCAAAACCCTATTTTTGCGCCCCTTGAGCCTATTTTAAATTTTATCAAAACTCTGTGATCCATGAATTTTTGGCGCTATTTTTAGAAGTAATAAAAATTTTAAACTGATTTGATATGTACAAAAATTAAGAAGTTATGGGGTTTTTTCGGTTTTCACAAACCCCCTCCCTATTTCCATCCCCTTTGTCTGCTTTTGCTCATTAACGAACTTGACCGAGATTTTATGTCCCTTGATTTTATGTATCAGTTTGGAATAGATTTGTGCAGAATTGCGGAAGTTATCGTGTCCAGAAGAAAGTGATAACATAATTGCTTCGGGAAATTCCGTTCAAAATGCCCACTTTGACATAATTTCTTGAAATATATTCTGCCTCTATCAAAAAATCGATCATTGCGGTACATTATACAGTTTCTGAATAAGCGAATCTACCAATTAAATGCGTTTGAGAGCAAAAATGAATTTAAAAATGAGTCAGAAAATAAGCAGTTTGGATTTGAGTGCATCCTTAATGCAATGATTTTTCCAACACAATCCGCTTCGGGAAATTCTGTTCAAAATGCCCACTTTAACAGCATTTTTTAAAATATATTCTGTCTCTATCAAAAAATCGACCATTACAGTACATTATATAGTTTCTGAGTAAGAAAACGTACCAATTGGAAGCCTTTGAGAGCAAAAATGAATTGTAAAATGAGTCAGAAAATACGCAGTTTGGATTTGAATACACCCTTACTTAGATGATTTTTTTCTTCAACCGCTATGTATTTTTAATTTTTTTTTCCTGTAAGAATTGGTCCTATCCAAAACTTGTCTATATAGATGTTGTAGACAATATTAAGAAGATATATGATAAATTCATGGGAATTTTATATCTTTTGAATTGAAGGAGTTGTGGATTTTTTACTTCTTCAAACCCCCTTTTTTATTTTCGTTTTTAATTTTTTTTGCGGTACGAATTCTTCCTATCAAAAACATGTGAATATAAAAGTTGTAGATAATATTAAGGAGATTTATAATAAAATTAATTGGAATTGATATCTTGAGAATTGACGAAGTTATGAATTTTTTTCTCCCAAAAACCCTATTTTTTGCGCCCCTTGAGTCCATTTTTAACTTTATCAAAAATCTGTGATACATAAAATTTTGGCCCTATCTTTAGAAGTAATAAAAACTTTAAACTGATTTGATATGTACAAAAATTAAGAAGTTATGGGGGGTTTTCGGTTTTCACAAAACCCCTCCCTATTTCCATCCCCTTGGCCCGATTTTGCCCATTAACGAACTTGACCGAGATTTTATGCCCCTTGATTTTATGTATCAGTTTGGAAGAGATTGGTGAAGAATTACGGAAGTTGTGTCCAGAGGAAAGTTATATATATATATATAACTACTTTATTTTTTTTTACTTTTCTTTCTTTTTTTTGGAGGAGGGGGGGGGGGGGGAGCTTATTTACAATACTGCATTATTAACTAATAAATTCATTGAAGATGGAAAATAAAGATGATTTCTAAAATTTCATCGTAAGTAATATTTTTGTAAAAAATAAAAATATTTCATTAAAAAAATCTGAACAACTTTATATGAGAGCATACATTATATGAACATTATGTGCACTGTTACTCTATGACCATTAGAGCAAATTTTCAGGAATACTTACAATTATTTTATTACAAAATATAAATAGGATAAAATAGATAGTATAACAAGTTAAATACCATCGTGTTCTACTCACATAAAATGTATCTAATTTGTAACAAAAAACACTTTACTTCTCTATATAATGTATCAAAATTTTGTAACAAATTAGATATATTTTATGCGAATGATACATAATGGTATATAACTTTTTATGTAATGTTTTATCCTAATAATAAAATAATTGGAAATATTTCTGAAAATTTACTCTAATGGTCACAAGAGTAATGAATGGATGTACCCGCATACTTTGCTTTTTGTATCATCAGCTTTTCTTTTTATAAACTCTTACCTTATAGCTGTATGATGGTATACATTCCTCAGATTTTCTGTAACGTACAGCGTAGCAAGCCACTGTATCTTAGTAATTTTTCAGAGAAACTCGAAGATGTTAGTTAAAATATCTGTCAGATACTCATCACAAAATAAACAATTTCATTTTTTTACATGTACATACAACAGGTTTAGTAAGTACATGGACATGTAAAAACTAACATAATAAAAAGTCCAACTAGTCAAGACAGCATTTTGTATTCAATGTATGCACTGGAAATTTATTATAATATTGTATAGTAGTATCTACGTAATATCTACGTAAACATGAATTTTCTTTCATTTAACTTTCATTTGATAAATCTTGATATTGATGTATTTTCATAAACATTTTGGTTATATATATATATATCATCAAATTATCAGCACATAAAAAAAACGAGCTTTTTATAGCAGTCTTGGAAGCACTGATTTTACAACTTAGTTATTCAGTCATTCAAATTAGTTATGATTTTAATTTGTTTAACGATTAATAAAATCATATATATTATTATCTAAGTCATTTAAAAGCACCGGTGCAGCCAGAGGAAAGAATGATTTAGAAATTACTCCACCCCTCCTTCCCCAAAGCTCTAATGACTGGTAAAACAAATAAAAATACTTTTGTATTATGATTATTATGTGACATGTAAAAACAATGCAAAGGAAAGCACAGCATGTATTATTAATTTAACACATAGCTATTTATAGATTTCAAAATAAAACTTCCTATCTTCAGAGCTAAAGTGAATAAACAGCAATAGCAGAAATATGCATTCTTTGTGTACATGTTACACGAATATCCCCCCACCCCCCCCCCTCTTTCTTACAAAAAAATAAATTCTACTGAAAAAGAGAATAATCCTTTTATCATGTCTTGAAATGTTGCATGCTATATTAATTATGTCTGTTATTTCTTTTCTTTAAATTAGTTTCTATACATCGTATCTATAATAAAAAAAAAACTCTTTTATATATATGTATTCCTAATTAGAAGAACAAATATTTAGAGTTGATAATACAAGTCATGTTAAACAATTTTTAAATAGGAAATTAGGGTTACAATATATTTTTAATCAAGAACTTAGGGTGTTTCTCTTAACCCTCTCGGCACCAATTTTTTTTTCCAATTTTGGGAAAAATTACTTTTACTGTAACAAAATAATTAAAAGTAGCTATCGAAATCACAGAAGTTACAGTTTACTGAAATTTAACGAATGTAGTTATGTTGCACATTTTTCATATAAAAATAGTCTAAGGAAGAATTTTTTAAGACGTTTGGAAAATGTCGTATTACAACCAGATTAAAGAAACATAAAAAATTTAGTAGTATTTTTTATTTCTTATCACAAATTACTAATTCGAAAAAGGAGTCCCTAATTTAAATTTAAAGAGTGAAACATATGTTTGAATTAAAGAAACACCAACGGTTTACTAATAATTAATAAAACTTTTATTAATATTATTATTATTAAATGCTGAAGCATAAGTAAAGTCATAATAGTAAATGTATCGACATATGCTATCGCTATTAGGTGCTGGAATTAACAAAAATATTTTTTTTCTTTCAAATATTGCAATTCAAAGTAGTAGCCTCATATGAGGATAAAGGTGACGAGAAGGTTAAAGTCAAATTTGGATTTTTGTTCATAGTTTTAAAAATATAGTTCAGCAAAATATTCAACAATTAACAGACAGTCTCAAATAGTCAACAGAAAAATTATATTTTTGAACAATTAAACAATTTTTTTTTTGAATAAATTGATGAAAAACATTTCCTGGAGAAAAATCCTAGGCTATGTAATTGTTATGACGATGCATATTTTTTAACCCCTTCAGGACGAGCGTCTTTTACAGAATTTTTAATCTTTAATCACCGGATTTTTAAACCAGAAATTTTTGCCTAATTGAATGGGCAAAATGCTCGTATTAAATAAGACAAAATTTACAATAAAAATTTACTGATGAGAATAATCCCCGATTCTGAACCCCGATCTTACGCGGCATGAATACCGGTCGCTTGTCCCCAAGGGGTTAAATACGTAATCATACTATATTTTTACTTGTAGTCATCTATGAGTACATAGATATTGGTAAATATAAATACAGTAGAACCCTACTGATCCAAAATTCCGGTTAATACGAACCGATTTTATATTCGAAAATTACTGGATTTGAAGTATACCGGATTATGAAATTTCTATATTTATACTCTGAATTACAGAATGAATGTCATGTAGAAGTTAGAATTAAACAAAAAAAGGCAGTAAAGCATGTTTTTCATTCTTTAAATAGCTTGAAAAGAATTTAAAAAAATACCGAATAATGTAAAAGTACAATATATGTAAGTGAATATAAAATAAAAACGTGCACTGTAGGTCTACTCGTAGAAGCCATCGTAAAAGAAATCTTGAATATCAGTTTGTTTGCTAGTCATTACAAAATTCTTTTCTAAAATGCAAAAAGTATTTAATTTAGATGATAAAAATATATTTTTCCTTTCAACAGTTTTGTTTCGCAAATTATTTACAGAAATGTTTTTTCTTCCTTCTTACTCGACATGGTGACTCAGGTATTTACAGAATCGCGATTTTGAACTATTTGTAATGAGTTGTTACATAATTCCTCATTCTGAAGTTCCATTGGATTATTATAGACATCAGGAGTGATTAAACAAATAATACTATTCTTTTCCGAAAGTCATGCCGTACCTTAGGATTCCAGATTACAGGATGTTTACTGTACTACTACTTATAACTTTTTTAGCACGCATTTTTATTTTGCTTCTATTTTTATCGAAATTTTGGGTAATCCGAATTTTTTGTAATACGAACAGCCCAGCCACTGGTCCCAATTAGTTTGGATTAGCGAGGTTCTACTGTATTTAATTAATATCAATACTTAACCTATATGAATGTTTAAGAAAAATAACTATTTCAGTATAACAAAATATACTCAAAAGTAAAGTGTAAAATAGAGGAAAAAAAAATCTGATTTTCAATCTTGATTTAAGGTACTGAATGTCTATCAAGAGTTATAGGTTTCCAAAACAATTAAACCTTTAATTTGATGACATTAAGAAGCATAATTTAATTTTGGTACTTTTCGGTTAGCCGGGCGCCAGTGTTATATATACATATGTATGTATATCTACATATACATACATATGTATACACACACACACACACACACATATATATATATATATGTATACATATAGCTTCTATATATGTATAAATATACATATATATGTGTATATAGGTATACATACATATGTATATATAACACTGGCACCCGGCTAACCGAAAAGTACCTTATTTTTTTATAATTAATAAAATTATAATTAGTAATTATAAAACAATAAAAACTGCAAATGTCAATTCATTAGTTAATTGCAGAAATAGCAGTATCTGCTCTTCTTGCACTTGTACTTTGTAAAATAATTGGCATTGCATAAATCTAAAATTATACACATACATGTATATGTTAACAAAAAAAATTATGAAAATTATACCTAAGGTGGGTCCGTAAATATATTTTTGAATATATCAAAAATATCCGATATTTTTTATGTATATCTAATGTTTTCAAAATAGTCGACTTATTGTTGATAAATATTTTTAAAAGTAATATAAATTAGAAACTGAAAAATATTGCACTTAATATGAAAACTTTATAAATCGATATTCTAAAGGTGATTTCCCTTTTTTTCCTCACTTACAACAAAATTGAAGTATTTTTCAAGGGACATTATTCTTTGGAAAAATAAGAGTATAATATACAATTAGTGTGAATAGCCTGTGAGCTCAGTGCCATCAATTTAACCGAGCACATTTCTTTTTATTTTTTATAAGGGTAGTTTCATTTTCAGAACTGGTTCCACAAGTGAATTTATCCTTATATATAAAAAAAGTAAATCAAAAAACTACAAATGTATAATAAAAGTTGAGAAATCTGTAAACTATCCTCTCATAAGAATAACATTAGCTTGAGTGTTTCTGTCCGTGACTAGTGTAGGCTCTTAAGAGGCTACTTCAGTTATGAGAAAAAATGAGAACATTAATGTTAATCCTATGGGGGCATTATTTTCAAATTACTCCCTTTGATTTTAATATTTTTGAATAATTGTTTTGCATAGGATTGCTGAGGACGATCTTTAACTGCGCTAGTTTTTACTTTTTCAATTTTGGTTACAGTTTTCTTTTTCTTTTTTTTTTTGGGGGGGGGGGGGGGTATTAGGATAGTTTCAATTCCAGAATCGGTTCCAAAAGTGAAAGTGGCCTAATTAAAAATACCTGTAAAATAAATCAAAAAATGGTCTTTGTTCTACCTCAGCTATCCATTGCAATAAAAAAAAAATCATTTAAAAATATTCAAATGCAAATGAGATATCTTTAAAAAAAATCTCCCATTGGATTAACATTAGCAAATGGGTGATTTCACGTGATTGAAGTAACCTTTTTAAGAGCCCACACTAATCACGGGAAAAAGGAAAATCTTAATGTTAAATCTATAGGGGCATTATTTTCAAAAATAGCTGAGGACGATCTATAACCAGGCTAGTTTTTCTTTTTTCGAGTTTGGTTTCAGATTTAAAAACAATTACTTTCACTTTTGGAACCGGTTCTGAAATTGAAACTCTCCTAATAAAATAAAATTTAAAAAAAAACTATAACCAAAATCAAAAAAGTAAAAACTAGCCTGGTTATAGATCGTCCAACTACCCTATGCCCAAAAATATTAAAATTCAAATGAGAAATTTGAAAATAAAGACCCCATATAAACATTAGTGTTTTCCTTTCTTCCCGTGATAGTGTGAGCTCTTAAGAGGCTACTTCAGCCACGAGAAAATACCTGTTTGCTAATGTTAATCCAATGGGAGAAATTTAAGATATCTCGTTTGCATTTGAATATTTTTCAATTTTTTTGGTATTGGATAGCTGAGGTAGATCTATACAACATAGACCATTTTTCGATTTTGTTTACAAGTATCTTTAATTAAGCCACTTTCACTTTCAGAAATGAAAGCCTCTTCATAAGAAAAACCTGCAATCAATATAGCAAAAGTAAAAAACAGCCTTTGTGGAGATTTACCTCAGTTATCCAAAAATAAATAAATAATAATAATTTTAAAATGTTCAAATGCAAACGAGATATCTTAAAAAAATTCTCCCATTGGATTAACATTAGTGAACGGGTGTTTTCATGTGACTCAAATAGCCTCTTGCTATGCTTATGTTTTACATATAAAAATTAAATGCAACTGATGTTAAAGTAAGTACATTAATTAATTAATTATTCATATTTTAAATTTGCAAAAGAATTTTTAAAAAGTGGAAAGGGGAGGCGTAGTTGAGTGATACATACTCATATATATCTGTAAAATACAGTTAAATATTAAAATTTATTATTTAAAATTCAATGCAAAAAATACCAATTTAAAAAAACAAATACTTACCAAATATTTAATCTTTGTAACTGTAAACAAAGAAGATAAATTTTGAATTATACTTTGAACACGATTAAAATTCCAATAATAAATGCTTTTTTTAGTCTTATTTCTTACTTGAACAGGAGTTTGGTGACGATCCTTAAACATCCTTGGTTTAAAAACAACTTGCAAACAGCCAAGAGTCATAAATCAATGTTGTCCATTGGCATCAAAACTCCGCACTTTCCAAATTTCAATCTAGCTGGATACACACTCAAAAGCAGAGAACAAATAACACCTCTTAATGCTTTTAAAAGTGGTACCAGCTGGACACTATAAGTCGTAATTCTTGTCATTTGGATCCTATAGACTCTTGCACATATTTCACAGTGGACAAAAAATTGAAGATTCAATTTACAGGTTACATTTCAACTGAAAAAGAAAATAAGAAATATCACAACTGCAATACAAGTGTTTCATCATATATTTTTCTGTTTCTTAAAAAATACAAGATTCCATTAAACATTAAATATTGTAAAATCATAAAAAGAATAACTGAACTACAAATGACAAGTTTAAAGAGAAAAAAAAAGCCTGAAAACAATATAACACCACCAGATCCTATACTTGGCTGGCCCTGTATAAAAAAACTTGCAAAATAAGAGCAGGTGGCATTCTTTCATCACAGAATACAGAAAATTATTATTTAATGAGTATACAGCAAGTTAAGCATAAGTTACTAACAAGAAACTATAGACAAAACCAAATCAAAAATAGAGAAACATACCATGTGGAAGTAAGAAAAGATTTTAGTAATCCAATAACAAATTGCATAAATAATTCTTGCCTGAATTTTACAAGAAATTAATGTAGATATAACAATTAGTGATTTTATAAATAATAAAAATCCTCTGTCTGCAATCATCAACACGCAACATGAACATTTAAAAGTATAAAACAACCAACAGACCAATTATATTGATGCAATTCGAGAACTCAGAAAATTTGTTTTGAGAAATGGCAGAATCTCAAATTTTAGTTATCACACTTTTTCACACAAATAGTCATGTATTAATAAAAGAATCATATAGGACCATGTATACTAGCAGAATCTTTGCGGCTATTACTGATAATTCAAAAAGGCCTTATAGCAAGGCTGTATAGCTTTTTTTAGTTTAAAACTTACAAAGCTTCTACAACATGAGGGCATTTTAATTCACTAATCAAATTTATCACATGAAAGTTTGAATGCAAAACTGTCGGACACAAGGCTTATTGAGCACTGAAATGTAAAAACATGAGGCTACTTTGTAATTTATTGGAGTACATTTGAATAATAATAATAAAAAACAACACACAATATTACACGAGTATGTATGTATACATACTTGAAGCACAGGTTTTTAAGTTATACGTAGCTACAAAGGTCATTCAGAAATATTAAGTTCAGTTTAAAAAAAAAAACCTAAAAATCTTCAAATTATATAAGAAAGATGGATATGTTAAACAAATACTACAAAATATTAACAAGTCATTTAAACAATTCTGGTGACACATCAATATTGAAATTGAATGAAATATATAATTTACTTCTTCAACAAATCTGTAAACAAAAAAGTATACGGGGTGGAAAGGAGACAGAATCTAAAATATAATTTCTTTTTACCATATTACAAAATAAAGCAAACTTTTACTTAGAAAATAAAATTTATAACATACCAATTTGCTGAAAAATATTCCTATTTTGACCGCAAAACAGGTATGAATAAAAAAAAATTATTCATATCTAATGTGATTTATTACTTAAAACGTAAGATATAGTTTATGAAAATACATAAAGAAAAACTGTTTACATCCGCCATTACATGATTCCGGCCTTCCGAACGATATTCCACCTGCCTCTGAGCAGCCGGAAAAAAGTAAGAGATATTCCGGATATTTGAAATGCCTGAATTCCGAATTTTGAGGGGAGAATCGCTCATCTTCGGAATAACAACCGGAATCACTGAATTCAGTACGATATTCCGATTCCGTATGAGGGGAGAATACGGCCGTTTGTGAAACCGGCCAACACCTACTTGATATTCTTATAAAGCCATTTGGCGCTCATCCTGAATACCACCGACGTCAGTAACAGTGGACCGTCCAGTCTGACCTTGGCAGTCACCCCAGTCGAACTGAACCGGTTTTGAACAACCTCCATTTCTCTTCCTGCCTTATGGCAATACCAGTACAGCGTTGCTTGTTTGTACTTTACATGCAAAATGTAAAGAAATCACACATTGACTTTGTTCAAAAGCGTTGTTGGATAATTGGAAAATCAATTTATAATAAGGTAACAGTTTTTTATCTTCATAAATCTTAAATGTTGTATGCATTTATTTATTTATATGTTTTACTTCTAGTACTTTTTATCTGCTTTTGATATATTGAATATAAGATATAATTCACCACGTGTTCTGTAATTTAATGCGAGTGCTTTGTGATATCTTTTTTCACATTGTTTAATATAAGTACATAATTTTTCATTACTTCAGACTGCAATTATGCTATATTCAGTGTTTCTTATCGGCTCATTTTTTTTTTCAAATATTCTTATATTTGTAAACATGACTGAAGCATAACAGGGTATTTTCATTCAGTGGTAGAAATAATAATTATTATTAATATAAAATATTTGGTTTACATTTTATTTAAAAAAAATAGATTTATTCAACGCATTTTTTAATTAATTATTCATTTGTTGGACTACCTCTTAAAGTACTGAATTCTCACAATCTTAACATTTAAGCGGTGATATTAATTTCTAAAGAAAGAAAAGCAACACTATTTTGTTGCATGCACAAATAAAATTTGTTATTGTCATGTTTTTATAATTTTTTATTACATATTTATTAATTTTTAATAATTTAGTTTTTGTTTGTATTTTAAACTTAACGAAATTAACTTATATTCTATATAGTATATATAAATCGTGTCTTTTTCAATATATATATATATTATATATATTCATTATTGATAGTTACCATAAAAGTATTGCTTAGAATATTATTTTTTATTTTTGTTAATGGTTTAAAGATTAATTTAATGATACTTGCTTGGAGATGTTATTTTTGAAATTTTAATTCAGTCATAGAATAGATTAAAAAAAAATAGTATTTAAGTCAGATAAATAAATATGATGTATAATGCAAAAGAAAAAAAAATAGATAGTTAAAACTTTAAATATTTATAATAATAATAATTTTTTACAAAATTTAATGTAGTTTAAAGTTTGGTTTGATTGTTGAAAGAAAAATATAAGGTTCAAAATATTGCAGATTATTAAAAATTATTACCTGTAGAATTATGAATAATCACTACAATATTACTATACGCTTTTAGATATTTAAAGCTAATTTATTTTTCTCACATTATCAAAAACTATTAATTTGCGATAAAAGCATTATCTTGAGATTCACTAAAAATCTCCATCTATAATGTCAACTTTATTAGCAATATGTGTTTTTATATGTGTTATACCTTTATAGATTTCATTTCTTTAAATTATAGAATAAATACTAATAATATTTTAAAATTTCCAGTCTCCCCCCCCCCAAAAAAAAAAAAAATCTCTTTTTCGTATCTTACTCCACTAATTTTTTTTTAAAGTCAGATGTGTAAATCTAATGTTCATTGTTTTTTTCTATTTCAGTAATCAACCTGAGCTTTAAACAATTTTGAATAATGCAAAGTATTATTAAAATTTTAGATATTTAATTTTTGTCTTTTAACATTTTTTAGCATCATGCATATTTAAAAATTTATCAAATCTAAAAATTTAATATTCTAACTTATGTAAAATGCATATCGTTTTCAGATAATGAAATATTCAATTCAATTAGTTTCCATATATTGACAATATTATCTTGAGTTTCACTAAAAATCTCTATCTATAATATTGATTTTATTGCCAATTTGTATATGGATCATGCATCGTTATAGATTTCACGTATGTGTTTTATCAGATGTTCTTAATAACGGTTTGAAAATTAAGGGAATATTTCATTTGGCATACTATTTTTGTTGTTTTAAGTTTTAGGATAATACTAATGACAGCCAGTAACGATATAAGTAAATCAAACATGATTTTCTTTCAATTAAAAATTAAACTACATTAAATAATGCATAATTTTAGAATTACAATTTATTTATTTTATTACTTTTTAATTTTACTAAACTCTTTATTCTTAAATTGTTGGTATTTTAATTCCTATGTTTAAGTTCTGGACATATTTTAACATTTATCAAGTATGAATGATAAATAATAATAAGATATTTTTACGATATATAATGTATTGTAGCTTAATTTGATTGTTAAAAGAAAAATGTAATGCCCAACAAATTACATATTATTAAACATTATCTGCAGAATTAAGAGTAATAAACATAGCAGTATTACTTTATGCTTTTTGATATTTAAATATTCAGCATTATTCAACATTATCAAAATAACTTATATACTTTGTATACATCAAAAGCAGATAAAAGATTCTTGAAGTAAAACATATAAGTAAATTCATACAAGATGTAAGATTTATCAAAATAAAAAGCACTTACCTCATTATAAATTGATTTTTGTTTATCTATAAAGTTGTAAACAGTGTTTGAGAACAAAGTTGAAAGAAAAAAAAAATAAGGTTGAAAATATAAATTATTAAAAAAAACAAGAAAAAACGATTATTTTTTAAAGTGTTTTTTTTATGATATACATCTGGGCTATAACGAAAAATAAATGTTTGACTTAATTGTCTTTAAAAAGAGATCATGTAGCGGGGAAATTCATAAGGTATGTACCAGTTAATTTTTAAATTATGTAAATAAAGATCCAGGAAGATTTTGGAATAATATTTATATATATTTAAAGAAAAGAAAAAAAAACATTAATCTTAAAACAATAAATGTCCTGCTAACATAATAAGAACAGCACTTTTTAATATGTTTATAAATGAGGAAATTTTGAAAATATAAATTATTTTTTTAGAAAAAAAGCAGTTTATTTTACAAGAAAAGTTGAATTACTACTTCTCATAAAATATTCAAATATGGTAAAAGATATTAAAAAATAAAATAAACAAATTGTACTTTTAACAATTTTGAAAGAAGCAGGGGTAAGAAAGTGGTTTAAATTTAGAAGCAGTAATAAAAAATAAAGAAAAAAAGTTCAAAAAATATTTTCAAAAAATATTATTTTTGAAAGACATTTTTTATGAGATATATCTAGAATAGAATTATTATAATTAACAAATTTGCAAAAATTCTTTAATGAATTAATTTTTTATTATTTTTTTCTTTAAACATTTATTATTTACTAACGTGCATTTGGTAAAACTGAAAAGTATTCGTTTAGAGGCCTCTTTAAACAGATTGCTATATTAAAAAAAAAAAAATAATAATAATACATAAATACTTTTTCCGAAATAAAAAGAAAAAGAAAAAATAAGTGTTTAACTTAATTCTCTTTAAAAAAGATCATGTAGTGGGGAAATTCATAAGTTAAATAACAGTTGAAAATTTTCAACGCCCAAGAAAACGCAGAGTTCCACCGGGGGAAAAAGATCGTAGGTCGACTAAGAGTGACGTCACAAAATCGCCCAAAGTCTTTGTGTCAAGTAGGTGTTGAACCGGCACGCATATAAGCATACCATACTGGAATTCATGTACAGAGGAAAATAGAGCTCTGCTATTGGCTAATCTGTAAAGTGACGTCCAAAACTCCACCCCTTTCTTCCCTGTCTTGTTTACTGTCTATCGCGCCTTTTTGAGCTCACTCCAGTTTTGTGTTATTAGTTTTTTGAAATATTTACTTGTACTATATGAAATATTTTTTGTCTATTATGTATTAAACAAAAGAAAAAGCCGCCAATTAAAGCGAAGCTAAAAACCTCATAATCGAGCGTAGGCTCCGATAATCAATCAATCAATGTCACAATTTAGTTGGCAGTTATGTTTAGTTTTGCAATTTTAATTTATCTAGCTGCCATGTTCTTCGCGAAACAGGACGATTGTTTGTGCTAGATTTAAAGAAAATACGAACATTTTATTTTAATTCAGTTTATGAATTAATTGGCCAGCTGGTGCACTTTTGAAGCAGTAAGTGAAATTTCTTCTTCTGCTTGAAGGTGTATGCTTGCTAGCCAAACACTAAAAAATCCGCTGTAAAAATTCATTTAATGGATCCACAATGCAATTTCAAGTTTGATAAGCATAGCTTTTTCTGTCCATTTCTGTTTATTTTTATTGAACAATTCTAAGCACCACCTGTGTATTATTTCCTTTTGTGTATGTGCATATTTGATAACATTAATCAGTGCTTTTTGTATTTAAAATCTGAATGCGAGCTTATTGATTCTATATAACATATGCATCAACTTCAGTGTAATAAATAAAATGTATTTGTTAAGGTGCGATATGTAAAGTGTTAGATTATTTTAAATTACAGAAATTTAAAATAAAAATATCTGATTTCACAAGTTCTTCCCAAAGCTTCCACCTAGACTAGTTTTTGTAATACATATGAATTTATGACAATACATTGTAATATAAGAGAATACAAGTATTTCTTCTAATATATTTATAAAATGGTTGAATTTTAATCTGTTTTTTATACATCTCATGAGTGTTATTACAAATACTATAAAACAAGTTTTGGTATCTATACTTGATAATAAAGCTGAAGGGTGCATTCTTTTTATCTATTTAGTGTAAACAAAGTATTGCAATTCTTGAAGTGGAAGTATTATTAATGTAAACAAAACTATTACATACTTTATTTTTTAATTATTGAGTCCATAGAAAAAGGGTAAGTATTTTTAATAATCTCTGATGAATGTTAACTATATATTTGGTTACTTATTTATTAAATTATATCTTTTTTATTTGAAAATTAAGCTTTTTATTTTTATTTAAGTATCATGTTACTAGGCCTAACATTTTCCTTAATCCAAATTCTTTTGAAAAAATACAGGAATATTAGTTTTTAAAAGGAACATCAATCAAAATTGTCAGTTATTAAACTTTATTCTTTACCTGAAACATTTAGAAACTCATAAATCATCACTTTCTTAGTGCTAAACTACAAGAAATAACTATTTTGCATTTAAACAAAATTTTCTCTGATATTCATGATTTCAAAGTGGCTATTTATTTGAAAATGACTAATAAATACTTCTATTTAGATTATATAATGAATAAAATTCTATTAATTTATTTTAAAATGTAGGTATTTTGAATGTTACCTCTTTTTATAAGAAGCCTATGTATTTTTATGTTAGCAAAGTACAAATTATAAATTGGTGAATATTATTTTCCATCAGCAACATTCGTACTGCATTCTGTCATTTAAAATATAAACTTTTAATTTATTTTTTGATACACAAGCCTTATTTATCATCTATGGCACACAAAAAATAAAAGCTGCTGCTGAGTAAAGTTTCCTGTCGGCTAACTCTATCAGGGCCAAAACTACCTTTTTTTGTGATCAGGGCAAACAAGGATTTTGGCACACCCTCTGCAAGTAATGTTTCTAATAGCCGATTTATTTTAAAATATAAAATGTGTAATCATAACATACATAATACTTAACTACATAATCAACTTTGTCAAATATTGATTTATTAAAACATTGAAAACAGAATCAAAAGGAACCAAAAAGTATTTCACTTTATACAGGTTTCCATCTTAGCAAATATAATTGTTGATATTCTTCCTGTTGAAAATTTTTATTTATGACAGCATTCCGTTAGACAGATTTTATTTTCTCAGATTTTACTTTAGTTGTAATATTACAATATTAAGAGACTACATTAGTCATACAAAGACATTCACAAGCTAATATTAAACCTATGGGAGCATTCTTGACAAATATCTCGCTTACGTTTTATTACATAATTTTTTTTTTCATTGGATACCTGAGGTTGATATCTATCTAATGCTGTGCTTTTATACTCTTTCGAGTTTGGTTTATTTTTTGAACACTCATTTTTAAAAAACTGTTTTGAACCAGTTCTAAAATTTAAAGTATTCTCATATATAAAAAAAAATTCAACTGCAGGAGGTGTGTGTGCTGACAAGATGTAAAAATCTAGGTGCCAGCGGGCAGCCAGCTCAAGACTGTATTTTATTCTTTCCAGGTCCTGTTGGGTAAGATGAGTTTTGTTAGCATTCTTACAAAAAATTTATATAAAATATTAGCCTAAATATACTGAATAAAATTTAGTGGTGAGAGACTGCCCACTGGCACCTAGACTTTTACATCCCTGCATATTGTACTTAACAAGCCCTGGCACCTGCCCCGAAGCACAACCTCAGTAAAAGAAAAAATTCATTACACTCAGGCTAAATTTTATCTTTTAAAAAGTTGGACAGGAACTTAATCACAGAGTAAAGAGAAATAATAGAGATGCAGTATGCTGTAAAAATGGTTTTCAATATGAATTCAGTTATTGCTCAAATTTAAATGCCTCAATTTTCCCAAACAAAACAAGCACATGCAACAGGGACCAAATTCTTTAACATCACCCGTGTATTTTTTCACTAAATGAAAGTGGTCTGCTTATGTTTAAGCATTCTAAAGTAGCATTTCCTACTATTATGATTAAAAACTATTACTAAAAGTTTTCTTTTTTCGCGAGATACATGTGGTAGTATGAGGTAGTTGAGCTGGATTTAGTGGATTTCAGAGTTACATTTTTGGCCACACACTTCATCTATCCTTTCTTTTTACTCTTGTGAGCCTGAACTTCATTCTTTTGGGAACGGGTGCAGTGCATTTTTCTGTAGATTCAGACCAGCTCAAGACTGTATTTTATTCTTTCCAGGTCGTGTCGGGTGAGAATATTTTTCCACAGGAGACTTGAAATTTTGCATACTTATAGCTAGACACCTGAGATCAAACGACAAATGATAAAATTTTGAAAAAGTCGTAATTAATGGACATTATTAATTAAAAACTCCCAATTTTACATCTCATTAACGAAGAAACGGCATAAAATGAATGCAGGTACAAACAGACTTTTCGAAATTCTCATTTCTCCTTCGGGTTGCCACATGGCTGGGATTCGAGATGCGAAATTGCAGGTTTACCAGAGTGCATTTTAAGCTAAAAAGTGTACTGGACATTTTTATTTCCACTCGTATCTCGCAAAGTATCGACCCTAGAAATTTGTAACTTGTGCAGACAAATGCAGAAAAAAATCTATTTTCAGCCAGTATAATGATCGTATCTCTGGGATGAGTATAACAGAAAAAATCCTCTAAAAATCGATTGATAAAAGATCCATTTTCTTGGATTTGAAAAACAAGTGTTCATGAATTTTATTTCCGATGGCTGAAAGAAGTTAGGCTATTTTAATACGAAATTTAAACTTTTTTAAATATTAAATTCTTATACACCCCGACGTGAAATTTTTTGCTGATTTCATACATGCCCATTTCAAACTCTTATCTTAATTACAAGCTGAGGTATTAATTATTATTTAAATAATTGGTTTTATTTCTATCAAATGCTTAATTTAAAATGAAGTAACGTGCTTTTTTAGTTAAAGTAGGAAATCTAACAAGGTGATCTGTTGGAAACTTGAAGATAGTTAAATAAGCGCCCCCCCCCCATACCCGAAATATAAACTAATTGGTTTATTATATATTTATGGGAGCGCATTTTACCCATCCAGGGGTGGGGGGGGGGGGGATTTTCTATATTTTCACAATACTTGTCATGTCACATATCGTTAGAAAGTCCTGTGACTGCTTAATCAAGTTATACATCTCCAGTGTTCATCCCCACTTCCCCCCCCCCATGGAGGGAACTTTTCTAAATTTTGCTGATACTGCTCATGTGATTTATTGTACGAAAAGTCTGTGACCGCTTAATCATATTATACATCTCCGGTGTGCATCACCCCACTTTGCCCCCCCCCCCCTCACCCCCAAGCACAATTCGCTTTTCACAAGATTTTGCAGCACATGCGCAGCATGCCTGCTATACAGTGCCATAAGCAGCAGTGACCCAGTTCGAGGTTCGTTCGAGCGGGATTGCCTTTTTTACAAGACTTTGCAGTGCGTGTGCAACACAACTGCTATATGGTGCCGTAAGCAACGGGGATCCGGTTCAGCTTTCGTTCGAGCGCGACTGTCTTTTTTAAAAGAGTTTGAAGTCGTGCTAAAATTGATTTTTAAACTTATAAAAGAAATGCGTTTTCGTATAGATAATAAACGTATTTGTTAAAATGAGGAAAACTCAATATCCGATTGTTTATAACAGATAATAATATTATAAAGTTAGCGTGTATTGAATTTTGGTGAGGGGGAGGGGGGCTTTTTTCTATTTTTTTATCAGCTGTTTTTTTTCACTTTAAATGCAGTTTTTTTCACTGAGCCCTCCTTTAAATATCATTTTTTAACCCTAAATATTTTAAAGATAGTGATGCCCGATTTCTTACCACTTTTTTCTACAATTAAAAATTTCAGTTTTTTTCAAACTCATTTTTCCCCATTAAAAAAGGCGCAGGGAGGCTTTGAGATAGTTTATAACATATAATACGAAATATATATAGTGAGGGTGCGTGGAATTTGGATGGGGGAGGGGGTAGTTTTCTCTTTTTTCTTCAGATCAGCTGTTTATCGCGTTTTTTCAGTGAGCACTGAAATAAATATTATTTTATAACATTAAATATTTGAAAGAGTGGGAAATTCCAGGGGAGGAGATGGACCCTCCAGGGAGGACTATTGACGCGGAATTGTTAATATTAGGAAAACTAACTAACCAATCCCTTTTAAACTTTGACATAATTTATAACACATGTTACAAATTTTATAAAGCGAGAGTGCGTGTAAATTTGGATGGGGGGGAGAGGGAGCTATTTTTTCTTCAGATCAGCTCTTTATTGAGTTTTGAATGTGTTTTTTAACTGAGCCCTCATATCAATATTATTTTTTAACCTTAAATATTTGAAAGGGTGGGTAATTCCCGGGGGAGGGGCTATTTTCTAAATTTTGAGTAAACTCCGCATGTGGCATATGGTTTGATAGGTGTATGAAAACTTATTCATATTATGGCCATCTGATGCCCCTCCCCCCTTTTCTCTCCTCCTGGGGGCACTCTTCGAAATTTTAAGGACCACCCCTCATTTGACATATCGTTAAATATGTCTATGAAACTTATGGATTCGATGCCTCTCCCTCCCATTTTAAATGCGGTTTTTTGATGGTGTCCTCCTTATAAATATTATTAATGAAATATAAAAAATTGAAATAGGGTAGTGGATGATTTCAGGTGGGGGCACTTCTAAATGTGATGGTGCTGCCATTTATGTAAGAAATTAATAATTTTAAATTAGCAATTTTGATTTGTCAATTTAAGGATAAAGAGTTTTAAAAGAGATATTAAACGAAACCCTCTGTGCGATTTGCAATCACACTCACCCACTTGTTCAACAAGATAAAAATTTCACTGAGCCCTCCTTTAAATATTATTTTTTAACCATAAATATTTGAATGATAGAGATGCCTGATTTCATACCCCTTTTTTCTACAATTAAACATTTCAATTTCTTTAAACTCATTTTTCTCTATTAAAAAAGGAGCGGAGAGGTTTTAAGATTAACACATAATACAACATTCATATTGTAAGGGTGTGTGCAATTTGGATAGGGGGGGGGAGGGGCATTTTTCTCTTTTTTCTTCAGATCATCTGTTTATTGCGTTTTTTCAGTGAACGCTCAAAAAAATATTATTTTATAACATTAAATATTTAAAAGAGCGGGAAATTCCAGGGGAGGGGAGGGTTCTCCAGGGAGGACTATTGATGCAAAATTGTTAAAATTAGGAACACTAATTAATGGATTGCTTTTAAACTTTGACGTAGTTTATAACGCATATTAAAAATTTTATAAAGCGAGGGTGTGTGTAATTTGGGTGTGGGGGGGGGAGGGGCTATTTTCTCTTTTTCTTCATATCAGCTGTTTATTGCATTTTGAATGCTTTTTTTCACAGAGCCCATCAATATTATTTTTTAACCTTAAATATTTGAAAGAGTGGGCAATTCCTGGGGGAAGGAAGGGGAGGGGCTTTTTTCTAAATTTTGAGTAAACCCCTCATGTGACATATCGTTAGATAGGCCTATGCAAACTTATTCATATTATACACATCTGATGCCCCTCCCCCTTTTTTGACCTGGGGCACTTTTTGAAATTTCAAGGACACCACTCATATGACATATTGTTAGATATGTTTATGAAAACATTCATATTATACACATCTGATACACCCACCCCTTCCCGTTTTAAATGTGGCTTTTAATGGAGTCCTCTTATAAATATTATTAGTTAAATATAAAAAATTGAAATAGGGTAGTGGATTGTTTCTGTGTGTGTGGGGGGGGGGGGGCGGGAGGGTTGATATTCCTAAATGTAATAGTGCTGCCATTTATGTAAAGAATTAATAATTTTAAATTAACAATTTAAGGATAAAGTGTTTTAAAAGAGATATTAAACGAAACCCTCTGTGCAATCTGTGGTCACACTTATCCAATTTTTTTTTTTTAACTGGACGGTTATTTTTTTTCTCTATTATTAGAAAAAACTAATGGCACAGAGATATTTTCATACAAAATCTAAGGAGTGAAATAAGGATGTGACATTAATCAACAAGTTGGAAATTGCTCGTCAAACGTGGCAAATGAGGTGCGTTCGTACTATAACTAGTTTTATAATTATTTTTTGCACCCCATATTGTACTGAATGTATAATTTTTTGCACTTCATAAGGTGCATAGTCTGTAACATGATTAAAATGCACTTCCAATAATTTTTTCCCCATTCCCCATAATGTAACGGAACACTTTTGACTGTCCCTATAATTAAACTATACATCCGATTTTCATAAAATTTGAAATGGCTCGACAAAATTCTGCAACAATTATATATTTAAAATTTCAGACCATTCGGTTGGGTAGTTTTTGCTCTTACATGCGGACAGACAGACAGATGGACGGACTGAATGACGACTATAGGTGCTACGTATTTATATAATTACGAACGCACCTAAAAACTGATCAATAAAGCTATATTTTCTCGGCCGATCCCTTAATGGCTGGGATCCAGATAGATTTTGCTCTGTTAACGAAGCCAATCTTTTCGCTGTTTTAAGAGAGTAGATTTCCTGATTGGTCAATCTTCTTTCACTAACAGCACAAAATCTATCTGGATTCAGGCCAATATCATTTCCGAAAGAAAAGGAATTAAGAATGTTTACTAAGCAGGGAAAAATAAGAAAAATAATTTAGATATATCAATTTGAAAATTTCAGAGCATAAGTAGAAAAATATTTTACAGATGAGTATGAGTACGTAATTTTTTGTGAAAATTGGATGGAAATTATTCTTATTAGCAAGAAACTTGTGGTGTCATGTCTGCATATATGATGCACCTTCAAAAGGTCCATGCAAAGTTCATTTTTGGTATCATATTTTAAATAAGGGTAATACTTACTTTACTTAATCAAGTAACTTTTGTGATTATGTAAGTAAAAAAACTTTTTTTAAAAAGTGGTGACAATCCAAATAAAAATATGTAAGAGATGCTAGACCCGAAGGGGTTTAAGGGACTATTAAATTGCAAGAGCGAAATTTTAAAAAGAACACTCCCATAGGCTTAACATTAGCATTCCAGTTTCTTTGCGTGGCTAGTGTAGATCACAAGAAAACAGTTGCATGCTAATGTTAAATCTATGGGAGCATTCTTTTCAGAATTCTCGCTTGAATTTTAATTTTTTTTTCATATGATATATAATAATCTAATGTTGTGTGTTATTACTTTTTCAATTTTAGTTGTGTGATGACACCGTCTTGCACGGTCAATAAAATGTGTTTCTTGCAGAAAGCGATAGAGCTAGCTTTTTGCTTGGCACTAAAAGATCTCACCTTCTGACCATGGGTTTTCTGGTTCGATTCTTGGCTCCACTCATTACCTGCATTGGTGACCTTAGACAAATGAACATGCACTTCACCATGTCTGCTCAAGACCAACAGATAGCAACACTGAAAACACACACACAACAACAAACAAAGCCTGTGAAACACCTGTAGCATGCAAGTAGCAAGCAACGCCCATGATGATTCTCGTAGCACAAAACCTGCTGTGTCGCACATCATTGGGGACACATATATGCTTGACAGCATGACACCATCACAATGGCAACTGCCACCGCAACATTAATGCACAGTGCTCGTCCAACATCAACGAGACGTTCTTCTCACTGGGGAGTGGAATTCTGTGGTGACACCATCTTGCATGGTCATTAAAAGGAGTTTTTTGCAGAAGCAATAGAGCTAGCATTTTGCTCAGCACTAAAAATCTCCCCTTCTGATCGTGGGTTCTCCGGTTTGATTCTTGTCGTTGCACACCTCCTGCAGTTGCATCTTTTTTATATGTGAGAATACTTTAAATTTTAGAACTGATTCCAAACAGTTTTTTAAAAATGAATGTTCAAATTAAAAAAAAAAAAAAGTAACCAAACCCGAAAAAGTACAAAAACACAACATTAGATAGCAACCTCAGGTATCCAATGAAAAAAAATTCTTTTATGTAATGAAACGTAAGCGAGATATTTGTCAAGAATGCTCTCATAGGTTTAATATTAGCTTGTGAATCTCTTTGTACGACTAATATAGTCTCTTAATATTACAACTAAAGTAAAATCTGTGAAAATAAAATCAGTCTATAACGGAATCCTGTCTTAAATGACAAAAATTTCAGCTGAAAGAATATCAACAATTATATCTGCTAAGATGGAAACCTGTATAAAGTTAAATATTTTTTGGTTCCTTTTGATTCTGTTTTCGATGTTTTAATAAATCAATATTTGACAAAGCTGATTTATGTATTGATGTATTACGATTACATATTTTAGATTTTAGAATAAATCGGCTTTTAGAAGCTTAGCAAAATTATCTTTATGGAGAAAGGGAGAGGGGTTGCCAAAATCCTTCTTTGCCCCTGATAGAATTAGCTGACAGGAAACTTCCTCAGCAGCAGCTTTTATTTTTTATGTGCATAAATGATAAATAAGACATGTTGAAAAAAAATGAATGAAAAGATTATATATTAAATGATAGAATGCAGTACGAATGTTGTTGATGGAAAATAATATTCACCAATTTATAATTTGTAATTTGCTAACATAAAAATAGGTTTCTTATAAAAGAGGTAACATTCAAAATACCTATATTTTAAAATAAATTAATAGAATTTTATTTATTATACATCTAAATAGAAGTATTTATTAGTCATTTTCAAATAAGTAGCAACTTTGAAATTATGAATATCAGAGAAAATTTTGTTTAAATGCAAAATAGTTATTTCTCGTAGTTTAGCACTGAGAAAGAAAGTGATGATTTATGAGTTTCTAAATGTTTCAGGTAAAAAATAAAGTTTAATAACTGACAATTTTGATTGATGTTCCTTTTAAAAACTAATATTCCTGTATTTTTTCAAAATAATTTGGATTAAGGAAAATGTTAGGCCTAGTAACATGATAAATAAAAATAAAAAGCTTAATTTTCAAATAAAAAAAGATAAAATTTAATAAATAAGTAACCAAATATATAGTTAACATTCATCAGAGATTATTAAAAATACTTACCCTTTTTCTATGGACTCAGTAATTAAAAAATAAAGTATGTAATAGTTTTGTTTACATTAATAATACTTCCACTTCAAGAATTGCAATACTTTGTTTACACTTCAGCTTTATTATCAAGTATAGATACCAAAACTTGTTTTATAGTATTTGTAATAACACTCATGAGATGTATAAAAAACAGATTAAAATTCAACCATTTTATAAATATAATATTAGAAGAAATACTTGTATTCTCTTATATTACAATGTATTGTCATAAATTCATATGTATTACAAAAACTAGTCTAGGTGGAAGCTTTGGGAAGAACTTGTGAAATCAGATATTTTTATTTTAAATTTCTGTAATTAAAAATAATCTAACACTTTACATATCGCACCTTAACAAATACATTTTATTTATTACACTGAAGTTGATGCATACGTTATATAGAATCAATAAGCACGCATTCAAATTTTAAATACAAAAAGCACTGATTAATGTTATCAAATATGCACATACACAAAAGGAAATAATACACAGGTGGTGCTTAGAATTGTTCAATAAAAATAAACAGAAATGGACAGAAAAAGCTATGCTTACCAAACTTGAAATTGCATTGTGGATCCATTAAATGAATTTTTACAGCGGATTTTTTAGTTTTTGGCTAGCAAGCATACACCTTCAAGCAGAAGAAGAAATTTCCCTTACTGCTTCAAAAGGTGGCCGCCCCTCCGGGTGGTTCCGACCCGACCCCTTGAGTGGGGGAGGTGACCGGAAGCTCGGCAGAGTTCGTTGTGTACGAATGCGAGGGGGCCGGATGGGTACGATTCGCCACCTCCTCGAGAGGCTCATCTCCGACAGGCGTTGAGCACGGTGGCCACGGTTAACGGACGTTGTGCATGGGTGAGTTTCCTTTTTGACTACAACTCACCCCCGGCAGCCGGGTTCTCTGGCCAAGCCGGATAGCGACGCTCCATAGGTCGATCCCGGTGCCGGTCTAAGGGCCGGACGGTGTCGCCGGGCAAAGACTAGCTAAGGCGATAGGACCCCATCCACCTATTGACTAAGAGGGAGCCTGAAGTATGAGTGAGGGCTTTGTAGTGGAAAGTCCTCGGTGCTCGCTAGTGACGACGGGGCTCGCGGGAACGCCATGCAGGGACTCCCGGAGCAACCGAAGGGCGAGGGTTACGGACAGCGCCCAGGTTACTTTATGACTTGGGTGGCTCATCCCTCCGAGGACCTCAGCTGGAGCAGTTGGGAGCCGACCCTCAGGGTGGTAGGGTTTGGCGGTGCCCCCGTTGACCAAGGAGCGGTCGCGTGGGGAGGCCAGTATGGCTCAGGTTGCTCCATGTCGTGCCGTGACCCATGGGAGGGGGTCGGCCGGCAGGTCCACCATCGAACGCTATTCCCGCAGGGAAACGGGCCGGAGGCTCGCCGGTAACGCGGCGGCTCATCGTGCCTCAGGTGAACTCTTGGTCCGATCCAGGTCCTCCGTGTCTATGCGGTACCGGAGTTTGCCTCGCCTGGTGATGAGGACCTAGAGGTGTCTCCACCTAACTTTCGAACGCACTAACAAAGGTAGCGGTCGGTCACTGCACGGGGTCAGGGGCCTTCGGGCCTGGGTACCCTCGACGGCCGTGAGGTAAGGTAGTGGCGGGCGGGCTTCTGTCGGCCTCCACTGGCTTCTCTGTCCTAGGATGGAGTCGAGTCGGTGGGGGCTGGCGGGACTCCGTTCCGTCCGACCCCCTAGCGAGGCGGAGTCTATTCCGTCTAGGTGGAGCTTTCCGTGCCCGCCTGGGGTCGCTAACGGCACCTAGTCTGGGCCAACTGGCTCCCGGCGTGATCCGCGAGGGGTTCCGTCGGTTGAGCCGGGTGGTTTGAGCGAAAAGCCAGGAGCTGGGTCGCTTTACGGCCGGAGGGATTTTCCCCGTCCTCCCTGGTTTTCAAGCTAGGGGCCCTTCATTAACTTTCCTATCGGCTGGCCCACAAAAATGTCTCTGCCGGAAAATGGTATCTGATCTTGGGGGCCTGTCCGTAAATTAAATTCGGGTCGGGAAGCCTCGGTTCAGTCCGTGGGCCCAGCGTCTTTATAGACGTCTGGTTCCTGCGATGGCTTGCGGGGTCTACCGGCTCGAGTAACCAAGTTTAGGGACCACTTGGTTTTTCTAGCTGGGTGGTGAGGACTGTCGTAGCGGCCGTTCGTCTCTCCTTGGGAATAGCCGTCGCCGTGTGCGCTGGGCAGCTGCGTCGGTTTGGCCGGAGTTTGCGTGGGGTTCCGCTCTGTTGGAGCTTGTCTGGCGGCGACCTTCGGGACGCGTCGCGGGGCTTGCTTCACGGGTGGTTCCTTGCGTCGACAAATGGGCCTGAAAAGGGCCTGGGACCGGAAGATGAACCCCTCATCTTACTGCTTCAAAAGTGACACCAGCTGGCCAATTAATTCATAAACTGAATTAAAATAAAATGTTCGTATTTTCTTTAAATCTAGCATAAACAATCGTCCTGTTTCGCGAAGCACATGGCAGCTAGATAAATTAAAATTGCAAAACTAAACATAACTGCCAACTAAATTGTGACATTGATTGATTGATTATCGGAGCCTACGCTCGATTATGAGGTTTTTAGCTTCGCTTTAATTGGGGGCTTTTTCTTTTGTTTAATACATAATAGACAAAAAATATTTCATATAGTACAAGTAAATATTTCAAAAAACTAATAACACAACACTGGACTGAGCTCAAAAAGGCGCGATCGACAGTAAACAAGACAGGGAAGAAAGGGGTGGAGTTTTGGACGTCACTTTACAGTTTAGCCAATAGCAGAGCTCTATTTTCCTCTGTACATGAATTCCAGTATGGTATGCTTATATGCAACCGGCACGTGGTATTTTGGTATCAGAAGCGTATGAATGATCTGGCCCAGTGGTCAAGGCTAGGGCTAGTTAAAATTTTGCATTTGTAATCCTAAAGTTGCGTGTTCTGTCCTTTCGCTGGCGTTTTCACCTTTTTAGAGTTTTGTTTTGATTTTTATTAAGTCAGTTAGTTAAAATCAGTCGATCTTTGTAACCAGTTCTTTTGTAATTTTTTTTTTATCAATTAGATTTTTTAAAATAAATTAAATAATTAAATTTAAAAAAATCATTTAATTTATTTTTTAATAATTAAAGTAAACATTTATTTAAATGCAATAATAAATTTCCTAGGCTTACATTAAAAGTATTTTCATGTTAGAGCTTTATAAAGTTCTGATCATTTTAAATTTGTCTGGTAATATAGTAATAGATAAATGTAAAATTAGCAGAATTAATATATTAAAGGTTTTTTATTTAAAATTATTCTTGAGACATAAAAATCTTTATTAATTTATGATAGATTACTTTATAATTTTTTATTCTAAATATTACACAAATATTTAAATTAAATTTTAAAATTCATAGGACTTATAGGGTACTTTTCTAATAAAAAAATTCTTTAATAATTAAAGTGTAATAATAATATTTTCTTAAGTCAGTTAAAATAAGTTTATCTTTATTACGAGTTCCGTTGTAATTTTTTTTTTTTTTTTTTTTTGTCAATTAGATTTTTTTAAATAAATTTAAATAATTAAATTAAAAAAAATCATTTAATCTATTTTTTAATAATAAAAGTAAACATTTATTAAAATGCGATAATAAATCTCCTAGGCTTACATTAAAAGTGTTTTCATGTTAGAATTTTATAAAGTTCTGATCATTTTAAATTTATCTGTTATTTAAATTATTATTTTTTTTATTGTAAATGTTATACAGATAATTGAATTAAATTTAAAAATTAATATGACTTATAGGGTATTTTTCTAATAAAGAAATTTCTTTAATAATTAAAGAGTTATAATAATCTTTTCTTAAGGCTGTTCTTAACTGCTCTGCTCAACAAGTGCAAAACGTTTTGACACATTTACAAATTCATTTTTTGACGGAAAGGTATAAAATTGGAAAGCCTGGACATGGAAGCGATTTGGAATTGAACTGTTTTCTCCATTTTTTGATCAATCAATTACCTATTGAGTTATAAGCGATTTTGATCACGTGACAAAGACGTTTTTCGTCCGCTCTTCAGTGCTCTTTCTTCCTTCGTGCGGAAATTCGGTTCAAAACGCCCACTTTGACACTATTTTCTGAAAGATCTATTGCGTTTGCAAAAAAATGAAAAAAAAAACAGCTTAATTACATAGTTTCTGAACAACAACACCAGCTAGTTTCATGCATTTTCGAACAGAAATAAATTAAAACTTATGTCAGAAAGTTGCCTTTTTGGATTTGAGAACACCCTTAAGTCAGTTAGTTAAAATCAGTTGATCTTTATCACCAGTTCCTTTGAAAGAAAAAAATTGTCAATTAGATTTATTTTAAATAAATTTAAATAATTAAATTAAAATATTCATTTAATCTATTTTTTAATAATAATGTAATAATATATTCTTACCTTACATTAAAAATATTTTTTGTTGGAACTTTAGTAAGTTACATATATATAATTAGCAGAAGTAATTTATTAAAGTATTCATTTCTCAAAATTAAGAATTATCTTTCATATATAAAAATATTTATCAATTATCAGCCACTTTCTAATTTTTTATTGTATATTCAATACTACTAAATTCTTATCATATATAAACTGTAGGTTTAAAATTTATTAAAATTTAATTTTAATATCTTCTACACTTTCATGAAAAGTACTTTTATGCTAGAACTCCAGTAACATATAAATAGTAATTAACAGAATTAAATTATTAAATTATTCATCTTTAAAAATGAATTATTTATCCTTTATCTATAAATTACATTAATAATATATATTTTAATGATAATTTAACCATTGAAGACAGTAAATTACTATACTTTAAATAATTGAATGTATGGTAAAAATGCAACAAAAACAAATATATATATATATATATATATCTGTGATTTAATAATTATTCGCAAAAAGTTTTATTATATATATATATATATATATGTTACAATAAAAATGTAATATACATCAAGCATGAACAATGAAAAATATTTTGCTATTAGTCGCAATATATAACGAATTATTATTATTATGGAGATTTTTGTTTTTATCTTTAATTATTAATTTATTATCAGTAGCTTTAAGATTTTTATTCGAAATATAATATTGTGATTAAATTTTACTACATAATACCACTTAGGAGCTAATGTTATATAATTAAAATAGTATCTTTTAAACTGACATAGAAAAATATTTTTATATATCTAGATGGAACTTCAATTACTCATTTTTAGTTAAGCTGCTAGAACTTGAATACTGATTGCAAACATCTGAGTTAAAAAAAAAAAAAAAAAAAAAAAAAAAAAAAAAAGTTCTAAGCAGCTTATTATAACAATCTCATTATTTTATCATAATTTAACTAAGTCAATGAGGTTTTAGAATTGTTGATAATTTTCTTATAGAAAATTAAATTAAATTTAATAATTAATTATATATTATGTTATTAACTTTATAACAATTGATTTTGTGTTCAGTTTGAGAAATATATACGCTTTTTTTTAATGCATCAAGTTATTGTTATCAAGAAATACAATGGACTCTATTCAGGTGACGTCAGACGCCAGAGCTGGCGGTATGATGATCTGTTATTCTAGTTACTGCACCGGCAGAATACCAGTATGCGCAGGCGCAAACACCGCTAGCAGACTACTTTAGCCTTGACCCAGGTTGAGTGCAAACATTTTAACAGAAAATTTGCAAACTTAGGGAATTTTCTCGCGTACAGAACAGCATTTTGAATTTAAATTACAATATATTAAGTATATGCTGCTGCATCAAAGAATTTTTTTGCGGTATTTTTAACAAACAATCATTAATAACTCACACTCCATAGGCTGCTATGCTAAACACCGCCAGTAAATACCGCCAGCAGACGAATTTTAGCCTCGACCTCAGGTCGCGTGCATAAGGTCCATTGATGAAATGAGTAGCTGCGCTGTTACTTGTAAAATGGATTTTTTCGAGGGGTCTCTCAATGGGAGAAATCGTGTACGAGATTACGGAATCACCTTGATTACAGCTGATTACTATGATTACATGTGATTATACCTGATTACACCTAGATTACATGTGATTATACCTGATTACACCTAGATTACATGTGATTATACCTTATTACACCTAGATTACAGCTGTTTACACTTGATTACAGTTGATTTCACTTGGAAATACGTGATTAAATTGCTAAAATTTATGATTTAACAGTTTTACTCGATTTTATTGCCTTCCAAAAATCTATTTTTTTTTTTTTTTTTTTTTTTCTTTTTTTAAAGATTTGTCCAAAATAAGAAATAAGTATCAAGCAGGACGGTGATTTGCCTATCACTGTTCTGCTGACAGTGGCGTAGCTAAGGGGGTGGGGTCTGAATCTCACCCCAAACGATGGGCTCGTACACTAAATCATGAATAATAAAAGTAGTAACTTCTGCTAAAACGGCAATTTTTTTTTCTTTTTTTTACATGTTAACTTTTTAGATTTGTCAAAAATAAGAAAACAGTATCAAGCAGGACGGTGATTTGCCTATCACCGTCTGCCGACAGTGGCTTAGCCAAGGGGGTGGGGTCGGAAGGTCCCCTCTAACGATAGGTCCGTACACTAAATCATGAATAACAAAAGTAGTAACTTCTGCTAAAACGGCAATTTTTTTTCTTTTTTTTTACATGTTAACTTTTTAGATTTGTCCAAAATAAGAAAATAGTATCAAGCAGGACGGTCATTTGCCTATCACCGTTCTGCCGACAGTGGCGTAGCCAAGGGGGTGGCAGGGCCGACCCAAGACAATTTTGGCGCCCGTGCGAGCATTCTCATGGGCGCCCCCCCCCCCCCCCAACATCATACCTGTTCAAATTATTGACATTTTTCACACAATTTTTAAAATATTCGTAAATTATTCGTTCATAAACTTTTACACATGCTATTCTTAATTATTTAAGATATTATTTAAAAAGACTATAAAATAGATAAACATATCCATATTTAATTCTATCTTTGAAATCTGAATTTGAAAATGAATATCAATCTCAATATGTAACATTGTGATCCAAAAATTAAACGCCATTCATTATACCATGGTATAGGACAACAATAACAATAATTAATTTATTGAAAGAAGAAATTTTATTAGAATAGTTATGTTTATTATTTGGAATATACTCTTAAAAATTGTCTATCTTCTTAGCTTTTAATTTCTCTTTTTCGTGGCTACTAGCTGCGTTTAAACGCTCTTTTTTCTAAGGCTCCCATTGCATTGTAACACGATATATTCTTAGCCTGGATGTAAAGTTGCCAAGCAACTAGGGAATCCATACACCTGCTTTATTGTTCCATTGTTCCACAGAGTAGTACTAATAAGTAGCATGTATTAATTTTATATTTGGTGAGTCGTGAGTTTTAAATTCTTTAAAAAGCAAAACAAAAACCACATAAGAATATTCGAATTATAAACAGATCAATTTGAAATTAAAAATGCAAGACTTTAACGCAGACTCCGATTGATAACTCTGGGTATGTTTCCCCAAACCTGTGTTTTTGCTACTTATATACATTGAAAATAATAATAATAATAGTTTGCAGATAGATCATCATTTCTTTGGAATATAGGTATATTATAAAATGATTATACCTACATACTCTAACAATGTTTGTGTCAGTTAAACGACGCGTTTTCTTTTTTTTTTTCGTTTTTTTTGGTGGGGGGAGGGGAGGGTGTTAGATTGTGCTTTTTAAAGGTGTATCACATACAGAAAACACGTTCTAATTGCAACAAATAAATTTTACGCCTTTTAAGTAGTCAAAAAAGTAGGTAAAAAATTTACTATAATCATTTTATACATATGGGGCATTCTCACAATCTTTTGACTTTCGGGAATAAAAATCTGGTGAAATTAAACTTGCTAAAATAACATTTTAATCTGATAGAGGAATGCCTTAATGATTCAAAATAAAGAAAAAATGATCAGCAGCGAAAATTTTTTTATTTAACTGAGGTTTAAGTTAAACTTGCGAGTTTATTTTTCCCTACCATTTGACCACTAAAGCTTTTTATTTTCTTCTAAATTTTTACTTATTATGAATTTGCATAGTACCCACAGAACATTCAAATAAGAAATAATAACAATGTATTAGTTTTAGTACAAAATTTTGGTATAACATTGTCTTAAAGGGGTGTTAAAGAAGGGACGGTAAGGTAAAAAAAGGGGAACGGTATGGGAAAACAGGGACGAAGTGGGAAAAATAGGACGGTGTGGATGGAACGGTAAGGTAAATTAGCACCTATTTTAGGCACATCATGTTAAGACTAAGTGGTAGCCACAATGTTCATTGATTTTTAGAAACAATTATTTACATTGGATTAAATTTTAATAAAAATAATAATTTACCTCGAAAATTGCTGTAATAAACCTTGGGGGCGATAAGACTACCCATAAAGCCACGATGCTTCAAATTGATATTTATATGCTTATTTAACTTCCGCAGTAAATTTCCTGTCAAAGAATTTTAGACCTTCTTTCTCTAGCATACTTCTGCTTGAGAAAAAACTTGAAAATATTCTGTGGCTGCATCCGAAGTGATTTTCTGTATAATTTTACAAGAGGGACGGTAAAGAATCTAAAACCCAGGGGCAGAGTTTAAAAAATAATAACAACCCTAAAAATGTGTGCAGGTTCATTTTTTGCTACATATTTATGTGAAAAAAGAGTTCCAGTTTCGGAAAAAAATTACGTCGAATTATTTTTATTGAAACAATATTACACAGACAGCTCCAAACTTAAAAATCAGCATCAGGAACACGGGACGGTATAGAAGTTTTCCTGGTATTTGGACCCACAACATCATCTAAAACTTATTTATCTATTTAATATTGTTATGCAATTATGCAATGGGATGTTCCCCAGTATATGAAATAAAAAAAAAACCCGCAAGAATATGTACTAAAATAAAAATTATTATTCAGGGACATAAAAGTCAAAAGATTGTGAGAATGCCCCATATATGTTGAAAATAAATTACCTATCTTTCAATACGTTTTATTTATTTATTTATTTTTTTTTTTTTTTACAATGTGTACAAGTAGTAAAAACCCACGCAAAGTTTAAATTCAATTTGAATCTGTGTTAAAGTATGCGTTATCAATTAGCTTCAAATTGGCCCGGTTCTGATTTGAATATTTTCACGCAATCTCTTTTTATAGGTTAAAAAATTAAAAAATATATCGAAAACAAGAAAATCGATTTTTTAAGGTTTAAAAATGATCGTGATCACTACACTAAAATTTTGAATTCTGAAAAGGATTCCCTTATCATAATGAGAATTTTTAGAAAATTCATTAATCTCTATAAAAATTCATTTGAAAAAGAAAAAAATTCTTGTCTTTAAAATAATTAAGATATGAACACAGAATCTGAAGCACAGTATATAGTATACATTCCGGTTAAGTAGTGATTACAGACACACACACATAAAGGGGAAAAAGGTCTATACAATAGTTGTTTATCTTCAAAATATGCGTGATATTTTCGATTTAAAGCTTCCTTAAACATGGCGTAATCATGTAAAGAACAAAATGAGTTTAGAGAAACTCTTTAGTTCTTCATTTTTCGAATATAATAAAATATTTTACAAATGAATGCATTCACACACCACACACAAGGTGAAAGAAAGGTCTACAATTCTTGTTTATCTTCAAAATATGTGAGAAAATTCCGATTTAAAGTCTCTCTAAATATGGCGCCTCCCTCTCTCCATTTAATCACTTGGATCCCCTTTTCAGGTACGTAATCATGTAAAGAACAAAATGGGTTTAGACGTTTAGAGAAACTTTTTCTTTCTTCATTTTTCGTATATAATAAAATATTTTACTAAAGAATGCATTCACATACGACATACAAGGGGGGGGGGGAAGCCTACAATTCTTGTTTATCTTCAAAATATGTGAGATAATTCCGATTTAAAGCTTCCCTAAATATGCTCCCCCCCCCCCCCTCCCTCCATTTAGTCATTTGGATCGTCCTTTCAGGTACGTTATCATGTAAAGAACAAATTGAGTTTAGAGAAACTTTTTCTTTCTTCATTTTTCGCATGTAATAAAATATTTTACTAAAGAATGCATTCAAACACCATACACAAGGGGAATAAAAGGTCTACAATTCTTGCTTATTCTCAAAATATGTGAGATAATTTTGATTTAAAGCCTCCCTAAATATGGCACGCCCTCTCCTCCATTTAATCAGTTTGAGGGTCCTGTCAGGTACGTAATCATGTAAAGTACAAAATGGGTTTGAGCTATCCTTAGTAACATTTAGAGAAATTTTTCTTTCTTCATTTTTCGGACATAATAAAATATTTTACTAAAGAATGCATCCAGACATAAAAAAGGGGAAAAAAGTCTGCAATTTTTGTTTATCGTCAAAATATGTGAGATAATTTCGATTTAGAGCTTTCCTAAATTTGGCGCCCCTCAGCTACGGCGCAATTAATCAGTCAAAAGAAATTTTCACTCCATAAGGAAGCGGAAGAGTTGAATAGGTGGTGTCACTTTTCCAAATTCAAGGAAGGTAATCTGAGCATTTAGCATAAAGGGATTTCTTTAAAGAACGCATCCTAAAATCCTACGTTCCTCTGATACGTTCATCACAAATTCTTTGTATTTTACTCAAGTAAAGAATACAGAAATCGCTGCATGTGAAAGTTTAGCGCCTTTAAGCACAAAGAAGGTCCTCTGCTCAGCAGATCTACTTAGACCCAACAGATGATTCACACCTGGTTTTAGAAAATGTTAAACAAAACAAAAAACGTAGAATCCAAAATTATTTATCGCCACCCTTTACTCCTACCGCCGGTTGGCGCCCCCTGCGACTAGGCGCCCCGTGCGATGGCACACTTCGCACACCCCTTGGGCCGGCCCTGGGGGGTGGGGTCGGAATGTCCCCCCCCCCCCTAACGATGGGTTCGTACACTAAATCATGAATAAAAAAGTAGTAACATCTGCTAAAACAGCAAAAATTCCGAAATTTTTCATTTTAGCAGGTATAATTTTAAAGTGTTTCTTTCGCCGGAACCATTATTTTTTTCCGTTTAAAACAGGATTCCATTATAGACGTTTTCACATGTATTCTCTAAAATTTATCCACTCTATAATAACCAAAGGTGGATCCAGCACTCAATTTAGAGGGGGTCATGGCTCTTTTTTTTTGGGGGGGGGGGGGGGGTTACACCACTTCATGATCAATTTTTATATTGAAGGCTATTCTCAAATTAAAACTGACGGTTTTTCTGATACTTTCGCGAAATCATTTTCATTCCTAAATACAAAATATTTGCAGTAGTATTCGTTAATATATATATATATAGATTTCATTGAGATACCAAGAAATCGTAGCATTTCCCATTTTCTTATAAATGCAAAGAATGATTCAGAAATGTTGTCAAGTTAGCATTTTAAGCCAATTTTTAGGACTTGAGAGCCACAGAAATGTCATCATGAGAGAGCAATTTGCATTCGCGTCCGGAAATTTAGTTTAAAATGCCAAATTTTATGGAATTTTTGGTAAGATTCTTCGCTTTTATTGAAAAATGGAAAACAGTTTCGATCACATAGTTTCCGAATAAGTGCACTTTCAAATTTCTTGAGATTAGAAATATTTTCACAGATGTATCAGAAATTACCTAATTTTGATTTGAGTAGAGGTTTAAAGAGTCAGAGAGATTCGCATTGTTGAACAAACTTCGGAGGAGGGGGATTGAAAGAATTTAAGATATATTTCATTTTTTAATAACTTTTAGCATTTTTCTGTTGTTTACGAGGTGGGGGGGGGGGGTCATGACCCCGTCTCCTTCCCCTTGGATCCGTCACTGATAATAACCGCTTGAGAGCATAAATGTACTATAGTTAAATCTACGACATTAGAACATGTCTGTAACGAAGCGTGCCATAAATGGAAAAAAATTAAAGTTTGACAAAATTAACACTGTACAATTTATACCCGCTAATATAAAAATCTATGTAAAATGGAACATTTATCCAGACCTTTGCGATTCCTTCTTTGTAGCAGTAAAGCCTGTGGAAAATTAAAAACAGAAACATTTCATGATCCCGATTACGAAAGGATGGATAATCATAGAAATACTCTGGCTAAAGCGGATACCTGTTTAAAACGGTATTTTTCCGATCTCTAGTTCCAACTTCTTTGAGTAATTCCGTTTTGAGAGATGTTATTGTAACTAGATAAAGTGTAAAACTTCATCAACGGAGAATTTGGTGTGACCAATGTTGCTAAAACTTACAGTAAAAAACAGGGCCGAAACTAGGGGAATGCAGAGGGGTCATGTGCCCCAAGCGTCAGAACGAAAGGCGAGGAAAGGGGTGGGGGCGCCAAATGAAGATTTTATTTTTCATTTCATACAAAAATGTATGTATATTATATATATATATATATATATATACATTAAAGACAAAGTAACTCGCAAGCTAATGTTAAACCTATGGGAGCGTTCTTTTCAAATTTGTGAAACTGAAAGTAACTTTATAAAAAAAAAAATCTGCAACCAAAATCGAAAAATTAAACACTAACCCGGTTAGAATTCAATCATTGGTTTTCAAACATTACATCTTCGGCAAATGTCCTTTAATGCTTTTTTGTTTTAATTTTGTCCGCAATAGAACATTGAACTGGAATCTTCAGAACGTTTTGTTATCCAAATCAAATTATAAAAAAACTCTGCATCCTATACAACGAATTTAATAAACTCTACTCTTTCATCAAATATCGCTTTTAAAGAATCTTTTTTTTCTGCGGTGTTTCTGCCTGTTTATCTTCGTGAACTTTTATTGAACTTTATTATTTTCCTCATTCCTAAGCCTTTCGCATTTGTAAATAACTTTAAACACTGTTTTCATTTTGTTTTTATTTTAATTTTTGTGTTTACATAGAAGTCATGTGTTATTTTTGTATACAGGGCCGAAACTAGCCTTTTTGGCGCCCGGGGCAAACATAGATTTTGGCGCCCCCCACCCCCTCCACCACAAAGTAAATTTACAAAAAAGAATTTTACTAAATATCTAACAGACAACTTATTTTTAAATTTAAAATATATAAAACTGAACTACGTAATCAGCTTTGTCAAACATTGATCCATTAAAATCTTTGAAAAGTTATTGAAAAGAATTGCATTTTAATCTTTTTAAACTTTTTTTTTTTTTTCGCATAGTCTAAATGAGGTCGATATCTAAAAAAGAAAGGTTTTACTAAGAATTTTACTCTGTGCATTCCCCTTCCCGTTGTCCTGGGCAGTCAGCGCCCATGGCAAGACGGAAAAAGAAAGAAAGAAAGAAAGAAAGCTCAACACTGTTCAGCGGAAAAAAAACATACAGCTTTCATGAATTTTTTTTTTATCTACAAGAAAAATCAGGCTGAGGGGCGATACTCCAAAGTGTATGCACTTTCAGCAAGTCCTTGGCGAAAAATATTTCGCCAAAGGATTTGGCGTATTTCTCCCTAGCGATGCTACAAAACGTACTGCTTTTCAGCGCGACCGCGATATGCTTTTTGATACACAGTATAAATATTTTAAAAATACGTTTATATTAATTTTTTGAATGATTTACTTGTATTAAGTGAAATATTTTTTTTTCTATTATGCATTGAACAAAAGATGTCATAATTTAGTTGGCAGATATTTTTAGTTTTGTAATTTTAATTTATGTAGCTGCCATGTGCTTCGCGAAACAGGTCGATTGTTTATGTAAGACTTATTCTATATAAAAGAAAATACGGACATTTTATTTTAATTTATGAATTAATTGGCCAGCTGGTGTCACCTTTGAAGCAGTAAGTGAAATAATTTCTTCTGCTTTGAAAGTGTGCACTTGCTAGCCAAACACTGAAGAACCCGCTGTAAAAATTCATTAAATGGATCCACGATGAAAAGAAAGCAATTTCAAGTTTGGTAAGCATAGCTTTTTCTGTCAATTTATGTTTATTTTTCTTGAACAATTCTAAGCACCTGTGTATTATTTCCTTTTGTGTATGTGCATATTTAATAACAATAAACAGTGATTTATGTATTTAAAATTTAAATGCTAGCATCCATCGAAAGAATAAAAGTAATTTAAATCTGTATTATTAATGAACGATTTTCAAACTGATCAATATCTATTTAATGTTTTAAACTTCGAACACATATTCAATGTTTAAAAAAAATCTTATTGATATGTAACATATGCATCAACATCAGTACTATAATGAAATGTATTTAAGGTGTTTATGTATATTTAAGTGTTAGGTTATTTTAAATTACAGAAATTTAAAATAAAAATATCTGATTTGAATAAGTTCTTCCCAAAGCTTTTTACCTAGACTAGATTTTGTAATGTAGGATATTATGACTAGGGATGCACCGGATATTGATTTTGCCGGATATCCGAAGCTCCTTTGCCTGCCGGATTCGGATATCCGATCGGATATCCGGCACTAGATATGTTTTTAGTTGTATGGTGAATTATTTCTTTATATAATGCCATCTCAAAACAATAAATTACAAACATGTTTCACACATCTTTAAAACATTTTAAATGTATTGAAATATAATTTACAAAAACTATATATCTTTGAATATCAGGGCTTGAAATTCAAGTTTTCCCCCAGGAGGGGAGTTTCCCACCCAACATTTAAAAATGCAGGGGAGTAGAACTGTTAGAAAGGGAAAAAAAATCTTTAAACCCCGTTATTTTTTATGTGCCACTTTAAAAGAATTACATTTATACAGACATGACAAAATACCATTGAAATAGTTTAAATTAAACACTCAAGATAATTATCCAAAATTTTTATTTTATTAAAGCAAAGGAACAAAATCAAGCTTTATATATACCATGTCTATTTTTCAATTTTCACCTAATGTTATGGGCAATTAACAATTGGATTGCTAAATGAATTTCTTAATTTAGATTTTATTCCATTTTGCGTGATTTAGCCTCTTTCACAAGTTACTTTCGACAAACAGCACAGACCAACTTTTATAACTTTAGAAATTATCGGAAACGCATGGTTATGCTCTGTTAAAAATTTTTAGAAAACTTTGCAAAATCTGATGTGCATTCAATTTTAACTTACTTGCATGAATAATGCATATCAGTGATTCTATTGTCAATATCCTACGGTGAATGTATGTCACTTCTGAACAAACTTGTTTTATTATATCCTTAATGGAATTATAGTCAAATCCCTGGTATTTTCGTTAATTGAACTGTGTTCTATGCATTGGAATTTTAAATCCATATCCAAAGTTTAAAAGGAAATAGTCAATTGATTTTTTCTATTACACGATAAAAGGTTGATTTCAAAAAGTCATGCCCTCATTTCTATGAATTGCAAGAATCAACTAGTTTGTTATTTCTAAACCTGTTTTTTTTAGTTCAACCAAATTTCTTTTTCTTCATGTGTACCACAAGTGTAATCTCATTTTGTTGAGTGCTGACAATTGGCCAGTTTGGTAGGGCTCAGTCTCCGGTGGCCATTACTGCCCTTTTAGTTATTTCCTATTTTGGGCATAGGGAAAAAACATCGCAAAATACATAAATCGGTCATAAAAAAAAAAAATATCGCCGATTTCGTCAATCATGGTGAAAACAAATAAAAAAAATTGTCGACCAGTCGCAAGAAGAAAACTGAAGTGCATGGGAAATGGGCAGCGGGAAAATATCACAAAATTCGTCAACCGATCTGTCATGAGCAAATATCGTGAAATTCCTTAGCCGGTTGCAGAGAAAAAACGCGAAAGTTTTCAATCGGATGCAGAAAAACAATCGTTACTTCATCAGTATGTCGCAAGAACAAACAGGGAAATTTGCCAATCGGTCACAGAATAAAATTGCTATATTTATCAATTGATCTCGAGAAAAAAAAATTATGAAATTCACCGATCGGTCTCTAGAAATAATTGTGAAATTCGTCAATCGGTCTTGGAGAAAAAGCGCAAAATTTTTCAGTCGGATGCAGAAAAACAACCATGAATTTTGTCAATCTAAGAAGAAACTGTGAAATCTGCCCATTGATAGTAGAAAATATCACAAAATTTGTCAGTCGGTCCTGAGACTTGATCGTCGTTTTACAAAGAAACATTTTCGGAAAGTGATTTTTTGGAAACAGGAGACACCCGCCCACAATAGGGCATAATAAATAGGGCACAATAATAATATTTAGGGCACAAATCCTGCCATCCCTTCTCGAAATTAAAGCCCTGTAATGTATATTAAAAATATTGCATAAAAAATGTAATTTAAACATTAAAATATTCTGTTTATTCGTACAATGAAATGCTGATAATTGCTACTGGATTTGAATAGGGAATTGACTATATTGATAATTGCTAATAATTAATTAATTTGTACAATGAGATGCTGATATATCGTACAACAAATTTTAACCAATTAATATGCATATAATTGTAGAGTATTTTCACAAAGAAATACTACAATACTTTCTTTTTATAATTTAAACATAAAATATCTACTAATATACCCATGATTAAAGAGTTATTTTCTCCAAACATAGGTTTAGTTGATGCCCTTTTTCTGTTTTAATTATTTAATATTGTTTTTGCTCTAAGTCATGTTTAGTTTTATTTTAACTTAAATTATTTTTATATTTATAAGTAAAAAGAAAATTACTTTTAATTTTAAATATTTATAATGAAGTTACGAAAACAACTAGTTGGATTTGCCAATCCCAAAACTTTCTTCTATCTCATACATCTTAATATTTCAAAAAGTAGTTCCAAATGTTAATACTTCAATATTATTAGTTCAATATTATACCAACTTTGATTTTGGTCTAAAATTTCTGCTCCAGTCAATTAATCAGAATAAGAATAAGTTAATCTCGATCATGACATTTATTAAAATCAATAATTTTTTCGTTATTCTGTTGTACACCAACTGTTTGTGAATAGCCAGCTTAGCAGGATGCGAAGTTCTCTTCGCTTCATGAGCCGCCAATATACAGTACCAGTGATGGAACAGCAAAATGCCATTATGGAGTAGCAAAAATGCTCATTTCGGAGCACAAAATAACTATTTTGGAGTTGGAGAAGCAAAAATGCTCATTTTGGAGCAGAAAATAACTTGGAGCATCAAAATGTCATTTTGGTATTCTTTGACGAAATTCGCGTTTTGTCTGGAATTCTTTGACGAAATTCATGTTTTTTCTGCGACTCTTTCACAAAATTCGCAATCCTTTGACGAAATTTGCGTGTTTTTCACAATCTTTTGACCTCATTTGCATATTGTTCACAATTTTTTGACAAAATTCGCGTATTTTTCGTCGCACGTTATTCGGATCCTTTGTTGAAATCAGCGTGTTTTTCGCTATCTTTTGACGAAATTAGCGTGTTTTTTTTTAATATTAACGAAATTTGCTGTTTTTCGCGATCTTTTGATGAAATTTGCTGTTTTTGCGATCTTTTGATGAAATTTGTGTTTTTTCTGCGATCTTTTAACGAAATTAGCTATTCTTTGACAAAATTCACGTTTTTTCGCGATCCTTTGACCGTGGTTTGTTCGTTTTTTGACGAAGTTACCTAACCTTTGGCAAAATTTACGTTTTTTTTTTTTTTTTTCGTGATCCTTTGACGAAATTCGCGTGTTTTTCGCGATCTTTTGACGAAAATTGCGTTTTTTATTCGCAATCTTTTAACGAAATTGCGTTTTTTTACGATCTTTTGACCGCGTTTTGACGAAGTTAGTGCTCCTTTGACAAAATTCATGTTTCTTTCGCGATCTTTTGATGAAATTCGCGTGTTTTTCGCGCTCTTTTGATGAAATTTGAGACCTTTTGATCAAATTGGCGGTTTTTTTCTTTATCTTTTAAATTAATTAGCGTTTTTACACGAACTTTTGGCCGTGTTTTGTTCGTTTTCTGACGAAATTAGCAATCCTTTGACAAAATTCACGTTTTCTCACGATCTTTCGACAAAATTTGCGTGTTTTTCGCGATTTTCTGGCGCAATTTTCGTTTTATTCGCGAGATCTTAACGAAATCACGTATTTTCGCGATCTTTTGACCTCGTTTTTTGACGAAATTAGCGGTCCTTTGTTAGAATTAACATTTATATTTTTAGTGATCATTTGACAAACGTCGCATGTTTTTTCGCGATCTTTTGACCAAATTCGCATATTTTGGCAAAATTCGGATGGAAAATGATAGATTTGGCTGAAGAATTATTATCGAATTGGCGCAGTTGGACGCTATTTTGTTGAAAAGTGATCGTTTTGGCACAGAAATGCGCAGCATTATCGATTTGGCACAATTGGCGCAACTGTTCCATCACTGCAGTACAAAAAAAAAAAAAAAAAACTGTGAAAAATTCAGAAAATTTTACAAAAATCTGTTACAGTGCCACCTTTTGGCGGAATACTTCCAAATTCAAGGAGAAACTGCTGGCCATAGTAAAAAATATACACACAATTGGTTCAATTCTATGCTTAGCTTCATACACATTTCAATGGTAAAATCAGGGCCTGATTAATGCACGGGCCTCCGGGGCCTCGGCCCTGGGCCCACCAATTTCAGGGGCCCACAAATTTGTGTGTATTTTCTCACAGTTTAAGTTTTTCCACTGTTTGCATTTTATATTTTGGTCCCTGACGTAAAAACAAAGTTTTACATTAATAAAAAACCTCCATATTTAATTTTTCTGTAAAAGTCCTTTTCAATTTGAGAGTACCTATAATTTTCAAAACTTGCCGTATCCAGAAAATCAAATTTGCGGAAAATGCCAAAAACTGCATACTGTGTCTATTGTTTTCAATATAAACGAGGATTTTACAATGTCAGAATTATAGTTTAAAATGATTACTAGACTGTTAGGGAAAACACAATTTGTATGATTTTGAATAAGGCGAGTTTTGAAAAAGACGTCCTCATTTATTCTGCAACATAAACTGCGGGTCATAGGTGTTTGTGAATTATACAAATGCTTATGTGAGAAAATGGACGGTAATTCATTTTCTTGATTATTCTTGTAAGTTAAATTTTTTTTGTAAACTTGAAACTTTCACCTAAACAACTTTGTCAACTCATCAAATAAACCTACTTTTTTTCTGAAAGTGTCGCCGGGAATGGGGAGGTAGGGGGGGGGGCAACTTTTTAACAGGCCCTGGGCCCAACTTCAGCTTGATCGGGCTCTGGGTAAAATAACGAAAATAACACAAAAATCTGTATTATAGAGCCCCCTTCCAGCAGAATATTTTCAAATTGAAGGAGGACCTGCTGGCCATACCCAAAAACATACCCCCCCCCCCCCACCCAAAAAAAATGGTTCAATTCTATACATAACTTCATACACTTTTCGATGGTACAAGAATGAAAGTGGCACAAAAATCGCTATTACAGCGCCCCATTCTGGCGGAATATTTCCAATTTAAAGGAGAACCTGCTGGATATAGCCAAAAACACATATAAAAAATTTTGTTCAATTATATGGATAACTTCATACACTTTTCGATGGTACAATAATGAAAATGGCACAAAAATCATGATTACAGTGCCCCCCCCCCCCCTTCCAGTGGAATGTTTCCATATTGAAGGAGGGCGGGCTGCCTGGCTATAGCCAAAAACATTCACAAAAAATTTCGTTCAATTCTATGCATAACTTCATTCACTTTTTGATGGTACGATGGCGACACACGGACAGACAGACCTTTTGTATAAACATGTTTTCGGATATCTGACCCCTAAAACATCTAAATCCGTCGAAAAAAGGAAATCGAAAAAAATTCTATTACAATACTTTCTTCTAAAAATAGGCCTGTTTAAGTGTTAAACTTAAAAGAAAGAAAGAAAATTAATAAAGTCATACTTTAATAAACAACTTCAAATTTTGTTTACATTCTGAAAGTAAAGGTACAATTTTCTAAAAGCTGTAAACGTAAATTCTTAAATTTATTATAAAGAGTTCAAATATCAATGTTAGGAAAGCCAGCAATTCTTTAAACTTTTGAGAATTACCTTTTACTCATGAATAGTGAACTTACTTTCATATTTTACATTATAAACAAAATTGTTCGGCATTGTTTGGGGTCAAACGATTTCTGTTATCCTTATATATTCGCTTCACTGCATTCTGCCGGATAACCGGCAGAGAAGTCGGATATCCGGTGATTGTGATTCGGATATCCGACGGTATTTCGGATATTGAAAAATGAGCCGGATATGCCGGATATCGGATATTTGCCGGATATCCGTTGCATCCCTAATTATGACAATACAGTATAATATATGAGAATACAAGTATTTCTTCTATCATTATATTTATAAAACAGTTGAATTTTAATGTCTGTGTTTTATGCATCTCGTGGGAGTTATTATAAACACTATAAAAGTTTTGGTATCTGTAGTTGATAATAAAGCTAAATGATGCATTATTTTTTCCTATTTAGTGTAAACAAAGCATCGCAATTTTTGAAGTGTTAGTAAGAAAGTGGTAGTATTATTAATGTAAACAAAACTATTATATACTTTATTTTTTAATTATTGAGTCCACAGAAAAATGGTAAGTATTTTTAATAATCTTTCATCAATGTTAACTATATATTTGGTTACTTATTTATTAAATTATAACTTTTTTATTTGAAAATTAAGTGGTTTTTTTTTTGTTTTTTTTTTCCCCCAAGTATCACTAGGCCTGACTTTTTTTTAAATCCAAATTCTTTTGAAAAAATACAATGTAGTATTAAATTTAATAATATTAGTTTTTAAAAGGAACGTCAATCAAAATTGTCAGTTATTAAACTTTATTTTGTACCCGAAACATTTAAAAACTCATAAATGATCACTTTCTTTCCAAGTGTTAATCTATATGAAATAACTATTTTGCATTCAAACAAATTTTTCTGTGATATTAATAATTTCAAAGTGGCTGCTTATTTGAAAATGACTTATAAATACTTCTATTTAGGTATATAATAAACTAAATTCTATTAATTTATTTTAAAATATAGGTATTTTGAATGCTACCTAACTTTTTATAAGAAACCTATGTATTTTTGTGTTAGCAAAGTACAAATTATAAATGGCTGAATACCATTTTCCATCAGCAAAATTCATATTACAATCTAGATAAACTTTTCATTCATTTTATTTCTACACAAGTCTTATTTATAATTTATGTACACAAAAAATAAAAGCTGCTGTTGAGGAAAGTTTCCTGCCAGCTAATTCTCTCAGAGCCAAAGCTAGCCTTTATTGTGCCTGGGGCAAACAAGGATTTTGGCCCTTCCCTTTTCTTTACAAAGGGAATTTTATTAAGTTACTAATAGCTGATTTATTTTAAAATCTAAAATATGTAATCATAACATGCGTAATACTGAACTACATAATCAGCTTTGTCAAATATTGATTTGTTAAAATCTGAAAATGTAATCAAATGGAACCGAAAAATATTTCACTTTATACAGGTTTCCATCTTAGCAGACATAATTGTTGATATTCTTTTTGTTGAAAATTTTTTCATTTAAGGCAGAATTCTGTTATAGACTGATTTTATTTTTACAGATTTTAGTTTAGTTTCAATACAGTAGACTCCCTTAAATCCGCGTCTTTTTTCAGATGTAAACAATGAAATTTACAGTTAAGTTGCAGGAACAAAATTCAAGATGGCGTCAAAATCAGCGACTACTGCAATGTGTTTTTTACTAAATTTTTTGTTTATCATTCTCTTTTGGTTATTACAGCTGATTTATTACTAAATAAATTTACATTACTTTTGATTTGATATAAATTATTATATCTATATGATGACGTTTCGATCTTACGATCACTTTACCAATCGATGGCAGCATAGGACTTTTGAAATCGATTTTGTCGGTAATAATTTAATATTTTTCTAAATTTTTATTTTACATAATTATTTTAATATTTTACTTATTTTAATGTTTCACTTTATTGTAAGCATTCATTATAATTTCCCTTGCTTAACTACCAATCAAATTAATGTTTCAAAAATGTAAACAAATCAATGACCAGAAATCCGCACAACCTCTGGTCCTAAACTGTGCAGATTTGAGGGAGTCTACTGTATTACAATATTAAGAGACTACATTAGTCATGCGAAGACATTCACAAGCTAATATTGAACCTATGGTAGCATTATTGACAAATATCTCATGGTTATTAGTACTTAAAATAATTTTTTTTTCATGGGATACCTGAGGTTGATATCTAATGTTGTACTTTTTCGGGTTTGGTTACATAATTTTTTTTTTTTTTTTAAATTTAAACGCTCATTTTTAAAAAACTGTTTGGAACCAGTTCTATAATTGCTTTTGCATGCTATGTGTGCTTAACAGTCTTGGCTTGTTGGGTGTTTTTTCAGTGTTGCTATCTGTTGTTCTTGAGTAGAGATGGTGAAGTATATGTTCATTTGTCCAAGGTCACTAATGCAGGTAATGAATGGCAGCAAGGATCGAACCAGAGAACCCATGGTCAGAAGGTGAGATCTTTAGTACAGAGCAAAAGGCTAGCTCTACAATCGCTTCCTGCAAGAAACACATTTTATTGACCATGCAAGGTGGTGTAAATTAAATTAAATTGGATAATTCTGCATGAAGATCCATTTATCTAAATTAAGGGGAGGGGTCTTTCCCTCCCTTTCCCCCTTTAATACTTAACCAATGAACCTCCAAACCTAACGAAGGAAGTGCCATATCGAAATAAAACGGTATATCAAATTTGAAGCAAATCGAATAATTCTGCATGAAAAACCCATTTATCTAAATTAAGGGTGGGGGAATAGCCTCCGCCCCCCTTTACATTTAACCAATAAACCTCCAAATTTAATCAAGGCACCTCCTTAACATAATAAACCGGTATACCAAATTTGGAGCAAATTGAATAACTCTGCATGAAAAACCTATTTATCTAAATTAAGGCGGGGTTCTAGCCCCCCTTTCCTCCCTTTATACTGAACCTCCAAATCTAATCAAGGCACCTCCTTAACATAATAAACCAATATACCAAATTTGGAGCAAATCGAATAATTCTGCATAAAAACACATTTGTCTAAATTAAGGGGGTGGTTAGCGCCCCCTTTCCTCCCTTTATTTTTAACTAATGAAACTCCAAATTTAATCAGGGAAGCTCCTTAACAGAATAAACTGGTATACCAACATTGAAGCAAACCAGGTAATTCAGCATGAAAAAAACATTTCGCTAAATTAAGGGGTATTAGCTCCCCCATTTCCCCCTTTATGCCTAACGAACGAACCTTCAAATCTAATCAGAAAAGCTTCTTATCAGAATAAACCTAAAAAAAAAAAGTAAATTGGATAATTCTGCATGAAAACCCATTTATCTAAATTAAGGGGAGGGGACTTTCCACCCTTTACACTTAACTAATGAAGGAAGCTCCATATCGGAAGAAACCAGTAAATCAAATTTGAAGCAAATCGAATACTTCTGCATGAAAAACCCATTTATCTAAAAAGGGGGGAAACTAGCCCCCGTCCCCACCCTTTGCACTTAACCAATAAACCTCCAAATCTAATCAGGGCAGCTTCTTAACATAATAAACCAGTATACCAAATTTGAGCAAATCGGATAACTCTGCATGGAAAACCCATTTATTTAAATTAAGAGTGGGGGTCTATCCCCCTTTATACTTAACTAAGGAACTTCCAAATCTAATCAAGGCAGTTCTTTAACATAATAAACTGGTATACCAAATTTGGAGCAAATCGAATAATTCTGCATAAACAGCCCATTTATCTAAGCCCAATGTCAGATGGGCATCTTTTTTGCTTAGTTATAATCCATTCACAATGCTATAGCATTGTGAATGGATAATACCTAAGCAAAAAAGACGCCCGTCTGACATTGGTCTTAATTAAGGGGGGGACTAGCCCCCCTTTATTCTTAACCAATGAATTCCCAAAACTAATCAGGGAAGCGCCTTATCAGAGTGAACCTAGGAGAAAAAAAAATTGTAGCAAATTGGATGTTTCTATCAAGAGTTATCGTGTTACGTACCTATAGAACATGCACATTAGCTCTCAGGCTTTCATAGCCTGTGAGCTAAAAAGAAAAGTGCCCAATTAAACTGATGGCATTGAACTCGCAGGCTATTCACACTAACTGTATATTATACTCTTCTTTCCTAATAATGCTCCTCAAAAAATAAATTAAGGGGGAAATTGCCCCCCCCCATTTCCGTTCTTTATACTTAAACAATGACCCTCCAATTGTCATCAGGGAAGCACCTTATTGAAATAAACCAGTATATCAAATTTGAAGCAAATCGGATAGTAAAACCCATTTATCTAAATTTAAGAGGAATATTATTAGCCCCGTCCCCCCCTCTTTATATTTAACCAATGAAATTCCAAACCTAATAAGGGAAGCACCTTATCAGAATAAACCGGTATACCAAATTTGAAGCAAATCGGATAGAAAACCCATCTCTCTAAATTAGAGGGTATTAGCTCCCGGTCCCCCCTTTAGACTATAACAATGAACCTTCAAATCTAATCAGAGAAGCTCGTTATCAAAATGAACTGGTATACCAAAATCTGATAATTCTGCATGAAAAACCCATTTATCTAAGTTAAAGGGGGGGTTAGCCCCCTCCCCCTCTATACTTAACCAATGAGCCGCCAAAACTAATCAGGGAAGCACCTTATCAGAATGAACCTAGAAAAAAAATTTGAATTAAATCAGATATTTTTATCAAGAGTTATCGCGTTATGTACATGCATGCATACATACAGAACCGGCGGGCACATTAGCTCTCAGGCTTTGATAGCCTGTGAGCTAAAAAATGCCAAGAGCATGTAACTAGGGGGGGGGGGACAGAAAATAAAAGAGGACATTGAAAGCTTTCCAACGATATGTTATACGATATGATTTGTAAGAAACAGTAAGTATGCCCCCTGGGGTGGCAGGTAAGTCCTAAACGGTCCGAGGGGCGACCTCAAATATATCTTTGGTCAAAATGTGGATTTATGATAAAATAGAACGAGAATTTGGCATTTTAAAAATTGCATGCATATTTTGAACGGCCCTGTAAATTAAGATTGGCGAGGAAGGGGGGGGGGGGGAGACGGATTACAAGGGGCGAACTTGAAAAATACAACATAATAAACTAGTAACCCGAATAACTAGGCTTCTAAACAAAAGTTTAATTATTTAACCTAGTGTTGAATTCAGGGGATGGTCCGGTGGGGACATTTCCCCTGGAACATTGAACACCCCCCCCCCCCCAGAAGTTTTAAGATTTTATGCTTTTTAATTGCAAATGTGCAGTTCCCCCCTCCCCTTACGAATCTCTAAAATACGCTCTCCCCCGGAGTCGCAGAAATTGTAGAAAATATTGTAGAAAATGTAATATTGTAGAAACCCTATTGTAGAAAATTACCTGCATCCAACACTGATGACCAAGAAAGAAAAAAAAAATCCGTCCTTATATGAAATTTTACATCAATTCTGCCACTAAAACAGTAAAACTGGAAGAATAAATATAATGATTCAACCCGATCCCGACTCTTGGATCGACCGCGATTCGATTTGAAGTAAAGTAAAGGATAACGATTCTGCCCGCATCTAAAGAATCGTCTTGAAAACGATTCAACCTGCATGTAAAGATCGACATCGAATCTGTGTACTGAATCGATTTGCTATTTCTGATCCTACGTTACGGGTGGAATCAATTTGTTCATTTTTTCATGCTTTCTTTTGTATTTAGAAAAAGAAAAGTGTTGGATTCGTGAAAAATTTTGACTACCAGTTTTTGAAGAATTTATAGTTTTAGAAGGTCTTGTCTGGAATACGATTTGACTATTTTTATAAATTGTCTGTGTGTTAGCCTGTCTATTTGTTTGTCTCTGACAAAAAAATTGTGGGTGGTCTATTTAAAGAACTTATGCATGGAATCTGTTGAAACTTTAGATTTAGTTAGACCTTTATATAAATTGGAGCTGATTACTTTTTGGTGAAAATCGCCCAGCAGGTGGCGCTGCTATGTTGCATTTTTTATGATTTCTGCATGATCGCTATCTCAAAAACTAATGCACGAATTTTTACTGAACTTCAGATTCAGTTAGACGTTGACGCAAGTTGTTGATGATTAGTTTTGATGTAAATTTGCTGGTAGGTGGTGCTGCTATGTTGCATTTTCCCCGATTTTCGCAACAGCTCTATCTCAAGAACTAATGCACGGATTTTCATCAAACTCAGTTAGACCTTGGCATAAGTTGTTGCTTATTATGTTTCGGTGTAAATCACCCAATAGGGGGCGTTGCTATGCTGAATTGAATTCAGCATTTTTCTCTGGGAGGGATTTCTGCAGCTCCAGCGAGGGGCATTCTAGACTTCAGAGGAGGGGAGGGGGGGGTGGACTTTTGTACATTAAGCATAAAATCTCAAACCTTTTGGGGGGGACATTTCAATGTTCGGGGAGGGGTTACCCCCCCCCCCCCCGGGAAACCCCTGAATTTAACACGTTTTTCAGGAATTACACGATTTTAGTGATCATATCTCTAGAACTAATGAATGAAATTTCATCAAATTTAATATTCCGTTAGACATTGTCATATTTTGTTCCTGATTAGGTTTTCGTGTAAATCATATAACAGGCTGCGCTGATATACTGCATTTCACACGATATTCGTGATAGCTATATCTAAAAACTAATGCATGGAATTAATTCAAACTTCATATACTGTTACACTATCACATAAATAGATCCTTATTAGGCTTGGATGTATACTGCCCAACAGGTTTCGCTTTTATGCTCTTCGAATTGGGAAGGGAATTTCTGTTGCAGACATCTAAGAGGGTGTGGTCCAAAATTCAATTATTTATTTGGAAAATGCATTCTTTTTAAATGCACATATTTCAACAAACCTATACTTTTTTAATCCTCATGATGACCATAGGTTATCATTTAAATTTGACACTGTGATAGCGAATTTTGGAGTTTGAACATGTTTGAGATAGAAGAAAGTTTTGGTATTGGCACATTCAAGTGCTTTACCTTCAACTTTTTAAGGAAAATGAAAATGACATTACATTTAGAGGCATCGATTAAAAAATTTATAGAATCGATTAAATAAAGTTCGCCATAGCATCGATTTAAAAAATCGAAATCGCCCATCACTATTCCAGTTTGTCCCAGGGCCGAAACTAGCCTTTTTTGAAGCCGGAGCAAACATGATTTTGGCCCCCTTCCCTCGCAAAGAATATTTACAAAGTGAATTTTATTAATTTTCTAATAGCCAACTTATTTTAAAATTAAAAATATGTAACAGTGAACTACGTAATCTTCTTTGTCAAATATTGATTTATTAAAATCTTGAAAGCAGAATCGAGAAAGAATCCTCTTTATACAGGATCCTTATGCCATATCATCCATACATTTTTCTATGTTTTGGCATACCATGCAGGCATATTATGTCCTGCCATACCCGAGGCAAGACGATTTTAATAATACTGTGCTAAACATAGATGTGAGAAAAATCGACAAACAAAATTTTCATTTAGCACCCCTTTGTTCTGACACGCCTTGTCTGCCCCCCCCCCCCTCCCCGTTAGTTTTGGCCCTGGTTTGTCCTAATGTGTTATAGTTTAAATATATTGTTATGCTATAATTTTTAATGTAACATTTTATTAAGTATCAAAAATCTTATATTAATAAAAATGATAGAATCAAATAATAATAATAAACACATACTTTTGGCAAATCCCTTCTAGATGGGTTGTTAAACACAGCGCAGTAGTGTATGTTTCCTCATTAGTCGGAAAAATATTGCTTGCGTATACGATTCAAATGGACCAATATACAGCAGGCAATATTTATTCAACCGTACTAAAATTAATACACAGCAGAAGTTCCCTTTAGAACATTGCAGTTAAGCAGCACAAGCTGTGATCAACTCTTTAGCCAATGGCTGCTGGCAATGAAATAGAAGCAAATTCGGTGGTGCAGAGAGTACTCTCACTTAGAGGTCAATGGATGAAAAACAAGTGCCAAGCTACGTCAGACTTCTGCCTCGGTAAAATTAAAGCTGTACATTTGGGTGAAACCAATGCCTTCAGGAGCTGGTCTGATGTCGACAGTCCTCCAGAGGCCATAAATCAACAGCAAAATTTGATCTAAAAAAAGAAAAAGAAAATTAAAATTTAAAACATAAATATTTAATAAAATTTTCAGTTTAATAATAACAATACACAATATATATGTACATACGAAACAGATAATTTTAGGATATCTCTAAAATATTAATCGTTAAATTAAAATTTCGTACAAAATATTGTACGCTTGTATATTTATTTCAAAATTACTCAGATCATTTTTTTTTTAAATACTAACGAGTAATATATAAAATTGTTTTTTTTATCTATTACTAAAACTATGTTTAATTATCACTAAAAATAGACGAATTGTAGTGGATTATTTTTTTTTTCATATTAGGAGGTTCATGCCACTAAATACAGTAGACTCCCTCAAATCCGCACAGCTTGGGACCAGAGGTTTTGCGGATTTTAGAATTTTGCGGATTTCTGGTCATTGATTTGTTTACATTTTTGAGACATTAATTTCATTGGTAGTTAAGGAAGGGAAATTATAATGAATGCTTACAATAAAGTGAAACATTAAAATAAGTAAAATATTAAAATAATTTATTAGTTTAAAAGTAAGTAATTTTAAAAATAATTATGTAAAATTAAAATTTAGAAAAATATTAAATTATTACGAATGAAATTGATTCAATTCGATTCCATAAGTCCTATGCTGCCATCTAGTGATAGCAAAGAGAACAGTGTTAATGCTATTATCAGTATATATAGTTCATTGCGCTCGCTATAACTTTTTTCATTGTTATTTAGAGTATTGAATGCTTTTCTTATACTGCTTTGTATGTTTAGAAATAAATTTATCTATAATTAAAAAAAAAAAAATCCGCGAAAAATAATTTTAAAATAGTGTTCCGGTTCATGGATTTTTCCATTTCGAACCCTGGAATTTTTGATATAGATATGCTAATTTATATCAAAATCAAAAGTAATGTAAATTTATTTAGTAATAAATCAGCTGTAATAGCCAAAAGAGAATGATTAACAAAAAATTTCGTAAAAAAAAAAACATTGCGGTAGTCGCTGATTTCGGCACATCTTGAATTTTGTTCCTGCAACTTGACTGTAAATTTTATTGTTTACATCTGAAAAAATACGGAGATTTTAGGCGTTCGCGGATTTTAGGGTCGCAGATTTGAGGGAGTCTACTGTATATTAATTTTGATTTACATAAGTGGAGAAAAGCTATACAGATTAAGTTAATGTTGAATATTTAAAATTCATACCATGAAAGAGTAATTATCTTCTTCAATCAAAATATGCCTAACTACTTACTGCACACACTAAAAAAAAATAATAAAAATGCACAAGATCTACATTTAATATTCTAAAGACCATTAAACTCAGACAGAGTAAAACAATGGGATAATTGATGAAAATTTGATAAATGTGCTTTAACCATTAACTATAAAAGCAAGCTATACTCATACGCAAGAAAGAGGAATTTAGTTATTAATTTATATTTGGTTTACATTAGGTTGAATAACTGAAAAAATGAATTAATACAAATGGTAATTTTATTTACTTTTAGAAGTTACATCTGTCAGTCATTTTTTCTCTTTTTTTCAAGAGTAAAATATTTACTGCTGTACTGTTATGCTTAGTAGCCATTTTGAATTTTCTTGTTGATAAAGTTTGGCTATGCTTAGTAAGAAAAACTTTGGATAATCATAATAATGAAGGTGAGTTTTAGTTCTTCATATTGCATACAATATTTATTTTTAATAAATGTTCTACATTTTTCTTCAAAATAATGCAAAATTTATATACTTTTTTTGAAAAACAAGACAAAATAAGATATAAGAACTGAGCAGTTAGGCTTAAGTGAAAAAATATTCTATTTCTTACCGCTTGAATCATTTAAATATATTCTTTAATGCAACCAATTCAGCTTTTTTTTCTTTTAAGTTAAAAAAAAGTTTATCTCCAGAGGTGTGGTAGAGGCAATACAGAGTTATATACCATATATCTTTTTGATTTTACTAACAAGCTTTGTAGTATACCTTCTGTTTCTCTAACAAAGCTATAGCTTATACTCTCACTTTTTATTTTTTTACTATTACAACACTGTTTATCTGTTACAAACTAAGTGTGAACAAACAATTTATTCCCAACATCCCTATAACCATTTTGTGTGATCAGACATGCACCTAGTAAGGAGTAAACATTTTAAATGGCTTCTTAAACACATTATAACATTTTTTATATCTGAATTCTGTGCATTAAAAATGGTTGTTTCTTTCTGCAAAGATTTCCATACTGAGATTTTTAAAATCATGGAATAAAGGAAAATATTTTGTTCTATAATATCGTTCACCCGCAAGAAAAGTGGCACATGCTGCAAAAATTCATTTTGCATTTTATTCCACTAATAAGTCTGTCATAGGTGCATCTTGCTAGACAAACAGTATTTATCAGTGTAGTTATACGGAAAATCACTTTATTACGCTGTATGTACATTAGTGACCACAGACGAAGGGTGGATTGTGTAGAGAGGTAAAATTATCCAACCCTCCAAACCTCATCATACATCTTCATTCTTAAGGGTTTTATGCTTTTATACACATTTTTACTCCTGCATGCAGAGGTAAGGGCTATAATTTCATGTTACAGTAAAGTCATGCAAATTTTCTTTTGCCTTTCCCGTGAAATTTACTTTGTTGAGATGTGTCACTTTTTTTGCGGGTGAGCGATATGTATCATATTTGTTTGAAGTTAAGTAACAATTTAAAAATGTTTTGCTTTTCATAAGTAGGTTGAAGTATATATTTAAGAGATTAGATTGGGTGAAATACATTTAAAAAAAATGAATACTGCATCATTAATCACTAACAAATTTTATGTGTTACATTAGAATATTTAAAAAATGAAATAACTGAAAAAAAAAAAAAAATACATTACTTTAGTATTTGGGGGGGGGGGGGGATTCTTTTTTTATGGATTTCATAAAAACTTCTAATTTAAAATAATAATATTAAATGATAAGTTACCACGTTTATAAAATTATTAGGTTATAAAAAATTTTGCATGTAATTAAACCAGTATCATCGAGTTGAGGCCAAACAAACATGTTTTACTTTATAAGAATAATCTATTTTGTTTTAATAAATTCTACAAAATATATTCTATTGACTGCGTACACAATACACCACTATTTATCGTAACAGATCTGTGAAATTAATAAAACTATGGGATCCAGAAAATATAAAGATCGATATCGTTTCATAGATGTTGGTATAATCAACATTACCTCATCATTCCTGAAAAACAGCATAAAAATTCTACATCTTTGAATTTATTTTACAAATAATATTTACAATATAGCAAACTATATAATAATATAACAAAATTACGAGACATATATTGCAAATCTACTAACCTTTCTCTTCATAGAAATATGTTTCAAAATAAATACACGAGAACGACTCGTTTTGCGACACGTTCAAATCACTTCAGGAGTTTCTATGGTTGTAATATTCAGTGTAACATGCGCAGTTTGCCATTGACGATATTTCTCATTTGCCGAGCTTTTCCACTTGGCGACGAGATTGCTGAAAGTGTATACACTTTGGAGTATCGCGGCTGAGGGGTCACTTCTCCTTTGGTAGTTATCCGTAGTGGACAGTAGGATGTCCCACAATAGAGGCTGACCTTGAAAAACGGTAATGATTCTCCCTCGGATTCTCCTCACAGGAAGTGATTTAAAAGATAGAAAGCAAACGCATAGGCATGATACTTTGAAATTTTGTATTGTAATGAATCTTTTTATCTATATGTAAAGTTTAATGCATTTGGTTCTTTTCCTTTTAAATTTTCCAGCTGCGAGACATTTTTATACAAATTTCATAATATATATATACCATATATTCTTGTGTCAAACGTCAAACAAAATCTTCATTTTGGCGCCCCCTTCACCTCCTGTTAAAGCGGCGCCCGGGGCACGTGCCCCCATGTCTATACTTTGTTTTTATTCCGTTTATTTATGATTTTGTGTTTACTTATAAGTCATATGCTTGTAAATGACTATAATTGCTGTTTCTTATACTTTTATTTATGGTGCTTGGATGCCATAGTTTTGTAATACAGTCGGCCCCACTTAATCGGGTAACGGATAATTGCATACCCCGCTTATATGCATAGAATGCCGTGGAACAAAAACGTTCCCAATAAGGTTAATGTTAAATATACTCGTTTTATCGCATAACAATCCCCGGTTAATTGCATAAATATCTCCAATCTGGTAATCCGCATTTTATAAATTCCTGTTATAGTGATGAATGGGAAGAACTTTTTGTTGTTGTAACAATGGTTTGTTATATCTACGATCGAAGAACAGAAACCGTCGTGAAAGAAGATTTTATTATCTAAATTCTAGGAAACTCATAGGAGTGTTGAATTTGGACAATTATGTTTTTCTTGTCTTTTAAAGCTTGTCGTACATACAGTGACTCAATATGTTGGGGGTACTTTTTGGAAAATCCTGGAATCGGGGGAAAATACAATCGGGATGGTCAAGAGAATAAAGGAACGATATTTAGCGCCGGAAATTGAGAAATATAGTATCCGAGGTAGGAAAAAACAAATTTCCCTAAAAGATTTTTTGTGTAGGCAACAACAACAAGAAAAAAAAAGTGATAAATTGACAAATAATTGAAAAATAAAATTAATATATGCAGAATTTATTTATTTTCAAAGGTATGATTTAAAACAAATTTTTTTTTATTTTACTTTCATTTTAATTTTACATACATTATAATGAAAAATTAAACCATGTAACGTAAATAGTGTAATAATACATTATACCTTATTCCATATATTGTTATATAGAGAGTAATAATAAATTATTTAAAATTAATAATTAAAATCTAAATTATTAAAAGAATATTTTTTAAAGTATTAGGTAAATGATGTTCATTAATATTTATCATATCTGTGGTATATAATCAATTGATAACGTATACTGCTAACATTAATTGCTGTCCTCGCTTAAACGCTTAACCCGCTTAAATGCATACAATTCAGTGGAACCAACTATATGCAATTAAGCGGGGCCGACTGTACTTTGTTTCAATATATGTGTCGATGTTTTCTGGGTCAGTTTTCTTGGCTGATTGGCGGAAGGGTTTCTTCTGCCAGTGGTTCATGCATTTGCCATTTTTCGGTTGGCTCCCTGGTAGAGTGATTGTAGTCCTTGTAGAATTCATTCTCAGCTATTTACAGAAGAAAATAAAATCATTTGAAACTATTAATATGCAAGTGAGAAATTTTTAAAAGAACGCTGTCATAGGTTTAACATTAGCGGTCCAGTTTCTTCGCGTGAATAGTGTAAGCTCTTAACTCTCAAGCTAATGTTAATCCTATGGGAGCGTTGTTTACATATTTCCTTGTAGCATTTTAATTATTATTAAATGATTTTTATTTTTAAAGAATTTTTTTTTTCTTTTGCATAGGGTATCTGCGGTCGATATCTTTTATTGTGCGTGAGGAGAGGGGGGGGGTGGGGTCAAAATCCATATTTGTCCCGGGCTCAAAAAAGGCTAGTTTCGGCCCTGGTAAAAAAAATGTTTACATGAATACAAAAGCGGCACACTTAACATAATTTGGTGAATCTTAATTTATTTTATAATTCTATATCGAGAATTATCACCAATAGATTTAAATCTCCTACTTGAAATAGAAAAAAGTAATGTCATTGTTGGACTAGTTATTGTGAAGTTTTATTGAACTTGTTAGTTACTGCGATGTTTTGTTCGAAGTTGCGAATTTCAAAATACCTGTAAAAACTCGAATGTGATTATTCTGTTCTAAAACATGCTGATACGCTCTTTTTGTTGCAACAACGTCATAATTCAAAAATCGCAATTTTTTAGTTCTGATGTTGAAGTAAATGATCGATATATTATTTCAACTCTGTGAAATTTTTGTCAATCAGCAAACAAGAAAGAAGAGGCGAATTTTCTGAAGTTTTATGATCTGTTTAAAATCGTAGAATCTTTGTCAAAAGATGACTTTGATAAAATTTTCTTTTGTTACACACACAGAGCTTTAGGCAAGGAAGTGTGTGTGTGTTTGGGGGGGGGGGGTCTGGATGCCCTTCCCGAATGAGGTAAGAGTTTACTGAATAAATCATATGCATACAGTCAAATCCGGTCAAATCTGTTGACTACCGTAAAGATTGATAAAAAATTTAGTTTTTGTCAGGTTTTCGACTTAGCTTTCATAATAGTATCGTATTTATTTAATTTTCATTTAAGGCAAGATTCCGTTATAGACAGGTTCATTTTTCACAGGGTTAGAGTATACAGTGTATATGTATAGGGGAATGAAGTTTTAAGTTAAATAAAAGCTTATAATATATAAATAGTTTCTCTTTTGCAATATCTTCTAAAACAGTTGTCGTTTTCTACTTTAAAGTATACACATTTGAGGAGCATACTTGTATATGCTGTACATTCTAGCAAATATCGCAAAGCTCAAACATATTTACACACAGAAATGTTATTTAATAAATAACTGAAATAGTTATGCCACAATAATAAGTAACATTTGCATTAACAAATATTCTGGATTTATGTTTGAGCTGTGTGTTAAATGCTGAAATACATGGTATGTTACTACTAAGAAACAATCTAGGTTATTTAACACTTATTTACATTTTATTTCCGTAGAAAACTTTTTTTTTTTTTTTTTTTTTTTTTTTTTAATTAAGAGGTGGGGTTTAATTGAGGTTCGAGTATTTTGGGTTCGGGTCAAAATGTGGAGGATGAAATTTTTTGTCGTGCTCAGATCTCATTTCGGGTTCGAATCTACCCTGTATCGAGTTGGGCAAACAAAACTAAACCCGACTGATAGTTTGAATCGGATCCGGCTAAACTGAATATTTTTTCAGAGAGGTTCGAATTGACTTATATTTTACGAGTTGAGTTAACTTAAATTGCTTTTGGTGGGTAGGTTCGATTCTACCCGATTTCTCAAAATATTCTCCAAAATATACTTAAAAATGAAACATTATATTACTTGGGTATCAAGGAGCACATATACAGAAATATTGTTTTTTCTTCATAAAAATATAATTGATACTAGAAATACAATTGTAGGCTACTTTTCCATTATTCTATTGTGGATTTTTATGTTTATGTTTTCAGTTTTGGGGTGGGATTGGGTTCGGATTGAAACCTGTCCGTTCTGGGTCGATGTTTGTCAGATTAGGATCAATTAATCCAACTCATTTTTTTAAACTGGTTCAGGCTGAGTGGATATATAATTTACAGGTTCGGGTCGGGTATGACCCAAACCACGCAGGATTCTATGCTCTCAAAATAATCCGTGAGTTAAACTAATTTTTCCCTTGATTATCTTTTATTAAAACATGAAAATTTGCGCTTTTTTACCCATTCCCCTCCTCATATATATATATATATATATATATTATATGCCCGACCCGCGCAGGACTCTAATCCGGCCACCCTGTCGAGATACTATGCCCTCCCCCCACCCCGTAGGGCAAGTTTTGGCGCCGCCCCTGACTGCAACCTTAATGTTAAACCTATGGGAGCGTTCTTTAAAAAACATTCTCGCTTGCATTTTAATAGTTTTAAATGATTTTTTTTTCTATTTTCGTTGCATATTTTTTAAATTTTACTTTTGGTTATTTTTACGTGTTTGGATTTTTTAACTGCAAGACAATTTTATCAAAATTCCATATATATATACATTTTTGTATCAAACGACAAACAAAATTTTCATTTGGCGCCCTCTTCGCCTAGGGCCGAAACTAACCTTTTTACACCCGGGGCAAGCATGGATTTTGGCGCCCCCCCTCTTCCGCAAAGTATATTTACAAAGAGAATTTTACTAATTTTCTAATAGCCGACTTATTTAAAAATTTAAAACATGTAATCTTAAAATATGTAATACTGAACTACGTAATCTACAATGGCGGATCCAAGGGGGAGGTCACGGGTGTCATGACTCCCCTCTAAACACCAACAAAAATACTCTAAAGATCATTTTAAAAATAAAATATACAGTTAGAGTCCCGATTATCCGAGTCCTGCTTAACCGAGTTTCCACTTTCACCGAGTTATTTTTTTTCTGATGGACTGATGGCTTCTATTATTGTGAAACAGCCATTATAAAAGAAGTGTTAGGTGAAGATGAAACAGCAGTCGAAAAAAGTTAGAACTCTGATTTTCTGGTCAGAATGGAAAAAAAATGGCCATAATTTTTTTTGGCAAAAAAAAAAAAAAATGGCCATTTTTTTTTTTTCCATTCAAACCAGAAAATCAGAGTTCTAACTTTTTACGACTGCTCTTTCATCTTCACCTAACACTTCATTTATAATGGCTGTTTCGTAATAATAGAAGCCATCAGTCCACCAGAAGAAAATGATCCATTCCAAAGGTATAAGCCTTCATTTGGCGCCCCTTCGTTCTGGCGCCCGGGGCACATGCCCCCTCTGCCACACCTTAGTTTCGGCCCTGGCCTTTCGTTCTTACGCCCGAGCAAGTGCCGCCCCCTCTGCCCTAAACTAGAAAAACTATTACCTAAACTACTACCCTGAAAAAGTTAGAAAATTGCCCCCCCGGGTGACAATTATCACTCCCTCTTATCTTTAATTTTTTTTATATGTTATAAATAATATATATCAGATTTAAAAAATTTGCTTGCGGTCCCTCTCATCTCCCGCGTATTTTAAATACACTTAGTCGACATTAACTTGTAATATATTAGAATGTAATCTAAGTTATATTTAAAATACATATAATTGGAATTGACCTACAATCCATTATGGGTTAACTGGATTATACAATTAAAAACGTAATTTAAATCATCTTTTAATCCATTGCAGGTTAATTAGATTATATAATTAAAAGAGTAATCGAAATCCGCACGTAATCGATTAAAATTAATCTAATTAAATCTTAAAATGTTAAATAAGAATTGATTTGTGATCCTTTACACAATTATCGGGTTATACAATTCAAAAGCTTAAATTGAAATTACTTTTCAGTGCTCTGCGTGTTAATCAATTGCATTATGAGGTGATTATAATGTATTTTAATTTAATCAATAATTTCATTACTCTGTAATCAGATTCTGCCCCAACACTGGTCATATCCATTGAAAATTATTCATATTTTATCTGTTTCGTTTAAATTTTTAAATCGGGTTCGACAGCCCATGGATTTTTTTTTCTTTGTTGTTGTTGCCCCAGCTCGCCCATTAAAAATATGTCCTAATGCTGCCGGGCTGACCAGTTTGAAAGTTTCCCTCCATTACGATGGCCCCATGCCGACCACTAAACGTTCTTTGAATAAAATCAAACACAAATTCTTGAGAAAGCCCCCCCCCCCTCCACACACAGACTACTTTCTTATCTAGATTATATCTTTCCTCATCTGTGAGCTCGCCTTTCTGCCATTTCCGAGGGCATTTCTCATTTCTGCTTTTGCCTTCCCCCCTTCCCCAACTTCCGTCAAAACTGAAGACAGCGAGAGGAAGAAGACAGAATGGCGACAAAATAGATTTTTCTCGAGATTTTTAATTCGAGATTACCTCGGAGATTACACTTGATTATACATGATTATACTATGATTATATTGATTACATGTGATTACGTTAAGATTTCATTGATTACCACCTATTACATGTGATGACATGATTACGCATGATTAAGACTTGATTACAGTATGATTTCACTGATTACAGGAACGGTTGTACGAGATTACACCCCATTGAGAGACCCCTCGGATTTTTTACTTTCAGGGAAAGAAGTTCGGTTCACCGATAGCCAATGAAATTGCCGGATTTAGCACTAATGCTAAAAGTCTTATGGAAAGTCAAATTTCGCATGTGCTTGTACGTCAATATCCTGAAGCGAGAAGTTATATGTTTTCTCCACCAGGTGGCGTATTCGAGGGCTGAATTTTTCTAGCCTCGAACCACCGTATATAAAAGCTCCTTTGTAACTCAGTGGTGATTTTTATCTGGTTTTAATAATTCAAAATTTATGTTTTGGCAACTGGAGGTTTATACCATTCCATTCCACATTACTTTGTTCGTGGTGGCAATGTTTTGTTTATTCGTCAAATCACAATGTTGTCACTTTAAATTATAATTCTTGTACCGTATTTTAATATCAAAATTTAAAGTTTTATTTTCACTATCATTTTAAATCTCAGCGGAAGAACTATATCTAAGCATGAATTTTTTCTTCAATTACCCGATCAATAAAATTATGTACTTTAACTGAACTCAGAAGTTATTTTGAAGTTTAATCTATATCAGGTGTTCTAACATTCTCCTATTACAATGATGATACATTTTTTCGTATTTTAATTTGAAGAATGAGATTTCATTGGCTTAGATTTTCGTTTTAGGATCGTCGATAGTGCATTTTTGATATGAGGAAAAATTGTAAGATCTGTTTGTTGAGATTAGAGTACAAAATGTGTTCAGAACTTTTTCATTATGCTTCCTAAAACATCAAAAACTATAGCTTTATGTTCGCTGGCAAATTTTATAAATGCTGCTGACAGAATTGTTATGCCTATTGCTATCATTCCTATGACTGATCAGTATAACTGGAGTTTATATTGGCAAGGATGGATTTTAAGTGCATTTGCATTTGGCTATATCACCAGTCAAGTACGTAACCACTTTTGTAATACTTTTGAAATAAGATTTAGATGTGAAAAAAATGTGCGATATTGTAAATGTTCTAATTTATTATGATTTTTAAAATTAAATGTTGAAAATTTTTCCTTAACTTTCTTGCTCTAATTTTCGGGTTAGGGGAGACTAGGGATTCTTGATTTCCATTTTCTAATTTTAATTTTTACTCAGCTGCAATTTGGCATTTTAAAGAAATTTCTCACAAATTGAATAAAATAATAGTGTGTCCATTTCTTACACAATAGAATTTTTTTCTTGCTATAATAAACAAATTAAGGGATGAGTTCCATATCCTGTGCCGGAAGATTTTTGGCGAAAAAAAATCTCGCCAAAATGTCGTTTTGGCGACATGAAAATTTTTCCAAGATTGCAGAAAAACATCATTTTAAAATCTTTATATTATTTATAAATCAATGATTTTGCACCATTTTTAAAGATAGAAAATGATATAAAAACATGGATTTATAAATTACACAAAGATTTAAAAACGAAGTTTTTGCGCCATCTTGGAAATTTTCTTCCGATACAATTACACAAATTTTAGCAGCATTCTAAATAAATGTCCTTTTTGAGATGAATACTTGTTATTGCCCCCCTGAACCCCCCCCCCGTTCTTAAAACATTTTCGACAATAAAAAAGAGAAAAAAACTGGCCAGAAACTTTTTATAAATTTCAATAATATTTCAAAAACTATTATTTTTAAGGGATCCCATTTTTAATGCAGGTAAAATACCGCTCACAACTGGCAAAAAGAAAAAAAAAGTATTAAATCATAGAAAAAATGTATAAAAATAATTTAAAAATGTTTACACAACAACAACAACAAAAAAAAAACAATCAGCAAGAATTTTATGTTTATAAAATGATCCCAGTTAGGGTCTGAAACAGGGTAGCAACTATTCATATGAAAAAGCACATGTTTAGATTTATTTAGAATGCTGCTAAAACTTGTGCAATTGCATGGGAAAAAATTTTCGAAGTGGCGCAAAAACTTCGTTTTTAAATCTTTATGTAATTTATAAATCCATGTTTTTACATCATTTTCTCTTTTAAAAATGGTGTAAAATCATTGATTTAAAAATAATATAAAGATTTAAAAATGATGTTTTTCCGCAATCTTGGAAAAATTAACGAGACTACTTACATCGACCGGCGCAGAGAGTAATCCAAATGTGAGTGTGGCGTCGGCGTGGCCGCGGTAGCAAATTCTTATCTAACCGAATTCAAAATTTGCTGACTAACAGTTCCCGTGATACTAGTAAACCAATAAGCTTCAAGATCTCACGCCATCCAGTCGTCCGGTTTTGAAAAGGCATTTCCGAAAAAAAGCAACCCTAAAGCCGTTCGAACGATCCGAAATCCGACGAACAAACTTAAACCAGATCGAAACATTTATCGCCAAACAAAGCGCGCCAACAAAGTCGCCAAATCTTCCGGCACAGGTTATGGGACTCTTCCCCAAATTAATTTCAGAAAATTACATTTTTCAAATGGGGGATTGTGTGTCCCTACTTAAAGGGATATTTGAACTTGATTACTTTCGTTGGGGGTACTTGATCCCTGTCAAAAATCAAGGGCTAATACTGTTGCATTATTACATACATTGCAGTATTCAGAGGCCTGTTGAGATTTTTTTCACAGGATCTGTTCTTGTGAAATTCTAAACAACTTTTTATATTTGTGACGAAGCTAGACATAATTTTGTGAATTTGAAATGATCGTTATATTCAGGTTCTTTATACATTTTTAAGAAGACATATGTATGTAAAATACATATATTTTCTTTGTGTGTATCCAGGCCAGATTTTACTTTAAATGATTAAAAGTTTTGTGAAAGGTCTATTTTTTGGACAAAGAGTTTTGAGTAGAGATGCAACGAATAGTGATTTTGGCCGAATGCTCAGCCCGGCCTATAGGCAAACTGAATACCGAATAGTACTGGATATTCGGCCTGCCGAATACCGAATATTCGGCTTGTCAAATACTTTAATATTACAAAGTTTAAAGGCATTAAAATGTTAAATTTTAAAACAATTTTACATACTATTTAATACAGGAACTTACATTTTAATAAAGAGCTTTTTACAAGTAAACTTTATACTGTAAAAATCTCCTTTGAGTTAATTAAGAAGAGGATAGTTATAAAAATTTTTAATTAATAAAATTTTAAATTTCATACCTTCTTCTGAGAATTAAAACAATTAAATAAAATTTTCTTAAATTCTAAAAAAAACATTTTAAAATCAAAGAGAAATTGTAAAAAAATTGGAAGAAAAATTGTACAGGATCCTATATTATTTGTTTGTCAGGAAGAGACTAAAGTAAAAGTAGATAAATAATACAATCTATTCAAATTTTATATGGTGGCAACTTAGCAAGAATAACTGTTCTGCTTCCTTTGATTAAGCAAGGAAGTTTTTAAATGCATCCTAGATCGGTACTTGGAGTGGGCAATCATTTTCAGAGATTGTAAACGTTGTTCTTAAAATCTTAGCAGGAAACACATTATACTGGACAATGTTCAGGAACTTGCATTTGTACATAATTCCAATCAAAAAAATCCCTGCCGGCCCGGCCTACAGGCAGAGGTAGATTTTGAAGTTAAGTATACTAATTTCACCAACAAAAACTAAATCATTATTAGATATAAATCCACTTTAACAGTTTTATCTGTCTGCTTTTGACGAGTTTTTATTTCCTTTTTATAAAATAGATCAGATGATTTATCAGAATCATGTTAAGGCGATATTAAAAAAATATTTTTCCATACTCAACAACTCGATATTTTCTGGCACATTTTCAGATTAATTTTTAATAAAAAAAAAAAAATATGAAACATGCTGACGTGATTTTTGAAAAGATTTATAAGCGAATGTGTTTTTATTTTTCTTTCAATTAATTAAAACTTGATTAATAAACAATTATTTTCTCAGTAGGGCAATATTTTTCGTTTCTAACACAATCGGTTCGGGAAATTCTGTTCAAAATGCCCACTTTGACATCATTTTTTGAAATATATTCTACCTCTATCAAAAAATCGATCATTACTGTACATTATATAGTTTCTGAATAAGAGAATCTAGCAATTGGAAGTGTTTGAGAGCAAAAATGAATTTAAAAATGAGTAAGAAAATAAGACAGTTTGGATTTGAATGAACCCTTAATAAAATTATTTTTTTCTTCAACCGCTATGTATTTTTAATTTGTTTTTGCTTTAAGAATTGGCCCTATCAAAAACTTGTCTATATAAATGTTGAAGACAATATTAAGAAGATATATGATAAATTCATGGAGATTTTATATCTTGGAATTGACGGAGTTATGAAAAGTTTTCTTCTTCAACCCCCCCCCCCTTTTTTTTTATGCGGTACGAATTGGTCCTATCAAAAACTTGTGAATATAAAAGTTGTAGATAATATTAAGGAGATGTATAATAAAATTATTGGATTTCATATCTTGAGAATTGACGAAGTAAGTAATTTTTTGCGCCCATTGAGCCTATTTTAAATTTTATCAAAAATCTGTGATGCATGAATTTTTGGCGCTATTTTTAGAAGTAATAAAAACTTTAAACTGATTTGATATGTACAAAAATTAAGAAGTTATGGGGTTTTTTCGGTTTTCACAAAACCCCTTCCTATTTCCATCCCCTTTGTCTGCTTTTGCCCATTAACGAACTTGACCGAGATTTTATGTCCCTTAATTTTATGTATCAGTTTGGAAGAGATTTGTGCAAAATTGCAGAAGTTATCGTGTCCAGAAGAAAGTGATAACACAATTGCTTCGGGAAATTTCGTTCAAAATGCCCACTTTGACATAATTTTTTGAAATATATTCTGCCTCTATCAAAAAATCGATAATTGCGGTACATTATATAGTTTCTAAATAAGCGAATCTACCAATTAAATGCGTTTGAGAGTAAAAATGAATTTAAAAATGAGTCAGAAAATAAGTAGTTTGGATTTGAGTGCATCCTTAATGCAATGATTTTTCCAACACAATACGCTTTGGGAAATTCGGTTCAAAATGCCCACTTTAACAGCATTTTTAAAAATATATTCTGTCTCTATCAAAAAATCGACCATTACGGTACATTATATAGTTTCTGAGTAAGAAAATGTACCAATTGGAAACCTTTGGGAGCAAAAATTAATTGTAAAATGAGTCAGAAAATACGCAGTTTGGATTTGAATACACCCTTACTTAGATGATTTTTTTCTTCAACCGCTATGTATTTTTAATTTGTTTTTGTTGTAAGAATTGGTCTTATCCAAAACTTGTCTATATAGATGTTGTAGACAATATTAAGAAGATATATGATAAATTCATGGGGATTTTATATCTTTTGAATTGACAGAGTTATGGATTTTTTACTTCTTCAAACCCCCTTTTTGTTTTAGTTTTTAATTTTTTTTTTTTTTTTTTTTTTTTTTTTTGTGGTACGAATTGGTCCTATCAAAAACTTGTGAATATAAAAGTTGTAGATAATATTAAGGAGATTTATAATAAAATTAATTGGAATTGATATCTTGAGAATTGACGAAGTTATGAATTTTTTTCTCCCCAAAACCCTATTTTTTGCGCCCCTTGAGTCCATTTTTAACTTTATCAAAAATCTGTGATACATAAAATTTTGGCCCTATCTTTAGAAGTAATAAAAACTTTAAACTGATTTGATATGTACAAAAATTAAGAAGTTATGGGGGGTTTTCGGTTTTCACAAAACCCCTCCCTATTTCCATCCCCTTGGTCCGATTTTGCCCATTAACGAACTTGACCGAGATTTTATGCCCTTTGATTTTATGTATCAGTTTGGAAGAGATTGGTGCAGAATTACGAAAGTTATCGTGTCCAGAAGAAAGTGATATATATAGATAGATAGATATTAAGTTTTTTACTGAGGGTGGTTTTGGGTTCTAGGAGTCATGATCGGTGTAGATCTGCAAAAATTTTTCAGAAATTCCAACATAGGAACGATCCCAATAGGTAGTATTTCATACGAAATCTACCTAAAATTCCTTGCGATTGGCTAATTTTCTTAAATAATACTTAACAAACAGCAAATAATGTACAATCATTCTCTTTTATTTAAATATGATTCTTTTTCTAATTATTCTGAATAACTTTATAAGTAGACTGTTAAACGTTGAAGTTATTTTTTAAATTATGTTTAAAAAGTTTTTTTTAAAGTATTCAGTTCGGCCTGATATTTTGATATTCGGCAGGCCAGATAGTATAGCCTTGCCCTTCATTTCTAGAATTAGCTGCAGCTGCTTCTCTCAGCGACCCCAGTAACTGAAAGTTTTAGTTGTGTCTGTGACAGCAATTTAGTGGAATGAAAATTGTCTGTGGGAGTAGCATGTTTCAATTTTCAGTGTGCATTACAAACTTTGAAATAAATAGGGTTCTGACTGATTAATATTATAAAAATTATTTTTACCTTGACCTAGGGGAAATTTTGAGATTTTTTTTCCCCCCGCAACTGATATTAAATTTCCCAATAGCTTGTGCACCTGATTGGCAAATTTCATGGTTTTTACCTTTGCAGGGCTGATTCAGTGTAAAAAGAAATTTTTGAGACTTTACAGTAGAGGGGAACCACCCTTCCTGCCGCTAATTATGGGCTTTTTCAGCGGCCCTTTGGCAAAATTTGTATTTTTTCTGTGATCTTTTAACAAAATTCACGTCCTCCCCCCTTCCATGCAATCGTTTGACGAAACTCACATTTCTTTCGCAATCCTGTGTCGAAATTTGCGGTTTTCCCATGGTCCTTTGACGAACATCGCTTTTTTTGTTCAATCCTTAGACGAAATTTGCATTCTTTTTCGAGATTCTTTGACAAAATTCACGTTTTATCCACGGTTCTTTGATGAAATTCATTTTTTCCGTGATCCTTTGACCAAAATTTCTGTTTTTCACGTTTCTTTCACAATCCTTTGTCGAAATTTGTGTTTTTCACAATCCTTTGTCAAATTTCACATTTTTTAATCAATTCTTTGGGACATTCGCATTTTTTCTGCGATCCTTTGATGAAATTAACGATTTTCTCTGTGAATGATTGGTGAAATTGAATTTCTTCAGCGACCATTTGTCGTAATTCACGATATTTTTTATTTTTAAATTTTCAGATGGATGATCAATTTTTTTTAAATTTTAGAACTGAATGCCTTAAAATTTCAGAACAGAATCACTCCTGATCCTTTGTTAGATTGACAAAGTTTACAACTTTTCCTCCCGCTTTTGACAGAAAAATTTCATTATTTTATTTTTTCGCGACCGACTGACCTAATTTTTTTATATTTTTCTGCGGCGAATTTGTGAATTTTGCTGTTTTTTTACCGTGACCGGTCAAAGTATTTTCCGATCGAAAATTTTCACTTTTTTTTTTTCTACAATTGATTGACGTTTTTCATGATGGTTTTTTTTCCACAATCGATTGACATATTTCATGATTTGTTTCCCATCACTGAAGAACGTCTGCAAGAGAGCAAAAAAATCTGAAACACACGTCTCACATTTTCTGCTACCAGGTCAGCGACATTTCTTGAAAAGAAATCTCATCTATAGAATAGAAAGTAACTTTTCTTTACAAATTGTGAACTGGTTACGTGTATAAAGCTGCTTGGGGATACCATTTTTATTTGCTAGTTTATAAAAGTAGGAGTCTTCTATTCCAACAACAACTGCCAACACATTTCGGTGCACTTATACTCCAAAGCAAAAGCTGGGTTCCCGGGGCAGTCATCCTTGTCATCCCCCTGTACGACCATGGTCGACATCAAGGACTTGTTTGAACCAGAGGAAAATTTTTTTGAAGTTCGTAACATTTTCGTTACTTGCATTAGAAGATTCTCTTTTGCGTCCGCTCTTTTTATAGAAATAAACTCGTGTTCTTCAGTCAAGGCTTGATATGAAGATATGGTAGGTTCCAGGTCCTCTTCAATATTTTTATTTGGAATATGGTTTTTGGTATGGTCACTGCTCAAATTTTCTTCAAAAGTATTAACAGTTTTTCTTCAAGCTGTTCTTTGGTTTCAAAAGTATTAGCAATTTCTTCAAGTTGTTCTTCAGTTTCAATATCTGTGATTTTGCTAGACAGAAAAGACGATGCTGTGCCTCATTTTGGTTCAACGCTAAAACATGGCTTCATAAGGACTTTGGCGCATTCTTTCGTGGTATGAGTGGCGCACCCAGGGAGGGGACCCTGGCCCCCTCTAAAAGAAAAGGGAAAAAACACTAGAAAAAAAAAAAAAATATTTACGAGACCAAATTTCGTTTTTTGTGTGTGTGTGTGCGTTTGTGTAAAAAGTTAATTGGCACCCTATAAATACGCGGGTCTCCCTAGCCAATTTCAAAGGTGCACAACCAGAGAAACGTGTTTGCTTAAGACCACATTTCTGTACATCATTGGTGACTCACAAAACACGACTGGCTACTCTTATACGTTTTGTGAAACAAACTGCAATGTTACCACACAGTTAAAAAAACAGACTTCAACAGTTTTTTTCCCCTATTATTGCATGCAGTTTTAGAAAACTTTTTTTTAATTGCGAGAATGAAAACAGAAAGTTACCAAGAAAGCTATCCCCACCAAAAAATATCCTTTTGGTGATTAAAGCTGAATCATGTTTGTTTCAAGTTTCTTTCTGGTCGAACAATTGAGATCCAGCGTCTAGATTTAGAATGGTCCAGATGTAATATAGTCAACTTCGGTTTGGATCATTATAGTGCAAAACCCTCACTTGTTTCGGTTACATCCTTATCCATTCCTTTTTCTTCGACTTGGAATACTATACAGAGTTATATGCAAGTATACAAAAGTTACACAAACATTTATTTTGTATTTTGCGTGGCTATTTTGCAGTGACTTTATTGACAATCATATATCAGACTTCAAAGTAGTTTTTCAGCTGTTATAAGTAATCTGCATGGAAACTTTTCAGTGGCATTTGCAAATTAAATTTGTAAATTATTTATTTTATTTTTATTTATTTAATTATTTATTTACTTTGTAGATTTTTTTCTTCACATCATGGCTGAAAAACGTAAACTGAGTAGTTTATTGTAATTGAATTATTTCCAAAATATAAAAAAAGATGATTTAAATGCTAGTAGTAATGACGTTATTAACACTATAAATACCGATTTGGATTCGGTTTCCCTGGTCGCAAATCAGTAAAAGCCTTTGAAGAATAGTATTTCCTTAGCTGATAGTAATTATCAAGACATCGTATTGTTGAAAGAACAAACATTCAATACTGACTATAATTTAAATATTATGAAAAAGTTGTGGGAACCAGAAAAAAATTCTAATTTTCCCGCAACCTGTGCTACAGCTGCAAATCACAAAGTTTTCAATACACATGGTTTAAAAAATATACTTGTCTTGTGTATTCTCAAGTTGAAAATAGTGCACGTTGTAAACATTGCGTATCTTTTGCACCTCCTATCATTGGAAAATCTTAATCAGAAGTAGCTGGGTAGTTGGTCATGCAGGTTTATAATAATTGGAAGAAAGCCATTGAGAAATTTAATAATAATAATAATAAACAAAAAAAACAAAAAACAATATCATTTCAGGACTATTGCAACTTACGAAAAGCTGCAGAATATTCGAGATGGAAAATACATTTCAGTCGGTCAACAAATTGATATGGGTCAGGCATCACAAGCTGCAGTAAATCGGAAACGATTAGTACCGATTATAAAAATTACAATTTTATGCGATTGAGCAGGAGGCAAGCAATCACCAATGAAGGCAACTTTTGAACTTTACTAAGAACAAGAGTCGATGCGGGGAATGAAAACCTCATTGAACATTTTAGACATTCTGCCAAAAACGCTACTTTTATTAGCTGGAACATACAAAACCAAAGTATAAACGGGTGTAACAATATCATCTTGAATCGTTTGATTAGAAAAAAATAATTTGGCAAAATGTTTCTCATTTCTTGATGATGAAACTTGTGACATTTCTACTACTGAACATCTTTCCTTGTGTGTCTGGTATATAGATGAAGAGAAGGACAACAAAATTTGTGAAGAATTCTTACAATTTATTCCTGTAGCAACCACAGCAGGAAAAAACTTGCCCGGCAAAATATTAGAAGGATTAAAGACATATGATATCGATTTGTCCTATTTACGTATGGGCAAGGTTATGATGGTGTCCCATCAATGAGCGGAAAGTTTAACGGATTTAAGTCTCATGTATAAGTATATATCCGCAAGCTTTATATGTTCATTATGCCTCACATAGTTTAAATTTAGCTCTTGAAATGTTGTATCTCTGACAGAAATAAGAAACTGCATTGGCATAATTGAAATGACATACAATTTTTCAATACTCCTAATAGACAAGACGTCCTCCTCAACTATATTGACAAACATACACCGAAAATTAACCCTCTCGCTGGGGAACCTGAGATTTTCTCGGGGATGCATTTTTCTGTCTAATTAAACCTCCTTGATCATTCCCACCAGTTATTTTTTTATTCTTAATTTTGCCTTATTTAATCGGAGCATTTTCCTGATTAAATTAGACAATTTTTTTTTTTTTTTTTTGAAAAACCGGTGACAAAAGAATAAAAAATTTTAAATACACGATTTTTGAAGCTATTTTGATAAAACAATTACGCAGTGAGAGGGTTAATAATCAAAAACTACAAAAAGTTTGTCCAACTAGGTGGGTGGGACGCCATAAAGCCATTATGACCATGATAGAATTATATGATTGATAGCTTTGAAACAATGGCAACTTGGGAAGACAGAAACTCGTCTTCTAAGGCAAAACTTTTGAAAAATTCGTTATGTGAATTTGGTTTCCTAATTTCTTTATTTAGCTTACAGAATATATTTGTATACACTTTACCATTGTCTAAAGTATTGCAAAAATCTGCCAGTGACCTTTTAATTGCCTGAAATTTCGTTGACGATTTTGTGGCTCACTTATATACTATTTGTAAAGCCCCAGATATTTCTTTCAAGGATATTTATGATGAAGCTTGTATGAAAGCCAATAACTTTCATATTGACATTAAAATGCCAAAAACTGCATCAAAACAAACACAAAGATCCGATGTTCCAGCCGATTCTACTGAAGAGCATTTCAGGAAAAATATTTTTATTCCATTCGTTGATCAAACGTTCACTCAACTTAATGAAAGCTTCACTCGGCACCGCAGCATTTAGAATTTTTTTTCTACATAATGGAAAAAATGCTCCAACAGCAAGTGAAATGAAAGATTTTCATCAATTGTGTGAATTTTATTTGCATGATTTGCTTTCTACAAATTCAGAAAATTTGAATGCCGAATTTGAGTTCAGCTACAGAAAATTTGATAAATAGCTTTCAATAACTCGATGCAAGAATGCCATTGAAGCAGTTTCGAAATGAAACAAAATGTTGTACCCCAACATCTACAAATAACTAAAGATATTTGCAACGCTTTCCGTTACAACTTGTCTCAGCGAAAGGTAATTTTTGACATTACACGTTTTAAAAACTTACTTTAGACCCACAATGGCAGAATCGAGATTAAATGGACTGGCTTTGTTATATATACACAGAGAGATTAATGTAACTGCGACTGAAGTAATTCAAAGATTCGTAAAAAAAAAAAAAAAGTGTAACTATTTTTAATTGAATTTTTGAAGTATTTTTTTATCCGTTTAACTCGGACCCATAGTCGGCTAAGCCACGGGGGCAGTAAGGGCATCTACCCTTTCCAAGACCATAGACAATGCCTCTACAAGAATTTACTGTCATGCTCTCCAAGAGATTAAATTCTCTATTAGTTTATTAATTCCCATACAATTCTGAGTGACGAGTTAAATTTTAAAATAGCCCCAAAATTTGCATGTAATAATTCATCTCGTCAAGGCTATTTTGGATATTTTTCTTAAACTACAATATGTCTGACAATTAGATAGAAATAAATAGGAAATTCTATTAAATGTTTATTTATGAGCTCTTTAAATGTTTAACTTCTGCACATTCAAAAATTAGTAATTCTTTAAATTATTAATTAAATTAAATTTTAAGTATAATAATTTTATTTTTCATTAAAATAAATAACCAATTAATTGATACTGAATTAATTACGGTAATTTTATGACTAATTAGTGTCTCTTTGTAATTTCCTACTGTAATCAAAACTAGAGAAATTTTGCCCCCACTAAATTTATTTTGTTTCGTCGCCAATGTTCGGCCCCCTCCAAGATAAAATCCTGAGTGCGCCACTGGTATGTAGTGTTCTTTTTAAATTGAACAAAGGGCAAACCATCTGACCATTAGTTTATATCGTTATTGTTCATCCATGCGGTTAACATATTCTGTCTATCCTGATTGGCCCTTTCAACTGAGCCTTGTGTACTTCTTTAGCTGTCTTAGTTATCAAATGTCATAGTTGGACAAACTTAGTTAAATGATCTTTATACACCATTATGAACTTATATTCGCCATCCCTGTGTGACTGCAGGTCTATCAGATCAACTTGACATCTTGAGTTTGACTCAGAACTGACCATTGGTTTCACAACAATACCTTTCTTAGGTTCGCTATGTTTCATTTGACATTGTTTGCATAAATTTAAATACAACATTATAACTTCGCATGCCCGGTAGCAGAAAGTGCGTGATGCGCGACGTGCGTCGCAGATTTATTTTGGACCTTGCAGATAAATTTGCCAACTTGAAGAAAAAAAAAAGCATTTCCTTTAAAAAAAAAAAAAAGTGGAGAAAATTCTGACAAAAAATATCGCGAATTCGACAAATGTTCGCCGAAAAATATCAATTTCGACAATCGTTCGCATAAAAAATCTGTAATTTATAGCCAAAGGGTCGCTATAAAACCGCAAATTTCGTCAAAAGAGCACGGAAAAAACACGAATTTCGTCAAAGGATCGCGGAAAGAATGTGAATTTAGTAAAAGGATCGCGGAAAGAACGTGAATTTAGTCAAACGATTGTGGAGGAAAATGCAAATTTAGTCAAACGATCGCGAAAAAACGGCATTTATGTCAGAGGATCGCGAAAAAACGCAAATTTATGTCAAAGGATTGCGGAAAGAACGCGGAATTTCGTCAAAAGAAAAACATAAATTTCTGCCAAAGGATCGCTGTACAAACTTTAATTTTATCCAAAAATCCCGAAAAAAACGTGAATTTCGTTCCAGGGACGTGAGAAAAACGCAAATTTCTGTCACAAAAATGCAGAAGAAAGTTGAATTTCATCAAAGGATCGAGGAAAAAACACGAATTTAGTCAGACAATCACGGAAAAAATGCAAATTTCTGTAAAACGATCGTGAAAAAACGCAAATTTCTGTAAAACGATCACGAAAAAACGCAAATTTCTGTCAAAGGATCACGAAAACGCAGATTACTATCAAAGGGTCACGAAAAAAAGAAAATTTCTGTTAAAAGATCGGAATTAAATTTGCGGAATTTCGTCAAAAGATCGCGAAAAACGCAAATTTCTGCCAAAGGATTGCTGAAAAAACACGAATTTCGTCAAAAGATCCCGGGAAAAAGGTGAATTTCGCCCCAGAGGTGCCGAAAAAACGCAAATTTCTGTCACAGAATTGCGGAAAAAACACTAAGTTCGTCAAAGAATCGAGAAAAAAAAAGCAAATTTCGTAAAGGATCGCAAAAGCAAGTTCATTTTTGCCAAAGGATCGCAAAAAAAAGGCAAATTTCATCAAAAAATCGCGAAAAAACGGCAAATTTCGTCAAAAGATCGCAAAAAGGCAATTTTCGTCAAAAGATCGCGAAAAGCGGCAATTTTCTGATGTCATATCGCGGCATTTCTTGCCGATATCGAAATACGGCATAGATATCAACGGTTAAAGTCATTTTGCTTTGCGGCCCAATTCCGAGACTGCTCGGTATCAATGTTTGTTTTCTAGCTCAGCTACGAAATCTTCTCAGCTTTTAACTTATGAGTGTTTCGTTTTTCACAAGATATGACGTCATACATTTACGAATTCCACGCATCTGGAGATGAATGACTGAATTCAAACTTAGGTATTGCGTCATCGTGCCGATGACGTACGCTGGTTTCTAATTGGATGATTTCTATAACTGCATGTTCACTGTTAGTTACGAAGTTGATTTCTGTTTGGTATATATTGGAGCGACTTCATGTTCAGATGGCTCGTTTCTGCATGTTATATTTCAGTAATGTAACTGATATTAGTAAAGGCTCAATATATGAGCTGTTTAAGTTCTTGGCCGAAGTTATGGTCATATGTTGTTATATTTAATACATTTAATCATGTTTTTAATTGGTTTTAATAAAGTTATGTTTGAATTATATCCTAACTTATTTCTGCATGTCAGTGGACACTTAATCTTAAACTCTGCTTTAAGTTGTTGTGGCTTCTAGGCCTAATTTTCCCTAGCAGCCCATTAAGGGTTATGGGCCCAGCCTGGATTGAAGCCCACGATATGCAGAGGGGTTAGGTATTTTTGAATTTGTGCTTGTGTTCCTCAGTTGAATAGTTCAAAGTCATGATGTCTTCATCGGGTGCCGAGTTCCTTCCCATCGATAAATTAACGTCATATAATTACAGTACGTGGAGAGAGGATGTTCGTGTTCTTCTGATGCAGAAATCTCTATGGGAATGCGTGTCTACAAAACTACCGGAAACCGAAGATCCAGCGAAGGCTCCTGCCGCAGCTGAGTTGGCAAAGAGAATACGCGCCTATTCCATTCTCTATTTGAATGTGAGTAAAGATTTGAGGCCTTTATTAAGTGGTATAGAGGATCCATATGTAGCTTGGCAAGCATTAGAGAAACATTTTCGTCCCAGTAGCCGTGCTCGTATTGTGGAATTGACGGACTCTTTTTTCGAATGCAAATTGCAACCTGGTGAGGAATTGAATCTTTATGGTGCTAGATTGAGGGATATCATCATGCAACTAAAAGACGCCGGTCGTCCAATTTCAGAGTGGTTAAAGCCGTTTCAGCTGATTAGACATTTGCCTGATGAGTACAGAAGTATTGTCCAGCTTATTTACCGTTTTTCGGATAAGGACTTTACCTTTGAAAATGTTCTGAACGAACTTTTATCTGAGGAAGCAAGATTAAAGTTGTTTAATTGTTCTTTTAACAAAAATTCTAATTTAAGTATTTTTAATGAAGTTGCTTTACATAATAGTGAAAATAAATATAATGATGTAAAGTTGAGGAAATCTACAAAGCAGAGGTCTAGATCTTTTAATAAGCAGGTAAGTGCAGCAGATCCCAGTGTTAATTTTAAACGTAATGAATCTAGAAATTGTTTTAAATGTGGTTTAAGTGGCCACCTTTCTAAAAATTGTAGAAGGTTCAAACATAAGGTTAGTGATAAACATGGTGAAGTGGGTTTTATAGCTGAAGCATATTATAATTCAAATACTGATAATACTGCCTGGCTGTTTGATACTGCAGCTAGTTCCCATTTTTGCTCGCGTAGAGATTTATTTTGGGATTTTGAGCCAATCTCTGGGATGGAAATGAAAGCAGCAATTAATGGGGTAGCTTGTGAAGTTCTAGGTAGAGGAGCTATAAAGTTTAATTGTAAAATTAAGGGCAGGAATCAGGTTGTTGTATTGAACAATGTATTATATTCACCTAAACTACGACATAATTTGATGGCGGGCCATCTCTTTGAAGAGAAAGGAGCCACGTTTGTTGGTAAAAATGGGCGAATAGATGTATTTTTAAATGGTGGTAAATTATTTTCAGCTATTCGAAAAAATGGCCTTTACCATGTTTTTCCTCAGTATATTAAACGTAATGACAAAAAATTTTATAGTCCAGAGGTTAACCAGATTAATATGGAAAAAAGCTTAGAAACGTGGCACCGTAGGTTTGCCCACATAAATAAAGATTACATACTAAAAACCGTTGATACAGTTAGAGGAATGCCTTCACTCAAAAATGAAGATTTAAATTGTGAGCCTTGCAAAATTGGTAAAGCCAGTCGAGTTTCCTTTAGACCAATTGGTAAAATTAGGTCTGTAAAGTCGTTAGAGCTGTTGCACCTCGATGTAGCAGGCCCGTTTAAAACAAAAAGTAGAGGCGGTAATAGGTATTTTCTAACTATAATCGACGATTTTTCCAGAAAAGTTTACGTTTACTTGATGAAGGAAAAATCCGAGGTTTTTAACTGTTTTGTAAAATTTCAAAAGCGTGCTGAAATGTTTACTGGGAACAAAATCATTAATATTCGAACTGACAACGGTGGTGAGTTTTGTTCAAGGGAATTTGAAAAATATTTAGATGATAGAGGTATTAAACCTGAGAGGACGAACCCATTTTCTCCTGAAATGAACGGATTTGTTGAGAGATTGAATTTAACGGCCTTAGATGCAGTAAGAACATTACTTAATGAGTCTAAACTGCATGAAAGATTTTGGGGGGGAGGCTTTGCTATTTTTTGTCTATACCTTCAATCGTACTTGCCATAAGAATTTCACTAAAATGCCGTTCGAATTATTTGGAGGAAAAGTGCCGTCTGTTAAACATCTAAGAATTTTCGGTTCCACTGTATATGTTGGGATTCCTAAACATAATCGTGGTAAACTTGATATGCGTGCTGAAAAGGGGGTACTTGTAGGGTATGCTCTTCGCACAAAAGGCTATCGTGTATGGATCCCCGAAAAAGACAAAGTTATCGAGACCATCAATGTTAGAATAGAGGAACCAGTTAAAAATAATCAGGTTTCTGACCGGAGTTTATTCCATTTGGATGCATTAGATTTAAACGATTCGGAGGTTTCTGATGCTGAAAAATCATGTATTGAAACCGATAAACAAGTTAAATTAATTGAGGGGGAGTCGGAGAGTTCTAAACCAATACAAACAGTATCTAAATCTCCTACGTTAACTAAAACAAATATCGAGTGGTTTCGAAAGGCTGTTCCTCGTTCAGATGGATCGCGTACCGATATTTATTATAGTATATTGGGGACCAATATGCGTTTAAGATCCCAAAACGATGCTAAAACTTATTGTGAATCTAAAAATATACCTTTCGATCCAAAAATATTTGACTTCAGTGGTAAAAATAACTTTACGGGTATCGTAAATCAGGAACTGGAAGCAAATAGTTTAAATGAATGACAATTAAAGAGGGATCAGGTGAATGTTCCAAATACATTTCATGAAGCAATGCGTTCCCCTCAAGCTGAATTATGGAAGCGTGCAATGGAGGAGGAAATTAAAATTATTAAAGATTGAGAAGTTTGGACTTTAGTAGAAAAACCTTCGAATGCTAGGATCTAGGGAAGCAGATGGGTTTATACTATTAAGTGCAATAAAGAGAACGAAATAATTAGATTTAAGGCTCGTCTCGTTGCACAAGGCTTCCGACAAGAGAAAGGCATTCAGTATGATCAGGTTTTTAGCCCAGTGGTTAATTTTACTATAATACGTTTATTTTTCTCGATTTTAGTTTGTGGATTGAAATGGTATCATATTCAAATGGACGTTCACTGTGCGTATTTATATGCCCCTTTATCGGAAGTTATATATATGAGACAAGCAGTTGGTTTCGTAGAATTGGAAACACCAGATCACGTTTGTTTATTAAAGAAAGCTCTGTATGGACTCCATCAGAGCGGGCGTGAATGGTTTTACGAACTTCATTCCGTCTTAGAAAGTTTAAAATTTAAGAAGTTCGAGTGGACCAACTGTGTTTATTCTCTTAATTCCGAAATTGTCTTGCTGTTCTATGTTGATGACATGATTCTGTTGGGAAAGGATAAAGATCAAATGTTTAAAGTTATAGATGTATTAAAACAAAAGTTTGACATTAAAGTTTTGGGGGAGACCGTTAAACTACTTGGGGTTAACTTTGAACAAACTAAAAATGGTATTTCTATTCAACAAACGGATTACATTGAAAATATTTATGAACAATTTAAAGAATATTATCCTCCTATTGTTTCTTTACCCATTTCAAAGGGGGTTGTATTTTCCAAAAAGGATTGCCCTCAAACTAATGATGAAATTGCTGAAATGGAAGAAATTCCATATCGTAACTTAATTGGATGTTTGTCCTTTTTGGCCAGTAGGACACGTCCCGATATTAGCTATGTGATTAATCTTCTTTCACAATTTCAAAGCAATCCTGGGAAAATACATTGGTTAGCTTTATTAAAGGTACTTGGTTATGTATATCATACAAGATATGAAAAATTAAGTCTTTCTTGTAATGATAACTTTTCAATAAATTGTTTTAGTGACGCCGAGTATGCATCTAACCGAGACGATCGGGTATCGATTGGGGGGTTTATTTTATTTTTAAATGATGCTGTAATATCTTGGCGAACTTCTAAACAACGTTGTGTAGCTCTTTCCACAATGGAATCGGAGTATATTTCACTAACCGATGCTGCTAAAGAACTCATTTGGATAATTAACATAATAAAAGAGGGTAAAGAACTGCAAATTTTTCCATCTCATTTTACAGAGTTTAACTTGTATTGTGATAACAGAGCTGCTATAGATTTTTCTAACTCTCCTATAGAGAATAGTAAAACTAAGCACATACATGTAAGATATCATTTTTTAAGAAATTTAGTATATGAAAAGTTGTTTAATTTAAAGTATGTATCTAGTAATGAAAACTTAGCTGATTATTTTACAAAACCACCTACAAAAATTTCACTGGAAAAATTTAGAAAGAAAATTTTTGAAAATTAAAGTTCATTTAAAATGCTTTACTTTTTCTAGTTGTGCTTAACTTTTTCCATATTGAACTGGGATCTTGCTGTACTGGAAATAAAGAAAAAAATATCACTTTTTGAAGGATATTTAAATACCTTTTTAATGAAACTGCATCTAAAGTTTTGAATTGGTTTCATATTTCTATGTACAGGTTTGTAACATCGTCCAGATGTGTGGAAGGTGGGCCATTGATGTCATATCGCGGCATTTCTTGCCGATATCGAAATACGGCATAGATATCAACGTTTAAAGTCGTTTTGCTTTGCGGCCCAATTCCGAGACTGCTCGGTATCAATGTTTGTTTTCTAGCTCAGCTACGAAATCTTCTCAGCTTTTAACTTACGAGCGTTTCGTTTTTCACAAGATATGACGTCATACATCTACGAATTCCACGCATCTGGAGATGAATGACTGAATTCAAACTTAGGTATTGCGTCATCGTGCCGATGACGTACGCTGGTTTCTAATTGGATGATTTCTATAACTGCATGTTCACTGTTAGTTACGAAGTTGATTTCTGTTTGGTATATATTGGAGCGACTTCATGTTCAGATGGCTCCTTTCTGCATGTTATATTTCAGTAATGTAACTGATATTAGTAAAGGCTCAATATATGAGCTGTTTAAGTTCTTGGCCGAAGTTATGGTCATATGTTGTTATATTTAATACATTTAATCATGTTTTTAATTGGTTTTAATAAAGTTATGTTTGAATTATATCCTAACTTATTTCTGCATGTCAGTGGACACTTAATCTTAAACTCTGCTTTAAGTTGTTGTGGCTTCTAGGCCTAATTTGCCCTAGCAGCCCGTTATTTTCGTCAAAAGATCGAGAAAAATGGCAAATTTCGTCAAAAGATCGCGACGAAAAACATATAATTAGTGCCGGTAGTGATTTTCGCTTCCCCACCCCCTCTGTTGTAACCTTTCGGAAAATTTGCTGTGGATTTCAGAATTTTTTTTTACTCAGAATCACCACTGGTATTATAGTAAGAATGCTGTTTATTTTAACACTCATAATGTTTGTACATAAGAAAATGTAACATGCTACTCCCGCAGACAATTTTCATCCCACTAAATTGCTGTCACAGACACAACCATAACTTTCTGCTACTGGGTTCACATGTAATATTTTTGTATTTAACTTGCAAATCTTTAAGCATACCTGTTCTTCCTTTGGTCTATTCTGGTGTGAGTTTCAAACAGTATACTGAGCAATTCATCATTCGTAACATAGTACTGTATATTCGTTTCTCCTGGTTTTAATGTTACAGATAACTTCTCTAAATCAAGTGATGCTACATGCAGTTGTCTGTAGATTCGCGATGACCATAGAAAAGTAAAAACAGGGTGTCTATAGAATCTGGGAATCATGGGAAAAATCAGGGAGGTTTATCACTCTGGAAAAATCAGGGAAATGTCAAGGAACTTTGTAAAAATACTAGAAAATCAGGGAAATTTGTCTATATTGTGAAAATATTGGCATTTTCACCTTGCCAATGAGACTGATTCGTCTATTTTATGTACCATATTTTTTCAGATGCTGATTAATCTTTCCCATTATTTTTTAAAAGATGCGCATGGTTTGAGTTTTTGATATTTAATGTAAATTAAGGTGATCAGATGTCCTGGTTTTCTGTACATAGCACTTATATTGAAGGCAATTAACACATTTAAAAAATTTTTAAATGATTTATTAGCATAACCTGACCAGGTGGCCAGCTTAATCCAATTAGTTATACCGTCAGATTTAGATAAGTGTTAGAATTGAATATTTTTCAGAAAATGAGGAAACTTTCTGGTCACCCTATATCCATTGGCTTCTATATGATGTTGGATGCTATGAAGTTAGTTAAGTTCGGATTTATAAGACTGTTAACTAATACTTAATGAATATTAGGCAATTTTAATGTTTTCCTCTTGTTTTTTCTCCCAAATGAGATATTAGCAAGCTGGATAAGTGTGTTATACGAGGAATCTGCATACATGAAATAATACTGTATGTGTATTGTTATTAATGGAAATCAGGGAAGTCTGATAAAAATAGTCAGGGAAATCATGGAAAATTCAGGGAACTTTTTTTTAGAATTTCTGTAGACACCCTGAAAAACAACATAGAATTTCTTAAATATATGTGAGCATATTTTGAAACATGTTTTTAGTTTTTATTCATACCACAACTAAATACAGTATCTTTTTTCCAATTTCCTTTTTTTACAACTAAAATGCCTAGTGCTGCCACTCATCAGATTTATATGAGGTGGCTAAAAAGGATTCACCCAAATGTTTAATGTATATTTTTACATGCATGCACAAATTTTCAGCAGCCAGTAACCAATCAATCCATATATAAATGTAGTGCACTACTTATTTGTATTTCTGTGACGTAATTTTTCTTATGTGGGCTACACTGTTGGAAATTGATTTGTGAAAACACTGTTTTTTAACAAAAACTTCTATAATATTCATTAAAAATGAATGAAATTTCATGGGATATGGACATAGTATATTATAACAAATGAGTTACAAAAGTAAAATTTCATACATAATATTAAACATAAACAAAACAGTCAAAAATTAGATTTTCATAATATGCAAACATGGAAATTGATGTATGAAATACATTTCATTGGCTATTCCGAATTAATGTGACAAAAATTTGCATAAAACAGGGTAACGTGACATACACAGTAGACATAAAAAGTGTTATATATGAAGCAACACGTTTCAGTCATACTTTTCTTCCCGATGTATAAACAAAAGATGTTGTCTGAGGAAGAAAGAGCTAAAATTGATGAATATCTAGAATGTGGAAAGTCTGTTCTGGAAATTAGTAAATTAATTAAAAAATCAGTTGGTGTGATATGTAACTATAGAAAAGATCTAGCAAATTATGGCAATTTTAACAAAAAAGGTAATCCATATTTAAGTAAGAGAGAGAAAAGGGAGATTCTTCAACTTGCATCGAAAGACGACCACAGTTCAAAGCAGATTTGTGCAGATCCATCCCTTCCTGTTACTTCTAGAAGACTTAAGGCAAATTTTACATTTTTCATGGAGTTTGAGGTGGTCGAAAATTAAGTCTGGTCCAAAATTACTTCTGTGTCACAAACAGATGCATTTGCAGTATTGCAAAGAAGTACCGTAATTTCAGGAAGAAACGCTGTGGTGCATATGAGTTTAAAAGTTAAAGATATTCTTAGTGCTGCGCTTCTTCGGGGCGGTGGGTACAGTGATTTTTTTGTTTTCCTGCAGTGATATATATTGTAGGGGTAGTTCTCTTCCGAATTTTAAAAAAAATTTAAGGCATTCGATATCGCAAATTTCGACAACTGGTCAGCAAGAAAAATTAATTTTTGTCAATCGTTCGTAGAAAAAAAAAAGCTAATTTCGTCAAAGGAACGTAGAATAAGCACAAATTTTGTCAATAGATCACGGAAAAAGCAAGAATTTCATCAAAAGATCTTGGAAATAGCAAAAATTCCGTGAAAGGAATGCAAAAAAAAAGCTAATTCTATCAAAGGCACACGGAGTAAAAGGGAATTTCGTCAAAGGACAGCAGGAGAAACTCGGATTTCGTCAAACAATTGAGGAAAAAACACTAATTTTGTCAAAGGATCGAGGAAAAAACACTAATTATGTCAGAGGATCACAAATTTCATCAAAGAATCGAGGCAAAAAACGTGAATTTCATCAAAAGGCCGTCAGAAAAAAAAACGTGAATTTTTTCACAGGATTTTTCAATTTTGTTTGCAGGGATTTTTCTGTTTGCATATTTTTACTTTTCAGAACTTTCTTTTTAGTATCCCCATTAAAAAAAACTGCAAAGGAAGTCAAAAAAGTAGAAAACAGCCTTTGTAGAGATCGACCTCAGCATCAGTGCAAAATATAAATAAAATAAAATAAACATATAGAAATAACGAGATATCTTTAAAAAAAATTCTTCCAGTAGATTAACATTAGCAGAGGTGGGAAATTTTCAGAAAATCTTACCAGCCAAGGATTTATTTTACCCGCCAGCAAAATGCAATGTACAGTTGGAAATCGTTATAATAAACTTTACGCGATTGCAAAAATAGTTGATTACTATTGCTACAATACATTATCACATATATATTTTTTTCCACTGTAAAATTAAGAAATATATACAAGAGAGAAAAGTTTAATGAAGAACAGAACTTAGTACCGAGTTTACATCGCAATAATTTGGAAAGTTGTAAAATATAGCTACCTAGTAAAAATAAAATAAAGTTTTTGCCATATCCTTTGGCATGGAGTTTTTTAACTGCCTGCAAATTCACTTGCCCTGCCAGAAAATCCACTCGCCAGTGACAAGTAAAAAGATGTATTTCCCCACCCCTGAACATTAGCAATCGGTTGTTTTCACATGAGTGAATTAGCCCCTTAATCCATTCTACCCATGCAAAAAACAGATGCCAAAACTGGATACTGATTGCATTTTCAATTTGAAAATCACCCGAGAATGGCACGTGTTGTCTAAATTTCTCAGGATTTCACTCTTCAAAGTTATACTTTCATTACAATGCAAACGGACATTAAAGGAAGATGTTAATGAAACATGAAGTATTATCATGTAAAAAAATAATTGATATTTTAAAATAAATACTCTTTTTCTTCAGTTTTGCTTCACAAAATATTTTTTGTTGAAATACAGTATGACTTCAAAAATACGGCATTCAGAAATCGGGCACAAAAGCCATCTTTTCCTTTCCTTTTTTCTTTTACAATTTCAAGGTATGATAGAAGGAAAATAGCAATTGTTTATGAATTAAAAACTTCAAGATCGAAAGTAAAAATGCAAAAAAAATATATATGGTATTTTTTTCATTTGTCAGAGGCGATTATTTTCTAAATAAATTTTCATGGAGCTGCACCGTTGCTCAGCAACGGTGTGGAGACTATTAGACGAGGATGAACTACAGGCAGAAGAAAAGGTGTCAGTAGAAAATGCATAAGTTTGACTGGAGAATTAATATCTGCTTTAGAGAACAAGAATGCATTTCTGAAATAGAGATTCTTCATTTGTATAAAATGCAAGAAAAACTTGTTAAAGAACGGTTAATAAAGTTGAAGCAAACAAAATTGACATCGATGTTTCCGAAATTACACGAGAAGAAATAATTTCACTCTTTATTAGATTTTTTTCTGTAACACTGAAAATATCAATTAATGTAAGGTTTTATATTTAATTTTCTCTTTTTCTTACATAATTACCACTTAATAATGAATTAAATTATGGCTAAAGTTACCATTAAGAATATAGTAGTACTTTTGATATTCCTAGTTACTACTTTTGACATTCCTTCAAAAATCCAGCATAGTCTCGGTCCCGATGATGCCAGATTTTTGAAGTTATACTGTAGTTTCTTTTTGCATAACGAAGCATTTATCTGAACGTTTATCTGATTCTCACAGGTTAGAGTTCTCAGAGTTAAATAAACAAACCACAAATCGTGTTGAGCCTTTTTCTTTTCTAGTGAGTTTAATAGTGCACTTTTTTATGGTGGCTATAATTTTCTTAAAACTTATATTTTAATAAAAATTTTCTGCACAGTCTAATTTATTATTATTGCAACTTGCTGGAAATTTGAACAAAATCAGCCAATTAACAACAAAAATAGCAATGATTTTTTTTAGTGTTCACATTTCATTTAAAAAGTGCAGGGTGGACTTGCTGAAAAGGGCATTTTTATCCTGTAAAGGGCACATTTTGTTGAGGGAAAGGACACTCTCATTGAATTATCATTTGTCAGTTCTGAGGAATGGTAATTTCAACTCTAATGTTTAATTAGTATTAAGTCCTAAATTTCCTGAAGGCATTTTGAGGAGGGAGGAGGCACACTCTGGATTCACTGGCATATATTATCAAGGTAAACTGAAATTATGCTGTATTTTTAAGAATATCATAAAATAATCTGATTAAAATAACACCATTTTTCGAATATTCTACTTATGGAAACATACACCGTTCTGGGATGATTTTGAAATGGAAAATGCGTTATGATTTTAATGCAGCTACTGCATGTCTTTTTACATTGATTTAGAACTTACAACGCGTGAGTCAATCAGAATAGCAGAACTTCTGTTTTCAAAAGTCGAGGAGGGGGCAGAGGAGAGGAAAAAGCCAAATATTTAAAAAAAAAAAATAGAGAAAACAAAGAAGCTATTGGGAAACGGGGCAGGGTGCATCAGCAGTTTAAACGAAAAGGGCAGGGCACAACGCCCTTTGAAAAACATCAAGTGGGAACACTAATTTTTTTAATAGTAAGGAAAAGATGTGTTTTGCTTTAGGTTCTTTTTTTTTAATCATTATTTTTGTTTGCTGCTCAACTATTTTTTTCCAACAACGGAAATCTTTCTGACCTATTCATGCAATCTTTTTTACACTTAAAGGAATAAAATTTGCAGGCATGACTGTTGAAATGATTTGGAATTGTTCCTTTTTTCAATAAATATCATCTTGGATTTAAAGCATATTTGTGGATCGTAAAAAAAAAAAAAAAAAATTGCTTAAAATAATTCATGACGAATTAAAAAATACACATAAAAATTCAAAAATCGCAGAGGAGCAAAATGTTATGTTAAAAAATCTAAATTGGATTCCTTTTACAAATACAGTAGACTCCCTCGAATCCGCAACCCTAAAATCCACAACTCTAAAATCCACACATAGTTTACAGATGTAAACAATGAAACTTTCAGTTCAGATGTAGGGACAAAATTTGACTTTTTTAGTTTTATATCAATTCTATAGATATTTTAATCTGTATTTTTGTTAATATTACTGAATTTGTGCTTTTTCATGAAGGAAGAATAAATTTATTTCTGAAAAAAATCAAGATTTGCTGGCATCACTGGTAATCACAATCTTTTTGACAAACGTATTCATGCATTAATCAAGCTTTTTTTATTAAGTCTGGGTAAATCTGAAATAAAACTTCCTTATTTTATGATTTTGATATGAATTAGTAGTGCACCTTTAGGAGGAAAGTTTCATTGAATAATTTAGGAAAAATGCACCTCATCTTTATAATAAATATCTAATTACATACATTATTGATTATTTACTTGACCTTTGCTTTTAATATTTTAAACATTTAAAAAAATTGTCTAATTTTTTATTAGTTTAGTTCATTACTTAATTATTTTAATATTTTAGTATACTGTAAGCATTCATTATAATTTCGATTGCATTGTTAATTACATTCAAATTACTGTTTCAAAAATGTAAACAAAGCAATGACCAGAAATCCGCTAAGTTCTAAAATCTGCGCAACCTCTGGTCCCAAGGTGTGCAGATTTGAGGGAGTCTACTGTATCAAAAAATAGCATGAAACTATAGGTGAAAACTGGGAAATTGAGTTAGAGTATCCAGTGGCTGGTAAACTGAGTTTCATTAGTGGCCACTATAATGTATCAAACTTTATAGATATCTAGATAAACTATAATCGTTGTGCATATTCCTATTATTTTTTTAATGTAAAATAGTGTGCAGTCTTAAGGTTAAGTTAAATTATATTGTATAATATGAATAGTTTTGTCATCGGTTTGTTTTGAGAGTATTTTGTTTCTGCAGTGAAAATTAATAATAATTTGAATTTCTTATATTTGTAAAATAGTTTTTTATTAAAGATGAAATTTTTCAGATTATTGGTGCAAGTGCTGCATCAAAGTTTGGAGGTAAAACAGTTATGACTTTTGCTGTTTTCCTTTGGTCACTTTCCACTGTTATCACTCCTTTCATAGCATCATCATTAACTTTGCTCATATTATGTCGGATACTACTTGGTCTAGGAGAAGGCATAGGTAAGATAAACTTTTATTTATTAAAACATTAATGCTCACTCTATTCTAGTATAATTTTGTATTTGTGCAATTTTTATTCCTTCATTTTCCTCACTTTTTTGTAACTTCAATAAAATTCACAAGAAACAGGGCCTGTTGCTAGTCACTAACAAGTTGAAAATTGTTTGGCAAATGAGGTGCGTTCATATTATAACTAGTTTTATAATAGTTTTTTGCACTGCATATTGTACTGAATGTATATTTTAGTGCGCTTCATAAGTGCATATCAATTTAATTCTGTTCGAAAGGCTGTAACATCATTAAAATGCACTTGAAATAATTTTTTCCCATTGGCTTTAATGTAACGGGAAACTTTTGACTGTCCCTGTAATTAAACTATACATCTGATTTGAAATGAATCGACAAAATGTTGCAACAATTATATATTTAAAATTTCAGACCATTCGGAAGGCTGTAACATCATTAAAATGCACTTGCAATAATTTTTTCTCATTGGCCGTAATGTAACGGAAAATTTTGACTGTCCCAGTAATTAAACTATACATACGATTTTCATGAAATTTGAAATGACTCAACAAAGTTTTGCAGCAATTATATATTTAAAATTTCAGACCATTCGGTTAGGTAGTTTTTGCTGTGTTATATGCGGATGGACAGACAGACGGACGGGTTGAATGACGACTATAGGGGCTACGTATTTATATAATTACGAACTGAAGCAGAAAAAAGGCACTAGTTGAGTAGATGAAAACGACAAGGGAAAACGTATTATTGTGCTTAGCAATGATAAAAAATAAGAAAAAAAATACGTAATTTTTAGGTATGGTAAATAAAGTTAAATTAGAGAAAAGTGTTTTATTGATTATAAATTTAAGAAAAAATACAATTAAAACATGATTTAATATCTGAAATAATATGGAAAAGAAATAAGGAAATTATGTAATTTTTTAAAGATTCAGGCACACATCGGCCTTGTGGTTACCTGCTTCATTCTTATAGTCATGGACATATAGGTATCTTTTTTGCATTTTGGATGCTGTTAAGTCACTGGTACTGGTACCTTCATGGTGTTAATTAGTCTAGTCTTCATAGAAGATTTGTTTTTTCCCAATGATTTGACTCACCTCAATTCAATATTGAGACAGGAGGTGTGATACACAATGGGAGCAGGCCCGTAGCCACGATTTCCCTTCGGAGGGGGCTAATCTTTGAATTCTTTCTGATCTAACAGCACTAATTTGCATAATTTTTAAACATAAATAAAAAAATAAACAAAACTTGACATACAAGGTACATTCCTGCATAACATATATGATGGCCATGTAAAAAATTGTTATTTTGGTTTTTTTTTCGATTTCTGTTACAATTTATGGCTGTCAAGAGCACTTCTAGTTTCCAAGCTGGTTTGGAAACCGCAGGTCTTTTTAGTGGTAAACTGCAACGAAAATAAAAAAGCACGAACTAGCAATGTTTAATATTAGCCTCATGTATCCTATGAGAAAAACGTTAAAAAATATTGAAATGCAAATAAGTAATTTGAGCAAATTTAAAACACAGGATTAATATTAGCATGCAAGAGTGTCTCATTATGAATGCAGGATCTTAAAATAATAAATTCATATATTAAATTAATTATACATATTATTTTTTACAAAGAAAAAGTTATTTGCTACAGATATATGTAATCATAAAAAATATATTTAAATTTCACATTATCTGATTTCAATAATTATAAATGCAACACTCTTAGTACAATAAATTTTCTAATGCTACAGAAGCAATCTCCGTAACTTCTTCTCAACCATGAGGCTGATTACCTTATCAGGACATTACAGAAATGTCCCAAAGAATGGAAATGATTGCAAGGCTACTGGCATCGGCCATAACACTTTGAGGCAAAGATTTAATTCTTTTCATTGCGAAAAAGACCTTTCAGCAGTAGCTGTTGTTACTGGAATTGTACCCAAGACTGTCAGCAAGTCATATTGTAATATGTTGCCTTACAGCACTCTAAAGATTTGATACCTCAGTGTTTGTGTTAGGGTGTCAACGATTTTAATCAGTTGATTTAAATCAGCAATTAAAATCATGATTTCAATCAACCAATTTTTTTTAAAAAATCATTGATTTAAATCAAAAATTTTCTAAATGTTTAAAATGTCAAAAAAGTATTAAAATCTAACATAAACTTAATTTGAAAGTTTCTACAGGTATTTTGACTTATGAATAAAAAAAAAAAGAGCTTTAAATAATTGTTTCTAAGTTTAATTCATGAGTATTGTAAAAAATTAAAAACAGTTGAGTTTATAAAAACAGTTGAGTTTATAAAAACAATTGTTTTTAAGTTTTTATCCAGATTAAAACAGTTTAATTTAAAAATGATATTTAAATCTAATATAATTTGCAATGTCATAAATTCCTTTGGTAATCAATTTATGCATTATTTTATATAAAATTACACGTAGCAAGTGTAATACATTTCTACAAGTAAAAGAATAAATAGTAATTAATAGCAATCTCAAGTTAAAGAAGAATAAAAAATGACTTCTTTTCAAAGCTAAATTGTAAATGAATGCATAAAAGAAAAAGAAATAATTGGTATAAAAATGCTAAGCTCAGCAAGAGCTTTTTCGGTATAGGTTGAAAAAATGTTTTTAACTTTGTAACTCATATGTACTAAATAAAAAATAATAATTAGGGATTGAAACGGCAGCAAAATTTTTCTTAAAAAGAAAAAAATATATTGAACCATTGAAAGCTAATAATCCACACTGAGAGGTAATAATGCTGTTACTTAAATATTTTCGGATTTCAGATATAGGTGGCTAACTTAGATTTATCCTATATGAATGGGTTTAATTCATTTTCGTTATGATACACATACATGTGTGCAGGGACGTAGCTACAGGGGGGGTGTGGGGGGGGTGCGACACCCCCCACTTCGGTAAACTCATATACATTCGGTAATTTCACTTTCGTTCAAAAATTGCATCCTTCGGCTCTGATTTTTTTCTTTTTTTTTAAGAATTTTTAAAAACATATTACAAAATTTATTACAAAACAGAAAACAATGTCAAAACATATTTAAATTATTAAATATTTTCTAATTAGAAACTTCCTTTCTCTTTGCTCCTTGGGTGTAAGAAGGGGAGAGAGAGGAAGGGTCCATGATACAGTATCCCTTTAGAAGATTAAATATACCTTCTTCCTATTTCTATGCAGTATCCCTGTAAGCTAGGGGTAGAGAATATCTTCGCTTCGTTCAAGAAAGGAATCTGGAGAAAAAAAGCTTTGAGGGTAAATGCGTAGAATCCTTGACCAATGCAAATGAAATTAGAAGGCCAGACTTCTTGTTCGTTAAAATTCGTTTTGCTGGACTCTGAAAGCTATGGGGGGTGGATATTTCGCAGGTTTTTGGCGGGACAGGATGTCGCCAGATGTTTACTGTTGTATTGTCTGTTTTTCTTATCAAAAATTAAAACGGTGTAATAAAATTACATCAGCTACTAAGGATGAACCGAATAGTGATTATGACCGAATACCGAATATTCGGCCTACAGGTGAACCGGATACCAAATATTCGACAAGTCGAGTAGTAACTATTCGGCCAAATACCAAATATGCGGTTGGTCGAATATTTTAAAATTTTATTAATTAAAAAATTTCATATTTCATGGCTTCATCTGGTGAATTAAACCAAGTAAATATATATATTTTTTAATTCTAAAGATAAACAACTCAGCAAAAATAACTTTTCTACCGAATAGTCGGCCTACAGGCGAACCGTATACCGAATATTCGGCTAGCCGAATTAACTGTTAGGCCGAATACCGAATATTCGGCCAAATACCAAGTACTCGGCTGGTCGAATATTTTTATATTTCAAAGATTAAAGGCATTAAAATGTTAAATTTAAAAATAATTTTACATAATATTTAATGCAGAAACTTACATCTTGATAAACAAGAACTTTTTACAAGTAAACTTTATACATGAAAAAATCTGCTTTGAGGTATTTAAGAAGAGAATTTTAAAATTTTATTAATTAAAAAAGTTTGATATTTCATAGCTTCTTCTGGTGAATTAAACGAAGCGAATATATATATATATATTTAATTCTAAAACAAACAACTCAGCAAAAATAACTTTTCTACTGTCTTTGATTTAGCAGGGAAGTTTTTAAAGGCATCTTAGATCAGTGTTTCAAATGGGCGATTATTTTTAGAAATTATAAACGTACACATTGTTCCTACAAAAATTGTAACAAACTTTCAACAGAGGTAATGTGGTCAAGACAAAAAAATTTTGAACAAGAAACAACACCTCACTCCATTTATTCCATCAAAATTACAGTATATTCAGTCAAAAATTCTTGGTGTGCATGTGCAAGTACAAGCCGAAACTGAATTTTCGTTCACAACTTTATCAGTAAATGAAGATATTTTTGCAAGATTTGTTTTATATTAATTTAGTTTGTATTAAATGTGATGATATCATTGAAAATGACTGAATTTTGGCCAGTGACACAATATAAATACTATAAATTGCATTCTGAATAAAGGAATGTCTACCTCATAGTTGTTTAAATATGAAAAGTGGCAATTTCCAGCACTTCTCATCATGATATTATATTTGACAGAAATCAAAGCAAGTTTGTTAAACATATAGCCATGATATCTTCGTTAGGGTTAACAAATGAAAATCCAAGTTTGACCTCGAATGAGATGAGATACGCTTTATTTATAACTGAAAAAGTGGATTGCGATTATGGTTTTCTGAGCAAAATTTGTCTTTCTTGATGTGTATTATCAACCCTGAAAGTTTCTCTGTTTTGATTAGAAGCTCCCTTTTTTTGTGAAAAAGCAAGAAACAGATTATTTACAAGAAAAGATTCAGGAACTTGCATTTTTACATTGTTAATTCCTATGAAAATCCCCATTAATGGTTAATTTTCTTAAGTAATACTTTACAAAAAGCAAATAATGTAAAAACATTCTCTTAATATGATTAACTCTTAAATATGATTCTGTTTCTAATTATTATGAATATCTTTATAAGATGACAGTTAAAAACTGAAATTGTGTAAGATTTTTAAAAATGTTTATTAAGTATTCGGTTTGGCCGAATATCTTGATATTCGGCCTAATCGAATATTCGGTAACATGGCCGAAAAGGCCGATTACAGAATAGATACCGAATATTCGGTACATCCCTATTTGCTACTATATGTAATGGTATATTGTATCTTCGAAAAATTAAAAGTTTCTTAAAAAAATTATTTTAAAAAAAACGCGGGAAAAAAATCCTTAAGGGTGTTTTCAAATCAAAACAGCTACTTTCTGAGACATTTCTGAATTCATTTTTGTTCGGAAATTGGCAGGTGTTGTTATTCAGAAACTATGTAGTCAGAAGACGTTTTCCATTTTTTGGTAAGCGCAAAAGATTTTTCAGAAAATATTGTCAAAGTTGGCGTTTTGAACCGAATTTCAGACACGGCAGCTCGAGAAAGGCAAAAAACGTCGTCATGTGACCACAATCGCTTATAACGCGATAAGTAATTTTATCAAAAAATGTAAAACTAGTTTCCATTGTATTCCGCTTCAACAGTCATGCCTGCCAATATGCTTAAAAATGAGACAGAAAATTTTGCGTTGTTCAGTAGAAAGCTCGAGAACCGCTTTAAAGAAAAATAAAGATAGAGAACTATAAAATAATGGATTTTTTCCTTTGTAACTTAATATAAACCGACTATTTGTTTTAAGATCTGGATCTGTTCTTGTCACGGGTTAGTGGAGGGTATACGTAGATATACGCCATATACCCTCTCTCTGGATTTTTTTAAGAAGCTCCGCATACCTTCTGCTTCTCAAATAAAGCATTAGCGTATACTGTATCCATGAATGTTCATGACTTTAGCCTATACCCTTTGTTTTTTTTACGACTGCAACACTGGTCCTTGTCATTCAGTTCGAAAATATATTTTTTATTTATGATTTTGAACTTGTTTTAAAATCATCAGTTGTATTGATATATAAAGACAAGTGCATTGGTGATAAGCATTAATCTTTCTTCTAATTGGCGTTTTGAGACATACATTTACTTTTTGCTGCAAAAACTGAAATCAGTTTTTTTCTTTGTTTTCTGAAATGAAGGGATCTCAAAGTTAGTTTAAATTAATTAAAAAAAAATTCTTTGACTTGAATCAGGCAAATTCATCTAACAAATCAACGGTACAGCTCACAAAAAAATGCAAGCAAAGTAATTTTTCAGAAAATAAAATAATTTTCCACACTGTCTCCCCTCTCTCCCCTTCCCCTTCGAAAAAAATCTTTGTGTTCAACACTCTTTTTTTTTATTATTGCAAATTAAAATAACAATATTTAATTTTTTTATACTTATGCTCAATTGCTCAACATGATATTTGACTATTTCAATTCTGAATACTTTCTATGTTACGAGTTCCAGCTTAAAAATTCAACAGAAAAAATATCCTACAAATAAAGTGCAGCTTTGATTAGCCACATTTTGTGGGTTTTTTTAAAACTATTTAAAGCTGTTCTGAAATCGTAACTTACATCTTTTTTTACACTTTCGTGAAGAAATTTTAATTTTTAAATGCATGAAATTTGCAGATATTCTTTCTTATTCGTAAAGGAACAGCGTTTCTCTTTTTTCCTATAAAGGTAACTGATCTTTCAGAAAATGGTGCCAAAGTTGACGTTTGATACAGATTTTTTTTAAACGTGACAATAGGCGAAAGATCATTATGAGGTAGCAATTGATTATAACTTAATATGTAATACATTTATCAGAAAATTTAAAAGTGCTATTTGATTTCAAAGCACGTCATGCCTCATGCCTGCTGATTACATGCTTCTGGATGAAATGTCTGCTTAAATGTGTCAGAAAATTTAACATTCTTGAGAGGAGTGAAAATGTTTTTTAAGAAGTGTTTTTTTTTTCCATAAACGTGGCATTTAATACGAAGTTAGAAAACTGTTTAGTTATTTCAAATCTGAATCCGTGCATTTTGTACTCCGTGCATTTGGGGTGTATTTGATAATTTTGATCATATGTGACAGAAAAATGCACAATATAAGAATAGGAGGGTTTGGATTTTATTTTTTATTTTATTTTATTTTATTCCTTTCTCTTTTTTTCTATAAATATTTATCCAAGTAAAAACGTTTTGTAAAAAAATTCTTCTGTCCGGCTTTATGCAACATTGTCTACTAAATATTTCCGTCGTCCTCTGTAGTTTGACAGTAGTTAGACAACGAGATTTGACAGTAATACATTTACACCTATTAAAAAGGGAACTTGTCTATAATGCATTTTTTTACTTTACTGTGCGATTTCGTCTTAGAAGATTTTACTGTATATCATTTTTTAGATTTTTAAGTCTCCAATACATGGAATACGGATTAACAAAATTAATGATAATCGAAACATTTCCATATAACAAATCGAGATTTATTTAAAATAAACGGTCAAGTGCGAGTATTACTCGCGTACAGAGGGTTCCGTAGAATAAATATATGAATTTGTAATTGTATTATAAAAAAAAAAAAAACGTTGCTAAAATAATACTTAGACTTTGTAAAAAACTATACAATATAGGGTTGGGTATAACAGTATATATTAGAAAAGTGCAAATGGATCTATCATGAAAATTAAAAGAGATATGGAACCTAAATAATATCAATATAGCTTTTCTGTATAACTCATTTTTTAATATTATCCTAATCTGTTTATGATGAACTTAATTCGGTACTGACAATAAAAGCAGTGCATATTTAAACTTCATTTGACATTTCATAAAACTAAATTCAGCCTAGAAATAACCTTTATTTCTACAGTGTAGCTAAAACAAAACCTTTGTTCAAAGTTTAAATTTGGCATTGTGCTAAGCGCGCTTCAAAAGGAGGTCGCAAAGTTGCAACGCCGCCTTGGTCAGCGCCGTGTTTTTCCAGATAGGTTTTTAATTAAAAGTCACTCGAGGCGTATTGAGAGATACACTCAATGCAAACTAGTCGCGAATGCCACAGTATTTGTGTGATTCAATTAAACTAATTAAACCTTTCGAGGAAGGTAACCTTAAAAAAAGGACACCTAATTTTAATTCCAAAACAGGCAAACGGCATCAAGAATATTTAATTAAAATTTTCCTTTTATCATGTACTTAAAAATAAGCAAGTTTGTATTTTCTAATAAATTCGTTTATAAATTCCGGTGTCAGTCCATTATTTCATAAGTTTATGTACAGAATTACTCCGCGCCGGAAAGGGTTAAGCGGTTGCAGGACTCTTAAAGCTTCAAAATTTTAGAAATTCAAATTTTTTTAGATGTTAAACTCCTATCTTTTCGGAACATTTTGATATAATTGTTTCATTGAAATTCCCATTAGAACAGAAGTTATGGCTTTTAGAATTATACTCGCACAATAGCTGAAGCGGCGTTTGCGAAACTTTGAAGCCATTTTTCTCCAAATGTCGTTGTTTGGGCATAAGGCGCAGGATACCTCAAAAACTTCTGTATATTTTTTCATAAAATTTTCAAAACATATATTTCATGTTAGTCTGTATAAACTGAACCGAAAATTTCCTTTTTATTTTCAAAATATATTTTTTAGGTGATTATACTGTTGAAAATTTCAAAATTTTGTATTAGCTAAATGCAACATTGCATTAAAAATATAAAAATGCTTTAAATACAAATTTATTTAAGTTCAGAGTAATTATAACAATATGAAGTATAAGTAAGCACTAAAATTTTCATTCTAGTTGCAATATTTATTTTGTAACCCTGCAAACTGTTATGCCAATTTTCTGTTCGAGAAATGTCTAACAGTTTCGAGCCCCCTATAAATACTAATTCTGCATCTTGCAATTTTTTAAATACATGAAATGAAAGAACATACTTATATCTTTCATCCCAATTAAAATTGTGTTTTAAAATGATATACATTTTAAGACATTAAATGTTGAAAATGGTTTTTTTTCTTCCAATTTTTAGAGTCCTGAGACCCCTGAAATTAGTATGTTTTTAACAATTTGACATTTATTGCTTTTATACTGTTACTGGACATTACATCACACATATATATTATTAAAAGTTGTTAACTAGGCATAGAGTACGCCGCTCCTGTCATTGTGCATGTCCAAACTGGCCGTATCTTTAAGGGTTAATATCTCAGCTAATGACCGATGATTTTTTTCGAAATTCATTATCAACAATGCTTTTTTACTTCTTCTACGATAGGTACATCTAGCGATGCTGAACAATTTTTCTGAATGCCCATAAATCGAAATTTGTGTGTAACAGAAAAATGCAATTTTCTCAAAAACTATGTGACCTATGGTGATCGCTATAATTTTCCGGCAAGGTTTAAATTAACTTCTACTACCTCCAATTTTTTCATAATTTTAGTTTCAGTAGATTCGGAATTAGATGGGGGTAACATATTTTTGCGCTACATTTTCGACAATATCTTTGAAAATATAATATCTAAAATTAAAAGGAATGTATTTTTGAGTTCAGCGTGACGAAAGGTTTCACACGATACCCCACACGATATGCAAAAAAAATATTTTTTTCAAGTACCATAATTAGCCCCTCTACATTTTTACTAAATATATTTATGAATGTTTATTAATCTGAAAATATGTGGGACAATAGTCTTTATTACTTCCCCGAATTTGAACTTGCAGCGTTCCATAGTTTACGAGTAAAATGGCTGTGAGAGACAGACAGATAGACACGGGAGTGATCTTATAATGGTTCCGTTTTTACTTTTTAAGTACGGAACCCTAGAAAAATAAATATCGCAGCCTACGGTATTTCTAGAAGAAAAAAAAAAAAAAAAAAAAAAAGAGAAGAGAAGAGCTAAGATTAAGTATTTTTGATCAGAATTCCTCGTGCAGACAAATTTTTAACCAAATCGACATAAAAGTCAATGTTTTGTAAAAATTCACTCGGGCTGTGCCAGGCTCGGGTCGAGATTTTCATTTTTTTTTCGGGTCAGGATGGTCTCAGGCTGAACTTTTAGCTGCTATAACGCCGGGCCAGGCCAATAATTTTTTTCGACAGGCCTGGCCGAGTTCAGGCCTACCTTTTATAATGGGCCGGGTCGAATTTTTTTCTATGAGTCGGCCTGGCCCGGGCCTGAAAATTTCTACCCGTACAGACTTCTAACTTAAAATTGAAAAAGTATTGCAAATTTCAAACTTTGAGTTATAAATAATTAAAAAAAAGAATATTTTTTTAAATATTTTCTATTGAATTTATTTTTATTGTAATAATAAGTAATCAATCTAAACCTGCCTTTTTACACCTCACCCCAAATTACTGCTTTTACCTTTGCCCCCTCCCCCACTCACTGGAGTATCGAGCACGAAAAGCTTAAACCTTAAGTGATGAGGTGATTTATATATATATATATATATCGTAGTGAGATGGTGTGTATGCAACTCCAAAATTTGATTTCTTGTCTTGTGCACTCCACAAAATTTAGCGAATTAAAATAAGAAAATCTCCTGTGAATTTTGCATTATTTACTTGAATAAGAACAACTGAAAAAGTACTGTAAGTGTACATACATATAAATAAACGTATCTAAATACCACAAACAATTTTCTTCATAATTGAAATTTCTTTGGGTTGAAAAACACCTCACCTGATCAGTTAAGGATTAAAATCTTTAAAATTACTTTTTTCCTCTGCTTTATTCGTAATTGTGCAATACGATAAATAAATCAGCAGGTATCTACTTCACTCCCTCCATTCATAATTTCTACTACCCTCGCTCCCCCCCCCCGCCCCAGTTTGTAAAATTTTAAATTCTAACTCCCCCCCCCCCCTCGCCCAAAAGAAAATAATGCAAAAAAAAATAAATAAAAAATAAAAAAATATACAAAGTTTATTATGAACATTCGGTAAATTCGATCTCCACACCCCCCCAAGCGAAATGCTCTAGCTACGCCACTGCATGTGTGTAAGTTTACAGTAATTTTTCTAAATACAACTGCAAACCGAGCTGCAAATAATATTTGTTAGTTTTGTTATTTGTGTTACTAACTAATAAAATTACTTATTTGCAGTTTTTATTAATCCTGTAATTACTTATACTATTTCTTCTAGGACATTTTTTTAATGGTGCCACACCATGCCCCTTTTGAAATTGGCAAAATGCACCATGCCTTTAAAAAAATAGTTGAAATTCACCTGTAGTTGTAGCCAGATATTTCTTGTAAAAAACTTCCCCATTCAACAGTATTTCTAAATTCAGGTGGCCAAGATCTTGCCAAAAATACAAAACTTTATTTCTTTCGAAAATACAAGATATAATTAAAATATGTTATTTAATTGTATTTTTCAATTTGTGATTCATAAAATTATTAAAAATTAAGAATACTTTATTTATCACTAAAAATACTTTTTTTTTTCTTATATCATAATTAAACCCATTACTAATATATTTCCTCATGAAATAGTACATTTTTTTTTTGAACTAGCATCCTGTCACTTTTTCTTTTTAAAATGAACACTACATTATTATCATTTTAATAATTATGGCTTAAAAATGTATAATATGTTCCTAATTAGAGAGTTAATTGTTTAATGATTATTAATTTGAAGTAGTGATAACTATTTAATATAAAATGCAGTTAACAATTTTAATAAATGTTAAATATCTTTAGTATTTAGGGGAGATTTGGGAGAGTTGATCCCTAGGTCTAAAACCAGAGAAAAAATGCAATTAAGTCTCTGAAACTGGAAACATAAATAAAGTGATTCCTTATCAACAGATCTAGTAACATGATTTCATTCAGCTATTTTTATTTTTCTTGTAAGAAAGGAATCTCTGTTTTCTTACAATCAAACTTCTTTTTGAGTAGGTAGTTCGTGTTTCATATTTTTTGCTAAATATAACTAAATTACTTAACTTTATTGATATAATGTACTAACATTCCTTATTGCTTAAATGTTGTTATTTAAATCCAATACAGTTTCTTTATTTTTGATTTAGAATTTTTTTTTCCCCAAACATGCACATTAGGGACACTTGATCCCTGTTGTATGGGGAGACTTGATCCTGTGGGTCAAGTGTCCCCAAACCAAAGTTAAGCTAAATTAATGTTACATTTTATTAACATCCTACTTCTCATTGTGACATTTAGATTCTCCCCCCGGGATTGCACTTATACTCTAAAGCGAAAGCTGGGTTCCCGGGGCGGTAATCCCTGTGACATTTAGATACTATCTGTAGAATATGGTTGCCTTGATTTTAGATGGTTGACAAAGATAGAAAGTTAATATGTGGCTGCATATGATGGTTAGCAAGCACATGGTAGATGCAGACTTGTTATAAAAATAAAAACTTTCCACGCACATAAATATTAGGTCAAAATTTTCCGCAAATTAATGTTTAATAAAATTACGTGTTATATTATGTTGACGATATGAACTAAAAATCATAGTTTAAAATAATTGCTGTTTAAATTAAAAAATAATTAATATTAATTAAAGAATAATTATTTTAATTTAAAAATAACAAAGCAAAAATCAATGATAGGAAGGTGAATTCTTTTCAATTATTTTGTCAATGCATTTAGAAACAACCCAATCCTTAAGATTGTGATCTCTTCACACAAAATGCCAGTCACTCTTATAACACTACGAAATTATTCGATTTAACAGCCGTTGCCAGGCTAAATTGTCACTGCAGCTGCCGACGGAAAACCGATCAGCAAGTTTGTCTGCGGAAAATAAAAATAAAAGGGTCTGTGATGTCACAACAATGTTTTGAGTCTTTAAACTTTGAATTGTGGACAAACATATACACACTGTATAAATCATATATAAAATTGGGGAATATTTTTAATTTTCGGTATTAAAAAAGTTACAAAAACAAAACACATGTTTTTCTTTTCATGACTTTTTTCCGAAAAGTCCCGAATTTTTCGGAAAATTTTCTGCGCACGGCATTCGCGCGTGCGTCTATATACAACTCTGGGTAGATGAATGTACTGCACATGTGAGACATACGTCTAACTATGCAAAAATGTTACAGCACTTCGTAAAGAATGTACGATATTATAATCAAAACAGTAAAGTGTTAATCATAATGAATAATCATGATAACCATATAAGCATTGAGAGTTTGAATTATGCCAAAGAAAATGGAATAATTTTGTTAAAAATATCACCGCACACTTCTCACACATTGCAGTCTCTGGATCGTGCTGTATATGGACCACTTAAAAAATATTTTAATGTGGATGTTTAAGACTTGATGAATAATCTTCCTGCTCAAAGGACAACAATTTATCAAATTGCTGAACTGATCGGAATTGCCTATCCTAAAGCTATGGTGACAACTAACATAATAAATGGATTTAAAATTACTGGAATATATCCCTTAACTAGGAATTTCTGAAGATGATTTTTTTATCATTTTTCTTTTCAAATCGACAACTCCAACAAGCAGTAAAAAAATTACAGTGAAACCAAACATAGTGACAGCAGAAGACATACAAGCCTTCCCTAAAGTTTCATTACCAAAAATGGGAAAATGTAAAGAAATGAAAAAAGGGTTTTCAAAAATTTTGTCAAGTACACCAACTAAAAGACAGAATGAAGAAGAAATCCATGATCGTCAACTGAATGTAAAACAAAAATCGGGAAAAACTCATTTCATCTCAAGAAAAAAAGTAAAAACACTAAAAATGAAAGACCCGAATCTTCAGAAAGTTATAAAAGCTCTTATAGTGCTTATGATTCAACCGACTCAGATCCACTTGATGAACATTCTCATGAAATCATTGAAGATCTAAAAAATTTATCAATTGATGAAAATGAATTTGTCATTGTGCGATTTCTGGAAAAGAAGAAAATTAGTCATTTCGTAGGAAAAATTTAAAAGAAGATTTTATCATCTGAATATGAAATCAATTTTCTAAGAAAACGAGGACTTAATTTTGACCAATTTATTTATCCAAAAAATGTTGACAATAGTGTTGTAAACAATGATGACATTGTCAAAAAACTACCCAACTTTGTGGAATTCTTCAAACTGCAATAATTTTAACATTTGATTTTTCAAGCTTTGAAAATGCTCTTTGATCATTAATTGTGTTTCCCCCTCTTTTTACATGTTAATCAACAATAAATTTGATTTCTACTACTTAATTTGAATCATTTCAATGCATCTGTTTCAAGGATCAAGTCTCCCTGCAACTGGGGAGACGATCCTTTTTTTATTTTTTGGAAAACAATTTATTTTTATTTTAAAAATGGATTAAAAAAAAAAAAAAAATACTACAACAAGAAAGACACATGAGCCTTTAATAATAATAGGAAACATTTTTTTAAAACTTTGTTTTTTCGAAAATAAAAATTAAAAACTGAAAAAGGGATCAAGTCTCCCAAGTCTCTCCTATAAAGTTTTACATAATTATTACAATATAATGTATATAACATTATTTTATGATACTACCTAATGAAACTACTAATTTGCAGTTTTTATAATTTCTGTAATTACTAACTAATAATTATAATTTTATTAATTAAAGTGTAAAAACATAGATTATGTTAGCAATTAGTGGTTTAATTGTTTTGGAAACCTAAAACTCTTGGTAGCTATTCGGTATTTGAACGCTGGAAAAAAATCATAAAAATCCGATTTAAATCAAAAAAATCCGACTTTTTTGATTTTTTAAAAAAAATCATGATTTTTTTAAACCCTAGTTTGTGTTAACATTAGCAATTCTCTCGCACCATAATTCAAATCCAGCTTTCACTTGTGACATTGACACTTTATCGTCAAAATATTGAGAGAGATTCTCTAATTTTCTTGCTTTTTCCTTGCAAATCCTAGAAGTAGTACTTGGAAATCTGTTAGAATGTTTTCATTCAAAACGAATCTGTCATTCATTTCAGTAAGGCTTTCTACTCAGGGAATATAGACCGTAGCTTTATAATACTCTTCAGTGCATGTGATTTGAGTGTTTGCATGTGCTGTCTATCTGAACGTTAGTCTTAGAATCTTTATTTCAGTTCGGAAGACGTCTTCCTCAAGTTTTGATGCAGAATTATGTGTCTCGCGAAATATTTCCATTGCATTTTCTCTGTTTCTGTAAAATGATTAGGACATCTTTAGCATGGGTTACAGCCGATATCATGTTACGAGATTTTCCTTGAAGAATTGACAATGGCTTTGTCAGACTGAAAAGTTTGTCACAAACAAACAGGCTTATGAGAAAATCCCTCTTCTCCATGACTACCAAGAAAGCTCTAGCTGTCGAAGAAATCTTTCTTGTGCTTTCCAAAATATTTTCTAAGCTAATGCAAATGCATTTAAACAGCTCAACAAAAGTTAATATGCTTTCATGCCTTTCAATAAATCTTGTGTCGCAAAGCCAGAGAAGTTGTTTTCTTCTGTTTTCTGGTGCATATGATGAAATTGCTTTTTGAAGGGCTAAATTTGCCTCGGGGTGATTTCTAAAAGAATTTGCTACTTCACGAATAGTTTCGTATGGCAGGAATCGGTATTCTGTTGAACAATGCAAGGTTTAACCGATGGCTTGCAAAAATGGACGTATATCATTTTTGGATAATTCTGACGATTTTTAGACTGGACTCCACTAACATAATCAGCCATATTGACCACTCCATCATACGAGGATGCGACGCATTTAAATATGTCAAGACTTAGATCATCACAACGTTATAATATTACTACTTTTAAATTTTGGGTGGACTAGTCATTTACTAGGATGAAACATAAAAAATCTTCTCGAATGGAGTTTGTGAATTTTATAAATAGTCCACATACCTAACATAAAGGGCAAGCTGCGTTCTGTGCTTGAAAATGTCCATAGTTTCATCAGCAATCAAGCTAAAACAGATTGCGTTATTTATTTTGGTAATTAATTATTCGGTAACCATATCCAATCATATATGAATGATTTCATTCTGAATGCCTGAGCTGAAGTAAGTCGCATTTCTACGTTTGTTTATAATATGTCGTTTCAATTCATCATCTCCAGACTTTACTCTAAATCTTAAAAGAGATCTTAACTTACCGACTTTTTTTATCGGTTTCTCTAACGTTAGAAGACCTCTATCATGATCCCGCCTAAATGACATTTCTTGCTCTGCACTTAGTAAGATTTTTAGAATGTTAGATATCGCCCCCTTGTGAAAAACTGCCAAAAAATCCCTACATAAGTGTATCTATCTCTAAAAGTTGATAATTCTACAAAAGAAAAAAAATTCCCAGACAAACGGACTACTCTGTGCACATTTTCTTTCCATATGCAAACAATTTAAAGCAAATGTGTTCAATAGGGTGGTCACAAGCAACATGGGAAAGAATTTTTTTAACGTTTTCTTCGGGGGGACCCTCCTAAAAGTTGCCAATTAGTTAGAAAATGAGATTGGCAAAGTTTCAACTGAAATGAATAACATTAACCCGTGCCTCATCGAGGTTGAAGTTTTGAAAATTTGCAATTTTTGGCAAAAAATTGTCGTTTTTCTTTCTTTACATGAAAACTATTTGTCTTTGAAACCTGATTCTTGTTTTATTTCATAGAAACAGTTGTTGCCTTAAACTTTTACTCTCATCAAAACTTATATTTAATGAACATTAGTATGTTTCAGGTCATCTCATGAACCATACCCTCTAACTCTGCATTTTTGAAACATAAGTGAAAAATGACAAATTAATAATTTTATTACTTTTGAGAATTTTTTTTGTAGTATTTTCTTTAATAGGCAAAAATAAATGAACATTTTTTGCAACTTTAAAAATATTTCACGAATTATAATTGATAATTAGTTATCTAGTTCTGTGTCTAGTAAAAAAGATCTTCTCGATTTGTATTGCAGTTGAACCTCTGAATTTCTCTTTTTATTACAAGGCTGTTTTTATTACCTGTTATCGTTATCTATTTTTAGAATTGACGAAACATTCCGTAAAGCCCCCTCCCCCTTTTGATATGATGGCAGAAATGTAAGATTTTTTAAATTGGCCACTTGTCTCACCAAATCATCGACAGTAAGCTACCAAGTAATCGTCAAGTTTTATGTATTTTATTTTATAATATTCGCAAAATGAAACTGAACACCAGAGAAGCTCTAGATTTAGAGTACATCCACCAGTTAACCACAGACTTTAAATTTAAGTAGAAGTGCAATCGACACCGCAAATAGCTATTTCGTAAACAAAGAACTGAGATCATCAAAAACAGATTTAAAAATTCAGGTTTAGAGAGAACTGTTATTCACTGGGATGGAAAACTGCTTCACCATTTTTTGAATAAAGAAAATGTAGAGTGGATAGAAGTTTTAATTAGTTGTGGGGATGAAGAACAGTTACTACGAGTTCCACAGCTTGAAAATAGTATCGAAATAATTCAGGCGAAAGCTGTATTTTCAGCAGTTGAAGAGTGGAGGAAGTTGGTAAAATCCAGGCAATATGTTTTGATACAACTGCAGTAAACACCGGTCGCCTCAGAGGAACCTGCATTTTTCTATAGCAATTGTTAAAGGAAAAGTCTTCTGTATTTACCATGTCGCCACCATAATCTAGAAATTATCCTAAAAGCTGGTTTTGATTGTAAAGTGGGAATAATCACTGTCCCTCAGCCAGATATTTAAAAAAAAACAATTCTGATTGGGTGGTCTAAACTAAATCAGAGTAAATATAAAAATGCTATTGAAGATGAAATACTAGATATAAATAGTTAATTCAGAAGAAATTTCAAGTTTTCTTACAGGACCTTTTAAAAATTAACAGCTCAGGGATGATTATAAAGAGTTTATCCAACTTAGTTTAATTTTTATAGGACTCCTTCCTACAAAAGACTTTTTTCAGAGCACCTGGTGCTTTTAATCATGTCAGATGGATAGCACAGGCAATTTATTCTCTCAAAATATATTGTCATAGATAATCTCTCAATAACAAATTTAGAAAAAGAAGGTATTAGAGACCTTTGCTTATTTCTAATCAATATTTATGTAAAATCATGCTTTAATACTCCCACTCCCACTTTGGACCCCAATCCAAGATCTGCAAATAATAAAATCACTTGTTGATAACAGAAAAATTGATAAATAGGTTGCAGACAAAGCACTCGTTAAAATGATAAACCGTCTTTGGTATCTTAACTCGGATCAAGTTGCATTTTCATTTTTCGATGATACTTTGGAAAAAAAAGTCCGCATAAGCATGGTTGTAAAATTAATGTCATTTGAAGAAGAAATGATGATGATGATAAGAATTTAAAAGCAACAAAAGTTTTCAACGAAGTGGATTATTTATTGAACAAAGAAGTCAATGTTTTTGTTTCATCTCAAACTATAAAATTTTTAAAGAGATTTTACATTAATAAGAATTTTTTAAATATTGATCCCAATGTATGGTGTGAAAATAAACCTTATTTGAAAGCCAGAAAACAGTGAATGGTTTTAAAGTTGTCAATGACACAGCTGAAAGGGGAAGAAAATTAACCCGAGATTTCAATTCCTGTTTAACAAAAGACGAAAAATAAAAACAGTATATGCTAAAAGTTGTATGTGAATGTAGAAAAACTTTTCAAGAGTCTTCAAAAGCCACCTTATCTAAGCCATTTACCACCTTTTCTTTTCTAGCGCAGTGGTCCTATGTCGAGACTACCTAATTTTAATTCCAAACTTACTTGTTTGTAAATTTAGGTGTAGTCAATCATTTCAATATTTCACGAACAGAATTTTTCTGTACTGGAAAGGGTTAATGTGACAATTGTAAGGGATAATAATTTATTTTCTTTATTATGCTCCTTTTCTTGTAACACAACTTTAATAATAAAATGCATTTGAGTATTATTGGATCTCATTTTTATACTTTCTCTTTACCTCCTTTTTTAAAATTCTTTCAGTTTAAAATACGATTTTTTTCATTTTTTTTTAAAATTAAACCCTTTATTATGTACAAAATGAAAAACAAAAGGTGGAAAGCAGAAGAAATAGAATGTTACAATTTTTCTTTGCATTTTCCTAAAAAGTAAGTTCTTAGGATTCGGGTGAAGTCTGGTCCTGAAAAATACGCATATTTTAAAATCTATACATTTTTAGAAAAAAAATGGTGTGTGGTTCTTCAAAACGAAGCTTTTTCTTATAAAATGAGACCTGAATTATGTTTCTAGGTTCAATTGTATTTATTTCATGAAGGAAAAACAGCATTTTTTTACGAAAAATCACGTTTTTTTTCAAACTTTAACCTCAATGAGGCACGGGTTAATATTATCCAAATGAGCTAAAACTTTGCCAATCTCATTTTCTAGTCTATTGGCAACTTTTTGGGGGGTCCCCCGGAAAAAGTTCGAAAATGATTTCTTGTGACCACCCTAGTGTTCGATGAAGAACCAGGTGGATGCCAGCCGCCGTTGAAGGTTTCTTGATACCCTATCGGGGTGTTTTTTTTTTCACACAATTCCTTTTCAAAATTTCTTGCTGCTTGTTTTTTTATTTAAATAAAAAGCCTTTTACAGTTATAACACCATTTTCAAAGATCTTTAAAATCATTATCATCTTTTAAATAATTAATTTTCCCATGATTTTACATTATAGGCAGCTATGAAAGTTTTTGTCTCCTTTCTCCACAAAACATTTTAACGATGACCACTCTGAGTTTTCATTACATGCGTGATATAATGAGGATAGAAAAAATTAAGGAAGATCATAGCATACAAGTAAATGTTTTATATTTGATTCCTAAAGTTAACTTATACGCCATACGAATATTACACGTACTTTTTCTTAGTCAAATTAATGATATGGAATTACAATTATCGAATTTTACTGTTCATAAAAATAGTTAAACTTATGTTTTAAGAAGAATGTATATGTTTAGTGTTAGATACGAATAAAGAACAATATATCCGAGTGAGGGATATAACGAGGGATTGCTATAACTGGTAATGAAATAAATTTATATTTTTACTGCTATAACTGTAATGAAATAAATTTATATTTTTACTGCTATAACTGTAATGAAATAAATTTATATTTTTACAACTAAAAATGTACGTAGTTTTAATGTAATGGAAGATTTAAAAAAATTATCAATTTTTATTATCATTAGAGATGACTTTGAAAAGGTTTTTTAAACTTTCAGGAGGGCCTTCAGCCCCCTTAGCCCCCTCCCTGGCTATGTGCCTGAATGTGGGTTTTAATTAAATTTGCTACCCAGTGCATAATCTAAAATAGTTACTTAAAGATTACAGAGCTTCTGGTATAATCCAAAATACGCAATAAAAGTATTGCTGGAAAATGTAGATAGTTCATGTTGTGAAAAGATTAAAAAAAAATTAACAACTTCTTTGTAGTAGTGACAGAACTGGTCAGTAAGTAGGATGTCATGGTAATAAACTTCAGAGACTTTCATAAAAGTCTAACCTGGTTTTATTTTTCAAAATCAAACAATCAAATGATAAAATAAAAGTTAATTTCCACACAAATTGCGAAGCTTATACTTGAATAGAACAGCAGTTTAAATGATGTTTATAAATAACAAGAACCACTTCTTATTTTTTTATAAACACAAACTGAATTAAATATAACAATAATTTATACATATAATTGTATGATCAAAAAGCCAATAAACATAAGATTTTGTATTTTTTGTTTAACTGAATTATCTGCATTATATGTGATGCTTTGGTTGCTGTGGATGGGGGTTTTGGATTATGGGTAATTTTTCAGAGATAAATTTGTAAGGTCTATGAATGCCACTTGTTTAAAGATGATCCTGTAGAATTCTTTTTAGTTTTTGAGCATTTGCCTCTCATGTAGTACCCGTGACAAGTGTGTGTGTGTGTGTGGGGGGGGGGGGTGGCATTTGATAGACAATTTGAGCATCCTTATTCTTGTCCCTATACACAAGGATATCCACGTGTCTAACTTCATTTTATAAGTTCCAGGTTCAGCTCACTTGCTAAAATTTCATGTATTTTTCATGAACCCACAATCAGCCATGATGTCAAAATACAGTTGAGTGTCTGTAATATTGGATTCCTTGGGATCAGGATTTGTGCAATTTTAAATTGGCATAATATAGATAGATTGTTTCACACATTGTTAAATTCTTTATAAACCTTATTCCTTATGTTACTCATTTACAAAAATGTAATAATGACAAATTTTTCATCAAAAAGCTCTGAATTAAGGAGATAAACTTGAACTAATGTATTAAATTTAGCCATCAAGGAAGAAAAAAATTTCATAATGTGGGAAAGCTTCTTAACTGCAAAATTCATTGTTTACATCTGAGAAGCTGTATGTTATATAGAGAATTGCATTATATGGAATTGTGTTTTAAAGATTTTCAACTGTATACATACACACATATATATATAATGTAATTTTACTATTTTATAATACTTCCTTTACTACCCTGAACCCGGAACTGATGATATGATCTTTGCCTTCCTGATTTTTGCACAGTTATTTCTGAAAAAAATATTCAGATTAGACTAACAGTTTATTTGCTACATGCAAAGTGGCTAATTGTTCAAAGAAGAGACTTCTTTTTCATACTTCATTTTCAGTGCCTTCCAGTAAGCTCTTTAGCAACTATTAATTTTTAATCCACATACATGTTTCAATTTATGGTGAGAATAGTTATTTATCAAATATTATACAGTAAAGGATCGATAATCTGCTCACCCATTATCCACAATTTTCTGTAATCCGTGTTGCTCAACAAAAGTAAATATCGCAAATTTTGCCAATCTGTCTCTGAAAAAATTGCAAACTTCGACAAATGGTCACAAGAATTTCGTCAACCAATCACAGGAAAAAAAGAAATGCAAATTTTGAAAAACAATCGTGTAAAAAATCGCTAATTTCATAAAACGATCGCGAATTTTCCCATTTGTTGTTCAAAATATTGCAAACTTCGACAAATAATGGCAGAAAAAAATGAATTTCAGTATACAATCGAGGAAAAATATTGCAAAATTTGTTAAAGATCATGGAAATACATAACGAATTTTATCATAAAATCGTGGAATCACATAGTGAATTTTGCCAATCTGTCGCTGAAAAATATCTCGAACTTCTACAAACGTTCGCGAAAAAGTTGCAAATTTTGTTAATCGATCGCGGGAAAAAATGCAAATTTCGACAACTGATCGCAAAAAAAAATTCATAATACATCGAATTATCAATGTATTTATTACTTTATAAATATATAATTTCTTAAAAAGAACTTTTAAGGGATAGTATATTAACACTATTTAGGTTTCATATTTATCTTATACTATAACTGAATATGGTATTAAAATGTTCTACAGAAAAAACAAATTACTCACAATCCATACAATACTCTATAATCTGCACAACCTTTGGTCCCAACTTGTGCAAATTAAAGATCTTTGCCTGTATATATCCCAAATATTATATTAAAATTTCATTTGAAATTAGCTTTTAAAAGTACCAAATTAAAAATAAATTATATTCATCATGAAAAAAAAATCAACTTTAAAGACTCAATAAGGTGTGTGTGGCTGTGACAATCTATGGACCTTGATTTGTTATGAGATACATTGTTATGAAAATTAATGTAATTTTTTATTAATTGTATGGTTATACTATGCCATATATGACATTCCAAAATGAGCTGGCAGTTTAATTAACATATGCAAACAATCTTCACTAACTTTAAATTATTTTTAAAGTGAATTTTTATAATTGCCACACCTTGTTTGATTGTGTGTGTTTCGACGATTTAATGATTATAGATAACAGCAAATAAAAAAAATCTAAAGCTTGAAGTTTTTAAATATTAATTTCTTGTTTTATAAAATGTGAAATTATATTTAAAAAAATGCTTATTGTAACCTATAAAAAAATTTAATAGATATCAGTTTTTAGAAGCTTCAAATATGTGAACCCACTATTTCAGCTCATTTCACCAAGCAGTTTTTGAGAAGGTAAAAACAGCCCACATTGCTAACTGTTCTGTAACTAATAAAAATGAATTTAACATTAGGAATTCAAAAGTTTACATTTGCATAGTTCCTAAACTTCTTCTCTGAATGTCTTTCCCTTTAGTATCCAAAGGTAAAACTTTCCAAAGAATCGTAAAAGGATGTCAAAATTAGGTGTTCATATTTTTTAACATGCATTTCATATTCTTAATATCCTAATCAAATTGTATTTTTGTTTCTCGCTGCATCTATTTGGTAAATATGATGAGGTTCCTTGTTTTTTTTTTTCGACCAACTGTACTTTATGTTATGTTTTAAGTTAATGTTAAGCATTACACATTTAACCTCATGATATACTCCTTTTATGACACTTCATGAGGTAAAATGGATGTACTGGTGGTTTAAAAGGAAGGCATTACTATCATATTGAAAATGCAATTTATCTTTCTTAAAATTGATTTATTTTTATGTAAGATTTTTAGCAAAAACACCTAATTTTTTATGCCCAATTTAGCCTGCTAGATCCTAATGATTTTTTTTTTTTTTTTTCATAGAATTTGATATTTTTGAAATTTTTTGTATATGTGAAATAAGTTTTTTGTTTGTATGTGTTTTTCTACATTGTTAAAGGGGTATTTTGTATGTATTCATCTAAAAAATTAGATGGATTTTGTATATATTTATCTAAAAAAAAAAAATTCTTATCATTCATAGGCCTTCCAACTGTTTTCAACATCTTCGCTCATTCTGTTCCTGTAGAAGAGCGTTCACGAGCATTTGGTTATTTAGTAGCTAGTGGAACTGCTGGGCAAACTATTGCTGCTCTAGTAAGTAAAGTATTTTTATTTACATAATTTAAAATGACATTAAAAATAGCACAGCAATGTTTTACTAACATTTAACAAAGTTATGAAAGTTTTTAATTCTTCTAATAAGATACTTCACATGTTATTTGTATGTTTATATTTCACCTCACTATGTAACAATCAACAAATCTTCAGTTGCTATGACTAATGACATGACAGTTCTATGTTTAAGCTTTACTAAATTACTTTCTTCTAGAGGTGGAAAATACAGCAGTAGGCACCATATATTATGGTTCATACCTGCCTATACTATGCATTATTACTCTTTGGTCCATACCTAATCATTTAAAACCTTTTTTGGCAATGTGTGCAAATAATCTCTTACCCTTGTTTTTTTCTGCATCATTCTATGTAAGAAAGGTTCTCAAATTGAAATTGGTACAGTAGAGTCTCGAAATTCCGAGGCAATTGGGGCTGATACCACCTCGGATTACTGAAAACTATAATTTTCCGAAAAAGTAGATAATTCTTACCAATTATAATTTTACTCACTTAGGATGAGAAAGAATGTACATACTTTTATTCCTTTTGTAATGGTATACAGGATGCTTTACAATTTTTAAAAAAAATGTAAATTTTTTTGCTACCTTAACACATTGCTTCTCTTTTTAGGGTTTTGTTCATCTGATGAAACCCTATTCGTCTCGCTCCTCTATCTGTCTGTCTGTCACAGAGCCTGTTCTCAGAAACTATATATGTTGGAGACTTGAAATTTTGGATTCTTATAGCTGAACACCTCACATCAAACGACAAATCATAAAATTTTGAAAAACTCTTATATTTACCCCTCTTGGCTCTAACTTGTGTATTTTAAACTTTTTTTTTCTAACTGAGCCCCTAATTAAGTTGAAGACTTGAAATGTTGTATACTTATAGCTGAACACCTCACATCAAACTAGAAATCATAAAATTTTGAAAAAGCCTTATGTTTACCTCTCTGGGCTCTAACTTGTGTATTTTAAGCAATTTTTGTAACTCAGCCCCTAATTAAGTTGGAGATGTAAAATTTTGCATACTTATAACAGAATATTTGTGATCACATGAAAAATCATAAAATTTTCAAAAAGTCTTATAATATTTACGCTTCCGGGCTCTAACTTCTGTATTTTTAGCAATTTTTCTAACCTCCATCCTTTTCACCCGGGGTGCACTTTTTTAACTTTTGCCAATACTCCTTTGACCACTCTTTCATATTATGCACCATAGCCGTACATATTTTAGTTCCAATTTTTACTGCCAGGGGGCGCCTAACTATCTCGGGTGCTATGGGCCGATCCCTTCGACTACTATATCTATGGATGGTTTGTAAGACGGAGTTTCGTTCAGATAGAGATTTGTTTAGAATAGAGTGCGCTACCTGGTTGCGAAATGTGTAACTAGCAGATTTTGCAAAAGATTAAAGTGTTTTGAAAGGAATATTAAACGAAATCCTCTGTGCAATCTGTGATCACACTTACCCACTTGTTAGATGAAATATCTAGCCAATGCTTTAAAAGGCATACCGTTTGCAGGGGTGGCTTCATTTAGCTGTTTTACATATTTTAAAGCCAGTTCTAAAGATGCAGAACCTTCACTGTGATAGATTTTTTTTTAAGATGGCAGGAGTTGTTTTCTTCTGTATCATTACATTCCTCCTCATCTTCTATCAATTCTACAATAGTCAATTCAGTTATTTCCAGCATTTCATCACTGTTTAGCCATTCTTTAACGCCATCTATCTGCATTACAATTTTCACAGCCAGTTACTTCCTTCACCAAATCTTTCAAAACAATGTTTTCATCATCATTAAGATTCTCAATGGATGTTACCACTTTAGGAAAAATTTCAACCATGATTTATTCAGTGTTGTAGATTGAATTTCTTCCTAAGAATCAGCTATCCAGTAAACAATATCTCTCATGTTAACACTTTTCAAAATGTTCTCAATACTTTCATCATCAAACTGCACTAAATGTTCCAATAAACGGTGTGGATATCATATCTTTAAATTCTCCAATACACCCTGATTCAGTGGCTGTATTAAACTTGTAATGTTGGGAGAAAAAAAATGTAGCATGAATTTCTCCACACCGTAGCACATCTTCGTTGGGATGAGATTGAGCATAATCCAAAAACAAAATTGCTTTGCAAGATAGATTTTTTTGTTGTTGTTTTAATTTCTTTTTTGTTTCTGGAACAAGATGTTCAAAAAAACATTTTTTGAAAATTTCTCTATCCATTCAGGCACTTTTCTGATTTGTGTAATTTACTAGTTGGGCTTCTTTATTAATGATTTTTAATGCTCTAGACTAGGCAGATTTTCCAATCGTAGTAGTTCAATTTATGAGTTCTAGATGCATTGGCCCATATTTTTATTTTTGACGCCTCGAATTAAGCATAACCTCGGACTTCCGAGACTCTACTGTAATATGTTTTTCTTTTTTAATCCATTTCAATCTAATTTTATTTTTAGCTTTTTTGTTTTCTAATATCATTTTTTCTGGATTTATTGTGTGTAGTAGTCCTAATTTCGTATTCTTTAGCTTTTCATAGCTAATGCAAAGATGAAACCACACACTTTATTTGTGTTAATCAATGTAATTAGGACCTGATGAATGAGCATTCGTTCCACAAATTTCCACTTTTACATTTTTCTTATTCTTACAGTGTTTTTTAAAATACATGTTGCTATTGTTATGGGAATCAGTTTTATAGACATTGAATAAATTCCTTTTTTATTTATAATTTCACAAATTTTGTTGGTAATTTGTAATGATTTATAATGGTTTTATATATACATATATATATGTTATATAAAAATTTTACTTTTACTATTCATTTAAATTATTCTAAATTGCCGGCATATTCATTATTTCCTTTTTTTAAAAAAATACGCTCTATTATTTATTTCTAGTTAAATTCCTATATTTTAAAATGCGTATCTTAATAATAGATTTATTCCAAAACGTAATCTAAACTTTTAATCCCTTCATTAATTTTTATCGTCTACCAAATTGTAAAGTTCTGAACGCAGTTACTTATTTTTCGAATGTTTATCAAAACCATTTTTACATTTTTATTCTATTTCATCTCATTTTCCCGCCCGCTAGGCGATAACCTTTTCACATCGAAATCCGTCCATTAGCGGCGTCTGGATTCTTTCCTGTGACGTTTCTTGATCGCTCTCCATTGGCTGAGTGGCAGATCCCAGTTTCACTTCGAAGGTTGTTCGTGATTTTGGTTGGGTTAGCCTGAAGTTTTTATTTCAATCGGAATTCCTCCGCGCATTCTAATAAATAGCGAGAGCATGAGCTCAGGAAGAGATTTTTGTGCTGTTTGATTGTTTACATAACCTGTTTCCCAGTGTCCTAAGCCATGTAGAATAATCATTTCGTGAATTAACATCTATTTCGCATGAGTAACTAGTTTATGCTCGAGTGGAATGCTCTGATTTCTCATCCTGTGGGAATTGTTTAGTGTTGGTATGTTCTGATGGAATAAACAGTTTTTCTATGACTACGTTTCCATGTATTTAATTGGGAAAACCCCCGATTTCTTCATATGCCTTTTTTCACCACTCACGCGGCCTAACCTGCCTTGTCTTCATCATGAATAAATAAGTGTTTGATTGGACTCTACAAATATTAACATCGCTCTACAGCTGCTAAATTTTCACAGAGTTGACACCTCCACTAGCAATGCTTGTGCTAAGTGGTAGGATTGCTATACGACATCACCAACGGCTGATTAAAATGTGATATGAATCCAGTAATATGTAATAAAAAGCACTATGTGATTGTTCAACTTAAGCTATTAAATTGTTTCGTAATATATATATATATATATATATATATATATTACTTTGCATAAATTCATTTATAATTTGCATATTCACATTTGTTGATGATAATGTGTATTGGTTTATAATGTTTATATATATATATATATGTAAAAGAGCAAACGTGAAATAGCCTGAAATATATAGAAATGTTGAAATATGCAAAAACTACAAAATGGTCCATCTTTATGAGCCAGTCTGTTTCATAATTATTTTATTAATGTAAAGGTTCATCTGTACTACCAATTTATCATAGATATTATACATCGTTAAAATATACTAAGATATTTTTTAAACTTTGACATCTAGCTATCTTTTGGTATATTTTTAATTAATGTATCTTAGTATATTTTAGTGCTGTATAATGCCTCTAATAAATTGGTAGAACAGATGAATCTTGTGGTTAATGTATGATATTATAAATGAATACATTTATAAACAACAAAAAAGCATTTTATTAATAAAATCCAATATAATGCATTTTTATTTTCAATTTATTTTATTCACAGGTATGTCCTCATCTACCATGGCCTTGGATGTTTTATACTTTTGGAAGTTTGGGTATACTCTGGGTCCTTCTCTGGATGGTTTTCTATGCTGAAATTGCTAACTATGGTGATGAAGAACTTCCATTGGTATTTCCCAAGGTAGGATTTGTTTGGGCTTACAGAATTATGTTTACTAAATGATTATATTTTTATAATATACAGGGCATTCTCACAATCTTTCGACTCTTATGTCCCTGAATAATAATTTTTACTTTAGTACATATTCTTGTGTTTTTTCATATACTGGGGAACATCTCATTGCATGATTGTATAACAATATTAATGAGATAAATAAGTTTTGGACGATGTTGGGGGTCGAAATACCAGGGAAACTCCTATATCGTCCCGTATCCCTGATGCTGATTTTTAAGTTTAGAGCTGTCTGTATAAAATTGTTTCAATAAAAATAATTCGATGTAATTTTTTTCTAAAACTGGAACTATTGTTTTATATAAATATGTAGCAAAAAATTAACCTGCACACATTTTTAGGGTTGTTATTATTTTTTAAACTTGGTCCTCGAGTTTTAGATTCCTTACCGCCCCTCTTCTAAAATTATACAGAAAATCTCTTCAGATGCAGCCACAGAATTTTTTTCAAGTTTTTTCTCATGCAGAAGTATGCTAGAGAAAGAATGTCTAAAATTCTTTGACAGGAAATTTACTGCAGAATTTAAATCAGCATTTAAATATCAATTTCAAGCATTGTGGCTTTATTGGTAGTCTTGTCGTCCCCAAGGTTTATTCCTGCACTTTTCGAGGTAATTTTTTTTTTTTTTTAAATTTAATCCAATGTAAATATCTGTTTCTAAAAATCAATGAACATTGTGGCTACCACTTAGTCTTAACATGATTTGCCTAAAATAGGTGGTAATTTTCCTTACCATTCCATCCTTACTGTCCCTTTTATTCCCATTTCGTCCCTTTTTCCTATACCGTCCCTTCGTTATCACCCTTTTAAGACAATGTTATACCAAAATTTTGTACTAAAAATACTACATTGTTATTATTTCTTATTTGAATGTTCTGTGGATACTATGCAAATTCATTATAAGTCCAAATTTAGAAGAAAATAAAAAGTTTTAGTGGTAAAATGATAAAGAAAATTAAACTCGAAGTTTAACATAAATCTCAGTTAAATAAAAAAATTTTCGCTGCTGACCATTTTTAATTTATTTTGAATCATTAAGGCATTGGTCTATCAGATTAAAATGTTATTTTAGCAAGTTTAATTTCACAAGATTTTTATTCCCGAAAGTCAAAAGATTGTGAGAATGTCCCATACATGATGCATGGGTCGATCCAGGTGAAACTTGGACCCTTTTACAATATTCCATTCCAGAAAAATGAACTCTTCACAATTATTTTGTAGTTTGTTAGGATTTGAAATGTCTAATTTAAAAACAAAACAATCTCACCAGAAAGGAAAATTATAGCAGGAAGACTTATAAAAATAAGTATTAATAAATAATTAGACTGAATCTGAGTAACTGTATTTAATCTCTCATTACGAGTTTTTAGTTTTCTCAGAAACATGTTAAATTTCACAAAAATAACTTTTTTCCAAAATCAGGACTCAAGGGGGAAAAAATCTGTAGCAGTCCCTGTGATAGAAAATTTCATGGAGGTCACCAAATAAGTACAACCTTTGTCCCATGGCAAATGAGAAAAATCTTCCACATTTTTACAAATTCCGATTTTTAGAAGTTTTATTTAATCACCTCTTAAAATTTTTAACTGTTTAATATCTTTTTTGAAATTTTTCTGCAGTATTTTTTATTGGCATTTAATGTAACTAATAAATCATTTGGAATCTGCTTAACCTCCACCCTGAAATGTTTGCCTCTCAACCCCCTTTGCCTAAAATTGAACTTAAAAGAGATTGTGATAGATGGTGAAGTAAATTATCATTCAATGCAAAAATATTGTATATGTATATATATTTTTTTTTCCATTTTACAGGACACTTACTTTGAAATACTCAGAAATTATTAAGGAAAGCAATTTCTATTGCAGTCCTAAGAGCATTTTTTTTGTGTGAGGAGGGTGGGGAGTGCATATGTAGAAATTTTAATTGTGATTTGAAAATTTTTATATTTTCACATTTATTTTTCTGTCGTCTTGTCCAGTTCACATTACACTGCTAGACTGAAATTTTCATAAAATGCACCTGGAAAAGTCAAGGAATTTCATTCTCTTACATGAGTAGCCACCCTGATACAAGCCTTTTTATTGTCATTATATTCCATGGGAAGACTTTTCACATTCTTAACCCCTTAGGGACGAGCGACTGGTATACATGCCAATTAAAGTACTTGGAATCCTTCATTATTCTCACCAGTTATTTTTTATTGTAAAGTTACCCTATTTAATCAGAGCATTTGTGCGATTTAATTGAGGAAAATTTTCTCTTTTGAAAAACCAGTGGTAAAAAGTTAAAAATTAAGCAAAGGGCACCCGTCGTGAAGGGGTTGAAGTACCTTGGCTTCAATGAATGACCTATAATGAGAGGTTGGATTTTATGTGTGCCTGTGCTATCTGTACACAGAAGAACAATCAGTCTCTTTTTCAATTTCTTCCCTCCGTAACACTTTTCCCCTTTAAACGGCAATGTTCGATCGGGTAGGAGTTTAAAAGTCAGCCCAGCTTCATCTGTGTTATAAATGTCTTCTGGAGCATACTTTTAAAAGATTTCTTTCATCTTGTTTTGCCACCATTCATTTGTGTCATTAAACAGAGCTTTTTCTCTCCGTAAATTTTCTGGAAAGTTCTTCTGTGACAATCCCAAACGTGCATTAGCCAACTATAGCTAGCTTTAAAAGTTTCGTTCCCTGGCATTACTGCAAATTTCCGTGCTTGTGCACATAACAAGGGTTCATTTATTGGGACATTTGTAGCCCTCATCTCTTAGAACCGTTTTAAAACAGCAGCATCAATTTTTCCATTTGTGGCAACTTTCAGTCGTTTCTGCTGTGGGTTAATTGCATTTGAAATTACAGCATCTTCAATCTGCTTCCTCTTCTTTAGGAACGTTGCAACTGTTGATTGCAATAATCTGTATTTCTTAGCTGTATCAACCTGCCTCATCAATTCCCTCATCAATATCGTTGATAACATTCAGTTTCTCTCAAAAGGATAGTTGCTTTTGCCCTGCCATCTTGGGGTTAAAATACACTTGTGAAAGAATGTTTCGTTTACAACTCAAAATCGCTTACTCCAAACACCTTGTAAAAGCTGCAAACTCACTTTTCAGTATGTCACTTATCAGTACCCCCCCTCCCCCCCCCCTCTTCCTATAGCAAAAGGAGGATGACCAAACCAGACAATTTGGCACCTGTTCAGACCCGACACCTGACAAGGGTGACGTATGACCAGACACGCCCATTTTCTCCTGATTGAAGACGCTTGATCTCTGTCATTATCGGGATTCCAAAGCTCAGATCTGAAGTGAGACTACATGTACATTTCAAATTGCCTCCTCCACCCACCCATTGATTTTAATGAAGGGCTTTAGGCAGGGCCGAAACTAGCCTTTTTTGCACATGGGGCAAACAAAGATTTTGCCCCCTCTCCCTCATCGCCTTCGCAAAGTAAATTTACAAAGAGAATTTTACTAAGTTTCTAATAGCCGACATTTTAAAATTTGAAATTTGCAATAAAAAAATATGTAATACTGAATTACATAATCAACTTTGTCGCATATTTATTTGTTAAAACCTTGAAAACGAAATCCGAAGGAACCGAAAAAAAATCCGCTTTATACAGGTTTCTGTTTTAGCAGGTATAATTGTTGGTATTCTTTCTATTAGGAACATGTAATTTTTCATTTAAGACAGAATTCCATTATAGGCAGATTTCATTTTGACCGATTTTACGGTAGTTGTAGTATTTCAAAGGAAACATTTAGACTCACAATGATATGAATCACATTGTCTTAAGAGACTACACTAGTTGTGTGAAGAAACTCGCAAGCAAATGTTAAAACTATGAGAGTGTTCTTTTCAAAGCTCTCGCTTGCATTTTAATATTTTTAAATTATATTTTTGTGTTTGAGATAGATGACATTGATCTTTAACCAAGTTAATGTTTACTCTTTCGATTTTTCTTGTAGCCTTTTTTTTTTCATAAAGTTACTTTCTCTTTCGGAACCGGTTCCGAAAGTAAAAGTAGCCTCATAAAAAAACTGGAATCTAAAACAATGTTGAAGATCAACCTCAGCTATCTTAGGGAAAAAAATTTATTAAATATTAAAATGATAGTGAGAAATTGGAAAAGAACACTTCCATAGATTTACCATTAGCTTGCGAGTTTCTTCGCATGGCTAGTGTAGGTTCTTAAGAACTCCAAAACCAATCTTCATTCGGCGCACCATTTAAAGGGCAAAATTAGCAGTAGCCACCAGCCACAGGTCCTGTAAATGAGAAAAAGTGGCTAGGGAAAAATTGTCTATCAGCGGCCACTTTTTTACGAGGAGATAATAAAATTTTCTTGCATTACCTCCAGGATTCTACTTTTTTTGGTTCCAATATATTTATATTAAAATATTTATTTGGGCTATTCAATTTTAGATTAATACTTATAGAAATTTTACTGTTTAGTATTTTTAAATAAAAAAATAATCACTAGTTTAAAGAAAGTGGCCACTTAAAAAATCTGAACAATAACCATTCTTACATTAAAGGGATAAGTTGAAAATCAAGAGTGAGTCTTCTGTTGTCAAAATAGACGGAAAAAATAACAAAAGATAAGATTTTTTTTTTTTTCCAGCATTTGAAAACCAAAGTATCATTATAAAGGGAGAAAATAACTTTGAAATTTAAAAAGAAAAATCATTTTGCAGGGGTTTATTGCTCTAAAGAATATCGCAATAATGCAAATTCATCGGGATCACGAAATATTATTGTAGTAGAGGGAGTTATTGTTGTATTGGATATCATTGTAGCGAGAGTTTACTGTATTTATTTTTTTTTAATATATATAATGCAAAGGTCTTTTCATATTTTTCTTTTTTGTGCATTTTTAAATTGCAGTCTCTAAGGGCCGGATGAAGTTTAAAAAATAACACTTAGAGAATACTTTCATGACACTTTAAGTACTAATTTCACCAACAAAAACTAAATCAAGATTAGAGATAAACACAGTTTAACAATTTTATCTGGCCACTTTTGATGAGTTTTTAATTTCATTTTTCTGTAAGAGCTGGTTTTATCAGAATCATGTTAATACGATAATTTGGCTGATGTCCTACTCTGGTCACCTCCTTATTCAAATGAAAAGATTGACAGGAAGTACGTCCGATAATGGCATATCTTGTAGTTTGTCAAAATCTTCAGAGTTCTGCTCTATCTTTCTCTTCCCCAAGCAGTCTGGCATTCTTATCATCGCAATGGGGTATCTGTTAATGATGCCATGCAATCCAATTTCTGTTTTTTCTTTAAAAAATGTGGTGTTCATCTTTAAACATACAAATGTATAGCGTTTGCTTGTGGTTAGGAGATTTATCGCTTATACTATACAGTAATTTTGTTGTTCTCTTTTACTTAAAATTTGTTTCACTTTTTTCTTGAAAAATTTATTACAGTTAAATTTATTGAAAAAGAAATATGCTTCATTTGAGTTATGTTGATTTTCTATAAAAGGTTATTTCATAATTTTGTATTATTGTGTAACATAATAAAATATGCAATACATATATAATGCATTTTTCAGATTTTAATGGTATCATACATTTTAGGCATATCAACATCATAAGTATCGAAATACTTTTAATAATTTGAATACATATCCACTTTTATATGAAATGAGAAGGAAACTAAATTACATGAAGCGAAAAGTACATTTTCAAAATTTCATTGAGAACATAAAGCATGATTGCAAGTGCTGTTGCAAAAAATATATTTCTCAAGAAACAAAAATCAGACGAAAATTAATATTTTTTCCTGTTTTGGAGCTGAACCAAGATTGTCTTTTTAAGTTGCTTTTTTATTTTTTTGCTATTCAAAAACATTTTTATTTGAAAATGTTCTACTAATAATTTTGAGTCATTTAAAAGACAATTTAAAATACAAAACATTCTCACCATTTACTTCAGATGGTTATTTTTCTTTTTAAATATAATGCATAATGGAATCAGAAATTATTTCTACTAAAGCTATTTACTAGCTAATGGCCCAAGTTCTCAGATGAGGAAATGGATTTAAAAGAAACAAAGTTTTATTTTTGTATCTAATTCCAAGAGCACAAATGTTTTTGGGTTAGGATAGAGGATTCTCCTAATTGACAACGAATATTTAACCTTTTACATTAAATCAAGATTTTTGGAAAGCCTAGAGAGAAAATAAAATAAAGACTAAGATAATTTAGTATAGTACTGATATACAATGGCGCCAATTTTTATAAAACATTGGGTGAGCTCAAAACTTTTTGAATAAAATAACACATACATGTTTTCCCCTTAGTGTGTTTGTGTGTAGAGATAGAAGTGGGTGAAGATCGAATAACTAAAGATGATAATTGTAAGTTAATTTTTTTTTTTCTAAGCAAAATATAAAACGCTTATAGTTTAATAAATAATTTTATTAAATTTTGTTCTTATAAATTCTTCTTTATAAGTACATTAATATTTATTATAAGTAATATAAAAATTGCTAACTATTAAAAGCGCAAAGAACTAAATGCCAAGAAAAATATATATAGTTTAGCACAGCTTTACCAATTCAAGACATTAAATCAGTTGTCAAAAATAGTTTTTAGAAATATGTTTTTAGAGAAATGTAATTATACATCATCTGAAGGGGCTTTTAGAGCGCTCCTGTAAGTCTAATTGATGTCCTTATACTATTTTTCAAACAAAATTATTTTAAGAACATCAATAAAATGAAATTTCATTTCAGTGATTAAATAAATACATAAATAATGAATTAAATCAAATGAAATTGGACAGGCCTCCCCCCATCGCTGCTGATATATTGTGATAACTTAAAAATTCATCTTATGAAGATTTATCAAAATTATACTTATTTATTTGTAATTTTAATGTTTAGTAGAAATTTTCATGCAGAGAGCTCTTTGAAACATTAGAAAGAGCAGCTTCACAAAAAGGTTTATAAAGGTGAATTAAAAAAAAAAATTGCATCATGAGACAACAATCACTTTTAACTCAATGTGTAATTCATTTCTCAGAGAATGAAATAAATAAAAAATTTGCTATCATGGCAACAATAGCTTATAACTCAATGTGTAATTTATTTATTAGAGAATGAAATAAATAAAAAAATTGCCATTAAGGGACAACTGTTAATGAATAAAAAAGTGTCGTCATGAGAAAGCAATTGCTTATAACTCAATGTGTAATTCATTCATTTATCAAAGAATGAAAGAAGAAAAATATTGCCGTCATGAGACAGTTGCTTAAAACTCAAAATATTCTTTCATTAAAATCTGAAAAATGCATCATATGTATTGTATATTTTTTGTGTTACACAATAATACAAAATTATGAAATAGCCTTTTATAGAAAATCAACATAACTCAAATGAAGCGTATTTCTTTTTCAATAAATTTAACTGTTGAGGAGCGCTAGAGGTACCTTCATATCAGAAGCATAAAAGCGTTGTTGATAATGATTTTCTATGAAAAAATCATCTGTAATTAGCCGAGATATTAACCCTTAAAGACATGGACGGATGGTTTGGACATACATGATGACAGGGGTGGCATACTCTATGTACCATTGGCTTTTAAAGCCTAGATAACAACTTTTGATGATGTATGTGTAATGCGATGTCCAGTAGCAGTATGAAAGTAATAAACATCAAATTGTTAAAAACAGACTAATTTAATTAGAATTAATCACATAAATACTACTATTCAGGGATGAGAATTTTCCGTCTTTTGGCGGATTTCTGCTTTTTGTGTTATTTCAAGGAATTTCCGCTTTTTTCTCAAAATTCCGCCTTTTATGCTGAGGATTCCGTATTTTTTCTGCTGCAAAATTTTGTTATTTTCCGAAATTTTCACTTTCCTATCGATTCCGCTTTCCTCTCGAAACCATCCTATCTTCCGATTTCGAAAGAACATTCAAATTCAAAACTCTAAGAACATTCTTGTACGACTGCTCACCCCCCCCCCCCCCCTTCCATTCAGAAAACTGGCTAATTCATCCATTGATGAGTGGAATCACGCTGCTCGAAAGTGCTCTGACGATCGCGAGGGAGATAAAGTCCAAGCAACGCGCTGTCCCTTTTCATTAATTTGAACAATCGGACGACATTTGTTAATCGAAATTTTGCATCGGGTTGTCAGCCCGAGCCCTTTCGAACCCGATACCGAAAGTATAAAAAAAAGAAAAGTCATAATATTTAAAAGTTATTCCAAATGTAATATCTCATTTTTTAACAACTTCTTACATAGAAATAACCGTTAATCCCCAGCACATAATTAATTTTATGAAATCTACACTGAATCTTATCAAAAGAGAAGTTTAGTATCAAATAAAAATATACTTCTGAAAAAGGATTTCGTATTTTTCTCCTCCCGCAATAAAATCTGATGAACACATTAACAAAGTGCGTTTTATGAAGAAATGAATGAAATTGAATAAATTATTATTTATATGCCGAAAAATTGAACAACGGTTTTCTATTTCCTATAAAATGTGTATATCTCAAATTATAATCGATTCCTTCCTCAAAACAGTCTTTAGTAATTCTCGTGTCTTTGAAAATCAGCTTAAATTAAAAATTGGACACCGTTATCTGAAAGAACCTGTTCTTTTATAGGAAAAAAGAAAACAAAAACACTTCTCAAAAGTTTTTTCTATTTAGTTCATAAAACATCAGTGTTTTTATTTTTGGAAAAGAAATTCCGAACGTCTAATCTAAATCTAAGCGAAAACCATTCCGAATGTCTAATCTAAGTGAAAGCCAAAATTCTCTAGCTAAATTGTGGCAGTAATTTGATGAGTCAAAAGTGTCGTGAACAGATGTAAACTGATAACATCCACGCTTCTCTCTCCTACGTATAAAGACAAACAAATAGTGGTCTACATTTTTTGAGAGCAGATGAGGTAGTGGGCTTTTTTTTTTGAAGGGCTTTAATTTTCTTAAAATTTAATATATTTTAATAGAAATTTCGTATGGTGCCTAAATTATTACTATTTGAATTAACTGAAAATTTAAACATAATCGGACAATTAACAATGGAAATATTGATTTATTTTTTATTTATTTTTTTTTTTTTAGAATTAAAGAATAATAATAAAGGGTTTCTCGTTTCGTTCTTTCTTTAATTATTGTTTCTGTTTTCCGAGATAAAGTTCTCTGTTCTTCAACAACGCAAACTTTGATATGATTTCGGTATTTTCGGTCATTTTTAGAATTTCATTACGAAAACTGAACTTATTCTTCTCACTACAATGTCTATCTGTCACAGCAGTTTTTCTCCTAATGTTTTGTAGGTAGAAACGAAATTCGGCTTGAATATGTAAGTAGGCGCTGTATGCTGATCCCCCCTTCCCAACACTTTTTTATGTAGTCAAGTTTGATATAAAATGGAAGAGCTCATTTTGTAGATTACAAAAATGCATATTTAAAATTTTTTTCTTTCTCAATAAACGTTTTAAGGGTGAATAAATAGCGTTATTTGATTTAAATTATGATAAAAATGAAATGATTTTTTTTAAATTTTTGATTAAAGTATTCATTGGGAATTAATAAGGATAAAAATTATCATTAATATTCAAGAAAGAGCAATATTTAGAATAATTTTGTAGATTTTTTAAAACATAATTAAATCAACTAAGTAAATCCAATATTGCATTGAGAAAAATATGTATGCTACAAGTTTAAATAAAAAAGACAATATATTATGCTAAAAATAAAATAATATGATGTATACTTTTATTTTAAAACAAATCTCATTTCCCAGATAATCAATCACGCAATTTTTGTTTATCCAAATTCAAAATGGTGAAGTAAATGTTATGTGTAATTTAAATGTACTTTACTGAATGCCTTGCTACTTATTTGTGCATTACAATTTTATATTGCTCTTTAAAACGGTATTGCAATGTTTCAATATAAATTTGAATTTAAAAAAAATTATGTTTTATTCAGACATGTTACTTTTCCGTGAAAATGCGGAATTTCCTTTTTTCGGCATTGAATTTTATTATCCCTGGGATCGATGCATTAAAATTTGTTGACATTTTTAATGGGGGGGCGGGGGTTAGTGGGAGCGGATGAAATACAACAAAAATGCGAGTACGAACCACGCCAAATTGAGCAAATTACTTCAAAGGATTGCGGGAAAACTCAATTTTTTTCAACAAATCGCGGGAAAAACGAAAATTTCTTCAAAGGATCACAGAAAAGATGCAAAAATTGTCAAAGGATGCTGGAAAAAATTATTATTAGCGATTAACATCCAAGGATCATGGAAAAACACGATTAATGTCCAAGGATCATGGAAAAACGCGATTAACGTCAAAGGATCGTGGAAAAAATGAAATTTTCGTCAAAGGATCGCTGGAAAAATGAGATTTCCGTCAAAGGATCGCTGGGAAAACGCGATTTCCGTCAAAGTATCGCTGGGAAAACGCGATTTCCGTCAAAGGATCGTGGAAAAAATGCGATTCACGTTAGGATCACACAAAGGACACGATTTTCGTCAAAGGATTGCGGGAAAAAACTCGATTTTTGTCAAAGGATCATGTAAAATATGCTAATTTCTTCCAAAGATCATGTAAAATATGCGAATTTCGTCGAAAGATCGTGGGAAAAAACTTGAATTTAGTCAAAGAATCGCGAAAAATGCGAATTTTGTCAAGTGATCGGGAAAAAAATGTGAATTGTGTTAAAAGATCATGAAAAAGGGGTAAATTTCGGCAAAAGATCATGAAAAATATGCGATTTTTGGCGAAGGATCGTAGGAAAAACCGCAAATTTCATCAAAAGATCGCTGAAAAAACGCGAATTTCATAAAAAGGACAGTGGAAAAAGGCGATTTTCGTCAAAGGATCGCAAAAAAAGTACAAAATTCACCTGAATGCTGCAGAAAAATGTGAATTTCATCAAAAATCTATGAGGCTGTGAAAGTTCAGCTTTTTTTTTTTTTTTTTTTTGCTGAGCCTGTACCTGTCTGATTATTTCGATTCCTGGGTGTTATGCAGAGCACCACTGAGTGTTTGTTTAGTGGTTCAGAATCCACATTAAGCTGTAGGTCCTGGTCCGATTAGTCTGTGTGAGCAAAAAGTGATGACCATTGTGACCAAAAACAACCAACCATTGTGATTTCACTAAGTTTTTCATAATTTTTGCTCAAAAATTTATTAAAATTATGACACACAAAAGCTCTATTCTTAATTAAATTATTTCATTTTCAGGAGCTGGATGTCATGATTCTGATAAGTCAAGCATTTTATACGGCCTACACCGAATGTTTAAGAGCTGTGTCTAATTTGTAATTTGGTTATTTTCACTCCTGTAATGTGATATACAGGCTTGTGCGCTTGTCTCCATTTTCTCGGAAATCAGGCACTGGTTTTATTTCTTTTGTGGATAAAATGTGGTACAATTTTTCGTTCGTGCGTGGTTTCAATCTTTTTGCTTTTTTGCAATTCTCATCCCTGTACTATGGGATTCGCGACTAGTTTGCATTGAGTGGATCACTCAAAACGCCTTCTATATCTCTAACCCCTTCGGGACAGGCATCTTTTACAAAATTTTTAATCTTTTATCACCATTTTTACAAAACAGAAATTTATGCCTAATTGAATCAAGAAAATGCTCGGTTTAAATAAGATAAAATTTACAATAAAAATTTACTGGTGAGAATAATCACTGATTCTGAGCACCATACGTGGCATGTATACTTGCTGCTCGTCCCCAAGGGATTAAAAGTTAATTAGAAACCTATCTGGAAAAACGCGGCATGGACCAAAGCGGTGTTGCAACTTTACAGCCTCCTTTCAGAATGTGTTTAGCACAATGCCAAGTTTAAACTTTGAACAAGGGATTTGTTTTAGTTACACTGTAAAAAGAAAAGATTATTACTATGCTGAATTTAGTTTTATAAAATGCCAAATGAAGTTTAAATATGCACTATTTTTATTGTCAGTACCGAATTAAGTTCATCATAAACAGATTAGGATAAGATGAAATAAAGAGTTATACAGAGTAACAATATTTGATGTTATTTAGGCTTCATATCTCTTTGAACTTTTATTTGTCAGGAAAGTATATCATATTTTCCCTTCTATTTCTTGTCATTCCATTCATCCTTTTCATTCAAGTTTCGTATTTAAACACTTTCATTATCTTTATTTCAGTGTTTAAATATCAGTTTACAATAAATATAATATCTTTATTTTACCTTGTTTCACTTCTGCATAAGTTCCTCATGCAAGGGTATATTTGCTTGTTTATCACGTTCCTGACATCACGTAGTCTTACGGTATTTAAGTTTTCCTTTCCTTCGACTAGCATGCAACGAAGATTGATACGGCGAATTCATGAACTGAAGAGTCACGATGACCATTGGTAGATGGTGTAACCTGTCCGTCATCACGTGCCTTCCTCTCGTGGCCGAACATTACTGGTCTGCTTTTCCTGAGATCGCTAGATGCCAGAAGTGGCATTGACTCGGCGATCAGAAATCACGTGAGGGGTGTTGTCGGTGGAGGAAAAGAGCTATTTATAGCATTGGAGGAAGATGAGTGATATAGCTTCGTCTGTGTTACAATGTGTGTGCATGTTTGGTCTGGAAGGACGTCTATGTTTGTTTTTATCACTGCTACTGTCTTGAGATGAAGTTGGAAAACCCCGGGATACGTTTTCAATACAGTTCAGGGGTGATTGTGTTCTGGGTGTTCCCCGGATTTCTAGGTTTATGAGATCGTTACGTTTAGTGGAAAATTTGGGCATTAAAAAATATCGCAAATTTTGAAAAATGGTCAGCGAAAAAAATAATTTCCCCAATCATTCGCTGAAAAAAATTCACAATTTCGTCAAAGGATTGCAGAAAAAATGCGAATTTCGTCAAATGTTCATGAAATAAACACAAATTTTTGTCAAAGGATAGCGAAAAAAGTGCAAACTTTGCAAAGGATTGCGAAAAAACAAGATTTTCATCAAAAGATCGCGTAATAAACGGATATGGGGCATTCTCACAATCTTTTGACTTTCATGTCCCTGAATAATAATTTTTTATTTCATACACTTTTTTGTGTTTTTTTTTTATTTCATATACTTGGGAACATCTCATTGCATGATTGCACAACAATATTAACAAAATAAATAAGTTTTGGATGATGTTGGGGGTCCAAATACATGGAAAACTCATCTACCGTCCCGTGTCCCTGATGCTGATTTTAAAGTTTGGAGCTGTCTAGATAAAATTGTTTCAATACAAATAATTCGATGTAATTTTTTTCTGAAACTGGAACTATTGTTTTATATAAATATGTAGCTAAAAATTAACCTGCACACATTTTTAGGGTTGTTATTATTTTTTAAACTCTGTCCCTGGGCTTTAGATTCCTTACCATCCCTCTTCTAAAATTATACAGAAAATCATTTCAGATGCAGCCACAGAATTTTTTTCAAGTTTTTGCTCATGCAGAAGTATGCTAGAGAAAGAATATCTAAAATTCTTTGACAGGAAATTTACTGCAGAATATAAATCAGCATTTAAATATCAATTTCAAGCACCGTGGCTTTATTGGTAGTCTTACCATCCCCAAGGTTTATTCCTGCACTTTTTGAGGTAAATTAAAAAAAAAAATTAATTTAATCCAATGTTAACAACTGTTTCTAAAAATCAATGAACATTGTGGCTATCACTTAGTCTTAACATGATTTTCCTAAAAATAGATGGTAATTTTCCTTACCGTCTCTTTTTTTACCATTTCGTCCCTTTTTTTACCTTACCGTCCCTTCTTTAATACCCCTTTAAGACAATGTTATACAAAAATTCTATATTAAAAGTACTACATTTGTATTATTTCTTATTTGAATGTCCTGTGGGTACTATGCAAATTCATTATAAGTAAAAATTTAGAAGAAAATAAAAAGTTATAGGGGTAAAATAGTAAGGAAAATTAAACTCGCAAGTTTAACTTAAACCTCAGTTAAATAAAAAAATTTTCGCTGCTGACAATTTTTTCTTTATTTTGAATCATTAAGGCATTTTCAGATCAAAGGCATCAGATTAAAATGTTATTTTAGCAAGTTTAATTTCGCCAGATTTTTTTTTTTCCAAAAGTCAAAAGATTGTGAGAATGCCCCATATATCGTCAAAGGAACTTGGGAAAAATGGATATATCATCAAGGATTGCAGAGAAAAACTGATATATCGACAAAGGATCGCAGGAAAAACGGGTATATCCAGACCTGCCAACTGCTGTGAAAAAATCGTATTTGCTACGATTTGGACCTATAAACTATGATGCTAGGAAAATCGATCTTAAACTACGATTTCTTGCAAAAAACACAAACGCATTTTTTGTTTCTAGTTGCGATTTTTATCCCAAACAGCATATTTTTCAGTAGTGATTCTGTTCCGAGATTTCCAAAATTTCAAAGTATTCATTTCCGAAAGTTTTAAAAAATTGGCCATTAGTCCGAAAATTCGGTCATTAAAAAATTTCTGGAAAGGAGGAGGGGGGAGGGTGTTCTTTGAGGGGCAAGGTTTGAAATAGTGTGCAAAATCACAAGATTTGCGATAAACTATCGTGAATTTCAACAAATGACTGTGTAAAAAAATCAGTTTCATCAATTGGCCGCAGAAGAAAATAAATTTCATCAAAGGATTGTGGTAAAAACGTGAATTTTGTCAAAATATCACAGAAAGAAAACGTGAATTTCGTCAAAAGATCAGTAAGAAAATGCAAATTTCATCGAAAGATCAGTAAGAAAACGCAAATTGTACCGAAAGATCGCAGAAAGAAAACACTAATTTCATCAAAGGATCGTGGTAAAAAACACAAAATGCGTCAAAGGATCACATTAAAATATGCGAATTTCGTGAAATTTCATAGTAAAAAGTGCAGATTTCAACAAAGAATCGTGACAGAAAAAGGGGAATTATGATTGTGGGAAAAAAATTGTGAATATCCTGAAGTGATTGTGGGAAAAAAATTGCAAATTTCGTCAAAATTTACTGCACTGGGCTAAAAAATTGGAACCAGACTCCTTTTACAAATGTAAAAAAAAACGCTGCGAAACGAAAAGAAGCTCGAAAAATCGTATGTTAAATTTTCAGAGGAAAAAAATTACTATATTGAGTTGAAACTGAAACCTTATTCCTTTTACAAATGTCAAAAGATGGCTGTGTAACACGAAAAACCAACCAACCAACCTCCAGATTAATTCAAATTTTGTGTGCTATGATTTCTCATTTTCAAAGGTTGGCAGGTCTGGTATATTGTCAAAGGATCGCTGGAAATACGCAAATTTCGTTAAAGGTGTTGGCCAATTAAAACATTGGCCAAACAGAGTTGCTGTGGTTAATGTGGAAGACTTAAGACACCAGCTCTAAAACAAATTCATTTTATTTGAAGCAAGATGATATGATATACAATATAACAGCTGTACTTCGCCGTCAAATCATAATATAAAAATAAACTAATATCTAATGATTCTACATTATGACAAGTTATAAAAACGTACAAAAATTCACGAAGCTACTAATCCAAAATCAGTCCAGACCTTTATACACCCGGTAACAGCAATTGTTTTGCATAAAAACTGTTGCCAATTGATAGATACAAACTTACTCAGAATACATCCGAAACTCCGATCATGCGAACGCAACTTAAACGCCATTGGCTGCAAACTATGACGTCACAAGTCAGCCGTTCACGGCGAAAGATGAGATACCGAAATCACTGTTACCGACAGTTACTCAGTAACGGCACTTGCCTCAAAAGCTAATACGCATGAATGAAAATGCCGGTCGTTTCGGATGTAAACAAGAACAAGAGAGGGTGAAAAATAAACGTGCATCAATAGGAAGTAAATACTTTAAAGCTTTATCATTCAAGTTAAACTTTACTGAATGTTTAAATAAACAATTGATGCATAACAATCAGCCTCCTTTTTCACCATCTCTTGAGCTTTACAAACATATGAAAAAGGTCATATAGGTACAAAAAAATTACAAATACATGAAAAATTCAAAAAGTTCAAAAATGTAAAACTTCAAAAAGTTCAACAACAAAAAGGTTACACTTTAAATTCAAAAACAACAATCTGATCAATGTCAGGTCATATAAGACTTTATTGGCAAGGCATTGACCAGAGTGAAGAACATTGTAATGAAAAACTATAACCCCCCAATAAAACTTTAAATATCAAAAATACTTTTACAAAATTTCAATAACTGCTCTTTAATCTGTGGCTTTGTGAAGCTGTCTGCAAGATTAAATTTACTAGCAATATATCTAAGTTTAAAAACTTTATCAAAAACTAGATTTCTAAGAAAAAGATACTTTATATGAATATGTTTGGTTTTCTGATTTTCAAAAGGAGAATTGGAAAAGGCTATTGCAGCTTGGTTATCACAGAACAGAGTACAATCCCTCAAGTTAAAGTTAAGCACCTCATTTAGCAAAACATTTTTGACCCAAATTAATTCTTTTGCAGCTTCAGTTAAACTGACATATTCGGCTTCCATGGTAGAAAGACTTATACATTTTTGTTTAAAAGTCTTCCATGATATGGGCGTTTCATCCAGAAACAAAATATACCCACCCATAGAAACACGATCGTCTCTGTTTGCTGCAAAATCTGAATCTGAATAACATGAAAGATTTAATTGACTGACTCTGGATAACTCAAGTTTATATTCTTTAGTATATTTTAAATAACCTAACAATTTTAGTAAACTATTCCAGTGAGTAATTCCAGGATTTGATTGAAATTGGGATAATAAATTAACTGCATACATTATATCAGGTCTAGTTCTCCCAGCTATAAAAGACAAACATCCTATAAGATTTCTGTATGGAAACCTAGACATAATTTCTATTTCTTCCTTAGTGGAAGGTGAATCTTGCTTTGACAAAACCAAGCCCTTGGGAATAGGTACAGAGCTTACAGGAAATTTAAATTCTGCAAACATTTCACAAACTTTCTCAATATACGAGGTTTGATGAATGTACAGGTGATTTCCTATCTCTTCAAACTCTATGCCCAATAGCTTTCTGGTTGTCCCCATAATCTTTAAATTAAAATGTTTTTGCAGCAAATTTAACCCATAATCCAAATCATCTTGAGTTTTACCAAAAAGAACCATATCGTCAACATAAAGTAAAAGAATCAATCTGGACTGAAACATGTATACACAATTACACCAATCGAGTTTATGAAAATCTAATTTGGATAAAACATCATCCACTTCAAAGAACCACTGTCTGCCAGATTGATGCAGACCATAAATGGCCTTATTCAACTTACAAACTTTATTTCTTTCTTTAATAAAACCCTCAGGTTGGTGCATGTACACAGTCTCATCCAGATTAGCATAAAGATAAGCGTTGTTGACATCTACCTGGACATTAACCCATTTTAACAGACATGAAAATATGGCAAAGAATAATCTAACTAATGAAAAACTTATGACTGGACTGAAAACTTCCTCATAATTTTCTCCTTTAACTTGGTTGAAACCTTTTGCTACCAATCTAGCCTTATACCTAACTATTTCATTTTTCTCGTTCCTTTTTAAGGTATACACCCAACGGTTACCAAGAATCTTAGCATCTTTTGGTGGTATCACAAGATCCCATACATTACGCTCATGCATAACATTTAACTCTTGGTTCATCGCGTCCCTCCAATTTGATGCTTCAGGTGTTTTAATGGCTTGATTGTAGGTTTGAGGAATTTTAATTTCAGTTAAGTTGGCCTCACCTATATTTAAAAGATTAGTTACTTTACCAGATTCTTTATTTTTACTGCTAAAATCAAACAAGTTTTTATCACATTCTATTTTATTTGTTTTACAATAATCTATTAATTCATTAAAAGATCTAATTCTAGTATTTGTTCCTTCTATGCCATAATAAATGTCTGTTTTATCCCTTCCTGTTTTACGTGTTACTGCCTTACGGGTCCATGGAATAGATCTACAAGGTTTTAAACTAAACCGCTCTGAACTCTGGTCTTGATCTGACACACTAACTCTTTCAATGTCATTCCCCAATTGAGGTGTATTCTCAGGTTCATCAAAAATATCTCCATCTTCTGGAAAGTCAAAAAGTGAAAAATTAAATTTTTGTTCTTTTAGTTTTGAAACGATATCTACCCCCCTTTTAGTTTCATCAAACTTAACGTTAATAGTTTCAACAACTTTATTTTCCTCTATTAACCAAATTCGGTAGCCTTTTGTTGTATGAGCATACCCACACATGATCCCTAGTTTATCTCGCATATCAAGCTTCCTTCTGACCTGCCTGGGCACTCCAACATATGCTACACAACCAAACTTTTTAAAGTGAGAAACCGAGGGTTGTCTGCCCGAATACATCTCAAAAGGGGTCTGTTTATTTTGTTTGTGACAAACCCTATTCCAGGTATATGAGAAACAATGTAAGGCTTCAGCCCAAAATTTTTGACACAAGCCACTAGCATTGAGGAGAGTTTTTATACCATCAAGAGCAGTTAAATTGAAACGCTCCGCAATGCCATTCATTTCTGGGCTATACGGATTCGTTTTCTCGTAACCAATTCCCTGCTTTTCTAAAAAATTCTCAAAATCTTTGTTACAAAACTCCATGCCACCATCAGTTCTGATAGAAATTATTTTCTTACTTAAGTACCTTTCGGCCCTACTCTGGAATTTCAAAAACGTCTGAAATACATCAGACTTATTCCTGATGGTGTACACAGTAACAAAACGAGAAAAATCATCAATGATGGTAAAAAAATATCTACTCCCCCCATGCGATGTCACCTGTAAAGGTCCGCACAAATCCATGTGTAAGAGCTCCAGAGCAGTTTTAGACCTTACTTTATTTATTGCCCTAAATGATGTTCTTTTAGATTTTGCAAGTTTACAGGAGATGCAATCCTCGGCTAACTTTGACAGCTTTGGAAGTCCTTTAACACTTTCATTTTTACATGTGTTAATTAAGTATTCATTATTTACATGGCAAAATCTTTCGTGCCATAATTCATTCAAATTAATTTTTTCAGAATGATTAGCTGAAATGTCAGCCGAGTTGCTTTCTCCTTTACACATGGAATTATAATGAGAAGGTTTTAAAAAATACAAATCATTTTTTCTAACTGCATAAAATAACCAATTCCATTCTTTGTCATATACTACAAGTTTACTTTTACTACCTACAAAATTTGCTCCTAACTTTTCAAGCTTACTGCCAGACAAGAGATTCCTTCGTAAATTTGGATTATATAAAACATTTTTTAAAATAATCTGATTAAAACTGCCATCTTTACATTTTACAAAAAAATTTACAGTACCCTTTCCCTGAACAGGACTTTCTTTTTCTCCAACAGCAAGTGACATCTGCATATTTGAAACAGGTTCAAAATCCAAAAACAAATTTTTGTTATTGCAAAAATGAGCCGTAGCAGCTGTGTCAAAGACCCAGCTACCACTTTGGCCAAAGTCAGATGAATTAGCTTCATATGGAGAAATTTCAATTAAACTAGCCTCTTGTTCAGAGAAAGTACATTTTACATTATTACATTTTACTTTATCACAATTTACTTTACTACATTTTACATTACTACATTTTAATTCAATATTACTAGTTTCTAAAAATTTATTTTTAAATTGAGAATTTCTAGAATGAGAGCCTTTAGGTTGATAATTTTTAGATTGACCTTTAAGTTTACAATTAGCAATTAAGTGACCATAAGATTTACAACAATAACAAGGACCTATTAATTTACTTTGCTTAACATTCTTATTTTTAGAAAATTTACTTTGATTTACATAATTGTCAGATTTATAAGAAGATTTACCTGTTTTACATTCAGCTATTTCACCAGAAAAAGCAACATTATCTGCAAGGTCTCTCTTTGCTAATTTCAGGCGGTTCTCCTCTAGCAGTAATTCAGATTCAATCTTGTCTGGAACAAATTCGGTATCTGGCCAACGATAAATCGCTTGCACTGTTGATTGGAACTCCTCTGGTAAACTCCGGATCATCTGATACCCCAAATACAGAGGCTGTAATGTATGTCCAACTTCCCGAAGGCATTCAGCAGCTTGCTTCACTCGGCAGAGGAAAAGGCCAAGATTCTCACTGGGATTATATCGGACACTAAAAAACTCATCCAGCAGATGTATCACTCGGGCTCTTGTAGTTGGTTCAAAATGATCTTTTAAAATTCTCCAGGCAGCAGCTCCACTAGTTGTACCAGCGATTAAAAGCTTAAACTCAGGCGATAAGGTCTGATAGATTATTGTATACGACCTAGCTTTTCTTAAATTCATCTCGCTTCTTTCCCTCCAAGTCAACTGGTCTGTTACAGGAACTGTTTTATCATCTTTCCCTGCTTTCGGTTCCGACGATTCCCCTGTTTCTTTCACCTCACTTTCTGGATCAGGATTCTCAATGTAGTCCCATGCTCCAAAATGCATTAACAGGACTTTCACTTCTATCTTCCATGTTTCCCAATTCGTAGAGGTCAAAAGAGCAATGTTAGATAATTCCATCTTCAACACGGCCTCCGTCGAAGCAATTGTAAACACACTTCAACAATGTTGGTAAGGTTCACGAAAAGGCATCCGAAGAATTGACGAAAAACATTACGAAAGTCCATGGGAGACGTCGAAAAAATTCATCACAAACGTCGCAAAAAAACGTCATTCAGAAACATCTGAACTCTAGCAAAGAGGTACATCTTTTAAGAAACAGGAAAAGTTCATCAGCGCTTAGCAGGAAAAAAAAAACATTATCTTCACTTCCACAGGGCCACTGGGCCCATAACCTGTTGGCCAATTAAAACATTGGCCAAACAGAGTTGCTGTGGTTAATGTGGAAGACTTAAGACACCAGCTCTAAAACAAATTAATTTTATTTGAAGCAAGATGATATGATATACAATATAACAGCTGTACTTCGCCGTCAAATCATAATATAAAAATAAACTAATATCTAATGATTCTACATTATGACAAGTTATAAAAACGTACAAAAATTCACGAAGCTACTAATCCAAAATCAGTCCAGACCTTTATACACCCGGTAACAGCAATTGTTTTGCATAAAAACTGTTGCCAATTGATAGATACAAACTTACTCAGAATACATCCGAAACTCCGATCATGCGAACGCAACTTAAACGCCATTGGCTGCAAACTATGACGTCACAAGTCAGCCGTTCACGGCGAAAGATGAGATACCGAAATCACTGTTACCGACAGTTACTCAGTAACGGCACTTGCCTCAAAAGCTAATACGCATGAATGAAAATGCCGGTCGTTTCGGATGTAAACAAGAACAAGAGAGGGTGAAAAATAAACGTGCATCAATAGGAAGTAAATACTTTAAAGCTTTATCATTCAAGTTAAACTTTACTGAATGTTTAAATAAACAATTGATGCATAACAAAAGGATCATGGAAAAAACACATAATTAGAATCAGGAAGGATTTTTCCCATCCCAAAAACGCAATTTCCATCAAAAGATTGCTGGGAAAATGGAAACATCGTTAAAGGATTGCGGTAAAAGCGCAAATTTCATTAAAGAATCACAAAAGAACATGAATTTCTATAAGGAATCGTGAAAAAAATGCATTTTTCACCAAAGGATCGCTGGAAATACGCAAATTTCGTTAAAGGATCATGGAAAAAACACATAATTAGAATCAGGAAGGATTTTTCCCATCCCAAAAATGCAATTTCCATCAAAAGATTGCTGGGAAAATGGAAACATCGTTAAAGGATTGCGGGAAAAGTGCAAATTTCATTAAAGAATCACAAAAGAACATGAATTTCTATAAGGAATCACGAAAAAAATGCATTTTTCACCAAAGGATTGTGGGAAAATGTAAATTTCGTAAAAGAATCTTGAAAGAAAACAAATTTCGTCTAATGATCGCAAAAACAAATTTCGTCAAAGGATCGCAAGAAAAAAAAGCACAAAATACACAAAGGACTGCTAAAAAAACAAGATTTTCATCAAAAGATTGCGGGAAAAATGACGATTTTCATCCAAAGATCGCGGGGAAAATGGAAATGTCGTCAAAGGATCACGGGTGAAAAGTGCAAATCTCATTAAAAGATCACGAAAAAAAAGGAGGGGTTCCCCAGTTTAGTTACTGACTGTTGTTTAGTGGAAAATTCAGACATTAAAAAATACCACGAATTTCGAAAAATGGTCGGCGAAAAAAATCAATTCCTCAATCGTTCACTGAAAAAAATCAACAGTTTCGTCAAAGGATTGCGGAAAACACATGAATTTCATTAAAGAATCTGAAAATAAACACAAATTTAGTCTAATGATCTCGAAAGAAAACAAATTTTGTGTAATGATCGCAAAATAAACAAATTTCGTCAAAGGATCGTGAAAAAAAAGCACAAAATTCGCAAAGGATCGCAGGGAAAAAAACAAGATTTTCGTCAAAAGATTGCCGGGAAAAAACACAATTTTCGTCCAAAGATTGCAGGAAAAATAGAAATGTCAAAGGATCACGGGAAAAGTGCAAATTTCATTAAAGGATCACAAAAAAAAAAAAAAAAAAACAATTTCTTAAAAGAATTGCGGAAAAAACTCTAATTTTGTCAAACGGCCGCAGAAAAAAACAATCTCAACAGGACAACCACTTCGTTCTTCGTCAACAACTTTTGAATGTGCCTGCTCATCTTGTACAACTGTTATCTCATAAATTCGAAATTGACATCTTACAGTTGGACAGTGCTGTCACATATTGGCATATTTGGAAACAATTTACTACTTATTTCCGACCTCTGATATTGGTTTGTGACCTACTTACTGACTTTCCCTCGTATATACCCACATTTTTTTCTGCTATCAATGGCACCTTTCATTTAAAAAATATAAATATTTGTTTTTTTTTTTAATATAATGAAGAAGGTCTTTTCATATTTTTCTTTTTTGTGCATTTTAAAATTGCAGTCTCTAAGGGCCATATGAAGTTTAAAAAAAACACTTCGACCATACTTTCATGACATTAAGTATTTTTTATGAAAAAAATATGAATATTTACTATTTCAAAATAAAAATCCCTCCCAGCCTGACCTACAGACACAGGTAGATTTCGAAGTCAAGTACTAATTTCTATTTCACCAACAAAAACTAAATCAAGATTAGAGAAAAACAGTTTAACAATTTTATCTGGCCACTTTTGACGAGTTTTTAATTTCATTTTTCTGTAAGAGCTGGTTTTATCATAATCATTTTAATACGATAATTGTTCCTTCAGCTCCTTTTTTTTTTTTTCTTTTCCTGTAAGAGTTGGTCTTATCAAAGATGTGTCAATCTAAAAGTTGTAGATAACGTTAAGAAGATTTATAATAAATTTAAGTGGATTTTGATATCTTGTGAATTGATTAAAGTTATGAATTTTTTTCTTCATCCTTGCTCTCCCCTTTTCTTTTTTTTTTCTTTTCTGTAAGTGATGATCCTATCAAAAACTTGTCAATGTAAAAGTTAAAGATAATATTAAGACATTTTATAATAAATTTAAATGGATTTGATATCTTGTGAATTGAGGAAGTTATTATTTTTTTTTCTTAAAACCCTATTTTTTTCACCCCTTGAGCCCATTTTTAAGGATATCAAAAATCTGTCATACATAAATTTTTGGCCCTTTTCCTAGAAGTAATAATAACTGTAAACTGATATGATATGTATTATAATTAAGAAGTTATGGGGTTTTATCTGTATTCACAAACCCCTCCTTATTTCCACCCCCTTGGTTCAATTTTGCTCATTAATGAACTTGACCAAGATTTTCTGCCTCTTAATTTTATGTATAACTTTGGAAGAAATTTGTGTAGAAAAAAGTGATGTATATGGGAACGTCCATTCATTACTCTTGTGAAAATTAGTGCAAATTTTAATGTATAATTCCAATTACTTTATTACAAAATATAATTAAGATAAAAATTGATATAACCAGCTAAATACCACTGTGTTCCACACACAAACATATATCTAATTTGTAACAAAAAGCCTTTTACTTATGTATATATTAAATGACACTTGTGACATTCTCGTCACAAGAGTAACAAAATTTTGATTGATTATATAGACAAGGGAAATGCTTTTTGTTACAAATTAGATATATTTTAAGCGAGTGGAACATAATTGTATTTAACTGGTTATATCAAGTTTTGTTTTAATTAGATTTTGTAATAAAATAATTAGAAGTATTTGTGAAAATTTGCTCTAATGGTCACAAGAGTAACAGTGGACGTTCCCATATATACAGTGGTGGCCAAAATTGTGGACATTTTTTGAAATTTTTATGTTTTATACCTTTGTGTGCTTGAAGAATATAATAAATTTCACTTAAATACAAATGTATATATATCAAATTCAAAGAAATTTAATTTAGAATTTAATTTAAAAAAAAACATAATTAAAATATCTACGTTACAAAAAGAGTTATTCTTACAAAAAATAAGATCTATCTTAGATTTCATTATATTTTAAAGTTACACCTACACATTCAATATTTAGTAGGCTGACCCTTGTTTTTTATTACAGCTTCACAGCTTCTTTTCATTGAGAGAACTAGTGTTTGAAGTTCATCACATGATGCCAAGAATCAATTATAGCTTCAATAAGTTGTCTTTTATTAGATGGACACTTTTTTTGAATAAGGATTTTCAAACGTTGCCATAAATTTTCTATAGGATTCAGATCAGGGCTGGCTAGGTTGCTTCCTGGCCAGGGTAATATTTGTATGCTTTTATTTTTAAACCATTCTTTGCATATTTTTGCCATATGGCATGGAGCTGAATGATAAATGGTGCTTTATTGGGGAAGAGATCCCTGATGAAAGGTATCGATTTTTGTTCCAGGACAGTTTCAATGTTTTTTGCATTCTGAATGCTATCAATCACTTGAATGTGGCCCACACCATCTGCAGCAAGCCCAAATCATGACATTTGTTGGATTCTTTGTAGTTGCTTCAATGCAATCAGGATGCAGCTCTTCCCCTACTTTACGTCTCACATATTTTCACCCATCACTATCAAAGAGTGATATTTTACTCTTATCGCTCCAAATTGTTTGCTTCTACTGATTTTCTGACCAATTAATGTGTTCTTTTGTCCACAGAACTCGTTTCTTGCGTTGCTGAAGATTTAAAAATGTTTTTTTCCTTGGAATTCTACCTTTCAATCTAAAACCTGCTAATCTTCTTCTTATTGTTGTTGAACTAACTGAAATACCCTTTGCATTCATTTCACATCTAACAGCATCTGATGAAATTCTTCTGTCTTTGAGGCATATCCTTTTTATCTTTCTATCGCCAGAAGCACTTGTGCATTTTTTTTTTCGGACTGATCTTGTCTTATTTATCACTGATTTAGTTTCTTCATAACATAAGCACAACTTTCATATGCCAGATAAAAGTGACAGGTTCACCAACCTGTCTTGCAATTTCAACATAAGAGAGACCATTTTCTCTCAATATGACAATTCTGCTTCTTTTTCTAGGTGTCCAATCAGTTCTTGTTGTTGATGACATTGTTTTAAATTATTTGCATTAAGAAAAAAATAGAAATATTAAAAAAAAAAAAAAAAAAAATATTTTATGTAGTTACACTAGTATTCACCCTTCTGCAAATTTCATTCCAGCAAAATACCACTTTTACAAATCCAAATATACTACAGTTTAGTTACTGACATTTGATTGGTTCTCAGAACAGTCATTGTGATTGGCACTTCAGCATTCATGACTAATTGTGTTTCTATTTTAGACTAAAGTAAGTGTAACTTTTTTTGTAATGCAGATATTTTCTGGGTTTTTTTTTTTTTTTTTTTTTTTTTTTTTTATAAATTCTACATTAAATTTCCTTGAATTTGATCTATAAACATTTGTATTTAAGATAAAATTAATATATTCTATAAGCATACAAATTTATAAAACATGAAAATTTCAAAAAATGTCCTCAATTTTCCCTACCACTGTATATAGATAGATATATAAAGTTTTGGGCTCTAGGGGTCATGATCGGCATAGATCTACCAAACATTTTCAGAAATTCTAACATAGGGGAGAAAGTAATAAGTAGTATTTCTTACGAAATCTACCTAAAAATTAATTAATTCTGATCATATCTGGTTTCATATTTTACTTCATGTTCACAGTGCCTTTCTGGTACTAATTGGTACTTTTCTTTTAGAAAATTATGAGTGTTTGCTATTTCAAAGAATTTATTTTCTGAAGTTCATTTTCACATTTTCTGTCTTTTATGCATTTTCAAATCGCAGTCCCCAACAGTATAGAAGGTTTATTTCTGCTCTCAGCAGTACCTTTCATGTAAAAAAAAAAAAATTAATATTTAATGTCTCAAAAAAATATTTTCTGGATATCTTTTTCATGTTTTTCTTGGGTTTTGAACATTTTATGTCAAAAAATACTTTTTTTTAAATTAAAAATTACAATATTTTTTATATTCGAATATCTATAAAAAAAATTACATTATCAGAGAGAGCTTAGACTCTAGTTCAGAACGCAGTAAGTAAAATAGAAAACATTCTGAAAAAGGAAAACTTTTCACTGACATGTGTTTCAAACATTTTCTGTAATGAAGTTTATTAAACATGGAGATAACAGAAAAATTGATTTTTTAAAAATCACATTTAAAGATTTCTTTTATATTTTTCGCATACATACAAAATTAATTTAGAAGTATTAATGAAGGTTTATTAGTGTTTTTATGTAAAAAACATAACAAAAGGATGCAAAGAAACACTGCTTAAATTTCTCCTAGCCTTCGTTTGCCTACTTCTGATATTTGACACGTTACTTCCTGTTTGTTAAATTGGCCATAACTCCTCTTCTATTAATCATAGAAAAAAATTAAAACAGATTTGGAATCATAAACGATTGCTCTTTCAAGTAAAACAATAAAAATGTTTTTAAAAAAAATTCGCAAAATCAGCCATTTTAATGTACAGTCTTTGCTTTTTTTTTTTTTTTTCAATGCAACACCCAATTTTGACAATATATTTTAAATCTTTGGTTCAATCTATACTCCTACCTAAATACAGAATTTCAAGTCATTTGAATGGTAATGTTTTGAATTATAAACATTGAAAATTTTAAGGTTCTGATGTTAAATTTCATTTTCATATTTTTATTAATATCGCCTAAAGTTATAATCCTAATGTGCTGATTTTTTGTATGGTTATTATACTAAAAAAAAACATAAATGCAATTTTTTGTAAAAAAAAATTTTTTTTTGTAAAAATTTTACAAAAATTCGTAATTTTTTTAGTTTTATTATTTGAATTATGAAATTAATATTTGAAAAAACTCTGTGCGGGTGCAGGTAGATTTCGAAGTTAAGTACTACTTTCACCAACAAAAACTAAATGAAGATTAGAGATAAACTCAGTTTAACAATTTTATCTGGGCATTTTTGACAAGATTTTAATTTCATTTTTCTGCAAGAGCTGGTTTTATTAGAATCACGTTAATACGATATTTTTTCTTCAACCGCTATGTATTCTTAATGTGGGCGTGGTTTGGTTGTTTGCCCCTCTATCTTTGTCACAAGAAGGGTTAAACCCACGTAAAAATTCAGCACAGTGACTTGACAAATTAGTTTAAGTTATATATGAAACTTTGAAAATATTGTTGAAATATATGCAACTTCATGAATCCTATATATATATATATATATATATATATAATATTATGTTTCAGTGATAAGGTAAGTGTAAAATGTACTTACAGTAATGTGCCAAATGATGAACAGAAGAAGGTTTCCTTTATTGGAGCTTAAGATACATGAATGTTACTTCGTTCCAGGATTAAATTAATGGACACTTGCGACGATAGTCTACCTGAACTCGAGAGCACTTTTATTTGACGACATAAGTAATCTTTAAGTGATTAGCAACTTGAAGTATATTATACACAACTCTATCGCCGATTTAATTTAACAATTTTCCGCTGAAACGTCTTCATACTAAACCATTATGCTTAATAAACTTTAAGTTCTTACAATTATATCGGTATTTAGCCATATACCTTTCTATATTCGCTGAAACTTCATAAAAATATACCGGACAGTACCATAAGTCAGCTATTAGACATCGCATACCGAAAACATGAAATCGCTGTCCCTTTAAATCAGTACGAAAACCTATCGGCCAATCAGAATCGACTACACAATCTGCATAAGTCGGAAGATACTTAACATTTACTTATAATTTGAATAACATTTAATAAATATTACGATGACTTTAGAAAAATTACTTTAATATAAAAATGACTTAAAAAGATGATTTTACATGTTAATTAAATTTAAATACTTATCTTTAAAAAAAATGAATATGAGCAAATGCGATCGCAAGTAAAATTGCCGTATACGGTCCACGACCGAAACGCGATACGCAACCATCCAACCGTGGCAGTAAAAACGTAAACAAACGCCGAAAGGCGGCAATGAAAAGAAAATATCGTGTTGTCGAGTTCAGGTAGACTTTACAAATTGTTTTATGAAAAAAATAGAAATAAAAAATGCTTGGGAATACTTTTCCACAGAATGCCCCTCTTTCCCATTCATTTTGATTTTCTGCAATAAAGTTCATTACAAAAGTTCTGGCAGGATCAAAAGAAAGGTTTTTTTTTTTTTTTTTTTTTTTTCATGGAAAGTTCATCACCATAAAAAAACTTATCTGAATCTAAGAAAGGAGTCCTTTACGAGGGATTTACTCAAAATGTCTGCATAGTTCTCTTTTGACATAACATGCTTAATGTCGAAGAGGCCATTGTTATACCAGTCTCTTATAAACTTGTATTTTAAATCAATATAATGATTCTTTATGGTATCAGCTTTATGTTTGGTGAAGGAAATGACAGCAGTATTATCACAAAAGAGCATTCGACGTTGAATAGTAATAATGTCCAAGTTAAGACTTTTCTGAATTTCAATTAGAGACATGTTTAAGAACTTCAGATCTTTTACAGCTTCTGTTGCTGCTATTATTTCTGCTTCCATTGGACTCAAAGCTACGCAATTTTGTTTAGTTACTCTCCAGGTTACTGGAATATGATTTAAGAAAGCAATGTAGCTGCTCCAGGATTTTCGATCAGTAGTGTCACTTGCCCAAGAAGCGTCGACGTAGACAGCTAGCTGGATTGGAGGGTCAGATTGTGCCAACTTCAATCCCAAAGATTTTGTCGAAGAGAGATACATCAGGATTCGCAGGAGTGCTTTGTAGTGCAACAGGTTGTGGCTTTCTGTAAATTGTGAGAGTGCAGCAACAGGCCAAGCAATGTCTGGACGGCATCGATGAGCAATGTACTGTAGACACCCCAGCAAGTTTCGGTATGGCAGGTTCTCAGCAACTGGAACAGGATTATATCCAGGAGGAGAAGGAAGAGATATATTAGTAAAATCAGGGACATCAAACTTCTTTAAACACTTTTCAATATAATGTTCACAGTTAATATTAACTATTGCATCCTCTTCTCTTTTAAAATTGATACCTAGTAACATTGAAATAGGACCTAAATTTTTAACTTCATAAATGGATTCAATTAACTGTACTACCTCTTTTAAACCTTTATCATTCTTCGCAAAAATAGGCAAATCATCCACATACACTATAACTATTGCTTCACTTTTATAAGAGTATATACAAGTTAACCCTTGTACTTCACTGAATCCATTTGCAATTAACTTATTATGCAAATCATGGTACCAACATCTTCCAGCTTGGTGAAGCCCATAGATTGCTTTCTTTAACTTTAAAACACAGTGTTCTTTTCCTGGAATTGTATAATCTTCGGGTTGTTTGATGCAAATTTCTTTATCAATATCCCCATATAAGTATGCACATTTAACATCAAGAAGACAATGCACCCAATTCAATATTCTAATGAAAAAAGCTATGAAAAGACGAATGAGTGTAAAATTTATTACTGGACTAAATGTGTCGTTGTAATCTAAACCTTCTCTCTGATTATTATCTAGTGCAACTAAACGTGCTTTAAATATGCAATTCTTCCCTTCACTATTTTCTTTTATGGTATAAACCCATTTGGGTCCTATAACTTTTTGGTCAACTTTTGGGACAGGTGTCCAAACGTGTCTATCTAATATGGTTTGGATCTCTTGATCCATTGCCTCCTTCCATTTTTGTGCCTCTGGAAGTTGTTTTGCTTGTGTCGCATTTTGTGGTACAATTATTTCAGTTAGGAGCGCTTCTTCAGCTAATTCACTTTCAAGTTCCTTATCTAGCTTAATTGGGCCTTCATATGTACTCCCTAATGAAAAATTTGCCACAGTATCATTCAATATGATTTTATGCATTTTACAATATTCACGTAAATCTTGTTGCGATCTTAATCTGGAACCAGTAGGAGATAAGATATAAATATCAATTTTACCTTTAGTTCTTCCTTTCTTTCTTTTCTTCATAAATCGGTAAAATGTTGCTTCTGCTTCTTCCTGTTCCTTCAGAATATTCTTTTCTAATTCATCTTCAGATGTTGATACATCATCTTCCATTTTCTCTTCGGATCCAGATTCATCTTCCTGCATTACTTTCTCAACTTCTGTCGGAGTTGTAGAGCTACTCGGTTGATGGACAGTCAAGTCATCTTCCATTGTCGGTGAATTGTTAGGACCTGTAAAGAATTCATTATCATCATTTGAAAAATCAACAAACGTGCGATGTATTATTTTCCGTTCAGGAGAACCGTTCAGTTGAGCTTCGTTAAATGTCACATGCTTTGACTCAACTACTTTATTTTCTTTAGGGAAATAAATGCGATATCCACAGGATCCTATACCATATCCTACAAAAACTCCTCTTTTTGCTCTTGATTGAAATTTACTTCGTTTTTCTTTAGGTTGATGTACATATGCAATGCATCCATAACGTTTCAAATGATGAATGGATGGTTTAGCTCCATACCATCGTTGAAACGGTATTGCTTCTATGCCTGTGTGAAATATTCGGTTGCGAATGTAATTTATTGCCATAACTGCCTCAACCCATAGATTAGGCAGCAGATTAGCTGCTTGCATAAACGTTCTAGTTCCTTCAAATAAAACTCTGTTATATCGCTCGGCAACGCCATTCATCTGGGGACTATATATTGTGGTCCTCTCATGCTTGATTCCCATCTTTTCTAACATATCTTTTATTTGCTTATTGCAATATTCTAACCCGTTATCAGTTCTCATGACTTTGACTTTTCTGTTAGTTTGGCGTTCCACAAACGTGATGAAGTGCTTTAATTTCAGGAAAACTTCATCTTTAGAGCGTAGCAGGTAGCAAAAGTCTCTTCGACTAAAATCGTCAATAAAAGTAAGTATGTACCGTTGCCCATTCCTTGATGTAACTGGAGCCGGGCCCCATACATCGCTATGTATCAATTCTAACATTTCTTTTGAGCAAGCTTTCTTTAATCTAGGATATGTTGACCTAGTATTTTTAGCTAGAATACATGGTTCACACGGAGTCTCTTTTCCCTGTAATTGTCCACAATTTTGAACTAAATTTTCACGAAACATTTTCTTAATTATATCAACATTACTATGTCCTAGCCTTTCATGCCAGAGCATGATGTTGTTACGCTCACTGGCAAATGTAACATTGTAATTTTGATTTGACTCTTGTATATTAGTTACCTCCTTGACATTATCTTGTATTACATGAGCACTTCTTGAATTAATGTTATAGGCTTGATTTAAGGATTTAGTACAAGTAGGAACTTTTAATTTACTCTTTTCAGAAAAAGATGGTTGATCAGCAAGCTCTAAATATTGGTTCTTAACATTAGATTTAGTTTTGTCATAACTTTTAATGGCTTTAAGAACATAAAAATTATCTTTTAGAGTGGCAGTATATAAGTACTTCCAATGCTTATCAAATACTTTAAACCCATTGTCCATTGTGGCATGGAGACCCGCTTTATCCATCTTTGACATGGAAATTAGATTTTTATGTATGGTAGGAACATACAACACATTATGTAAATTTACAGTAGATACTTTATCTTTTTCCTTTAATTTAAAACTTACTTTTCCTATTCCTCTAACTTTATGAGGTGTTGTTCCCACCCTAACAACTGCACCCTCTGGTGGCTCACTTAGATAAGTAAAGAAATGCTTATTTTGGCAGACATGGGATGTGGACGCTGAATCCAATGTCCATTCCCAGCAAGGGGGGGAAACATTGCATATGTTACGGTCAATTACCCGAAATTGGCCAAAACCCGAACTGGCCGGCCAGTTCACAAACTGGCTAACAACGCTTTAAACTGACTGGCCAATTCGGGAATTGGCTGGCCAATCCCCGAACTGGCCAGATGCGATCGGCCAGTTCGCGAAGTGGCCATACGCGATCGGCCAGTTCGCGAAATGTGTATATAGAAACCAATTGTTACTTTTTATCTCTTTCTAACATAGTTGAAAGGGTTTATGAATTCAATTTGTCTGGCCGTCTGCCTGTCCGTGCTCTAACTCGAGTAAAGACTCAGATTGACTTGTAATTGTTATATTATTTAGGTTTATAAATTAATTTCGGTTTTGAAAGTGAAGTGTGTACTATTTTTGGTTAATTTACAGCGACACACAAAAGTATTTCATTACAATATCATGAATGAGATAAGTTTTTCCGGTGTATTTTAATGTCCTTACATTATCTCAATTATAATAAAATTAGTATGCATCATTAAGATGGACAACAAACTGTTATCTAAAGTATATGAAATAAGTAGCAATTATTGTTTCTTTACAGAGATACTCAAAAGTATTTCGTTACATTCCAGTGAATGGTGAAAGAACATTTTTAGTGCACTTAAATGATGTCACCCTATTTCAAACATAATAAAATCCACATACTCTACACATGTGGGGAGCAATATGCTTTTTTTTTTAGTATTGATTAAGTAGCCATGATAGTTCGTTTATAGGGACGCCCAAAAATATTCCGATAAAGAATTATGATATATGTGAAAAAATCGTTTATAGGGTATTTTAATGACGTTACACTACTTCAAACATAATGAAACTGTTATACATTACTCATATGCTCTACAACATGTTTTCTATAGATTATTGACTAGGTAGAATTTGTCCTTTATTTAGAGAGTTATTCAAATAATTTGGTTATTGGATTGGCTATGAGCCCTTATTGCTTGATGTGCGTTTTCAGCTGTGATAGGCTTTTAAAATTTAATTTATTTGTTGCGTATTACCTGGTTTGTAGATCATATGCATGGCTGCATGAAAGCTAAAAGAAACACATTACCGGCTGTGGATACCCATTGCTGAACACTTCGTATACTGGCCAAAGTTTCCCGGCCAGTTCGCGAATTGGCCGGTTAAAACCCGAAATACGCTATTCATTTCAGGTATTTCCGGTTTTGGCCAAGAATCTCGGCCAGTTCCCGAATTGGCCGGCCAATTCGTGTATTGGCCAAGCTCCGGGTTTTGGCCGTAACACATATATCATTACTTTTACATTTTAATTCTGCGACGTATGAATCTAAATTTACTTTGTCCCTTTTATCACCACTTTTCTGTTTCCTACAATTTTTATCCCAATGGCCATATTTACTACAAACTTCACACTTTAAATTTATTTTATTTCGAGAATGAGACTTGGGGGAAACTTTTTCAGACATTTGAGTGGTTCTATCAGCCATGAGGGTTTCATTTCGTAATCTTTCTCTCAAATCCCTTCTTGAACATTCCTTTAGAATCTCCTCTTTAACATCCTTAAATTTAAAATCTTTTTCTGGCAAACGGTCTAATTGCCTAATTAAGTAATCATAATTTTCTGGTAGGCTTTCTATTAATTGGTAACAATGATGCTTTTCTGCAACTTCCTCCCCGGAATCAACTACGCGACGATAAGCTTCTTCAAACCTAGCAATATAAGTTGGGATATCTTCATCTACATTAATTTTTAAATTCCTAAATTCATTTACATGAAACGATTTTAATGCTCTTCCTGGGATTTCCAAATTTAATTTTAGTGTTTCCCATATTTCCGACGGATCATCCAAATGACCTATTGTTAACCCAATTTCAGGACTAACATACGTTTTGATAATTCCGGCTGCTCTTTGCTTTGACTGATTTAGCTTAAACTTATCGAGGGGCTTCAAATCTGTATAATCCGGCCATTCAGTTTTATTCACCCAGGTATACAAACCTTCAGTTTGCAATGTGCATTTTATAAAACGAGTCCAACTTTGATAGTTATCCCTACTTAATACTACTATATCTGGTGCAGTAGCCATTTATATACTTTTACTTAAAACAATAAATAGATATAAAATATAAATAGTAATGGTAATAAAACTTGCATGCACATATATATAAACATTAAAATATTTCATACACTAGATACTTGAAAAAAAAACACTTCATTAATTAGCTTCAACATTTTCATTTTAAAATACTTTTCTCTAGCTTTACCGCAGTTGAAGTGCTTCTGGGTATCATAACCTTTGTGGGGGTGTAGGTTGTTTGCCCCTCTATCTTTGTCACAAGAAGGGTTAAACCCACGTAAAAATTCAGCAGAGTGACTTGACAAATTAGTTTAAGTTATATATGAAACTTTGAAAATATTGTTGAAATATATGCAACTTCATGAATCCTATATATATATATATAATATTATGTTTCAGTGATAAGGTAAGTGTAAAATGTACTTACAGTAATGTGCCAAATGATGAACAGAAGAAGGTTTCCTTTATTGGAGCTTAAGATACATGAACATTACTTCGTTCCAAGATTAAATTAATGGACACTTGCGACGATAGTCTACCTGAACTCGAGAGCACTTCATTATTCAACGACATAAGTAATCTTTAAGTGATTAGCAACTTGAAGTATACTATACACAACTCTGTCGCCGATTTAATTTAACAATTTTCCGCTGAAACGTCTTCATACTAAACAAATATGCTTAATAAACTTTAAGTTCTTACAATTATGTCGGTATTTAGCCATATACCTTTCTATATTCGCTGAAACTTCATAAAAATATACCGGACAGTACCATAAGTCAGCTATTAGACATCGCACACCGAAAACATGAAATTGCTGTCCCTTTAAATCAGGACGAAAACCTATCGGCCAATCAGAATCGACTACGCAATTTGCATAAGTCGGAAGATACTTAACATTTACTTATAATTTTAATAACATTTAATAAATATTACAATGACTTTAGAAAAATTACTTTAATATAAAAATGACTTAAAAAGATGATTTTACATGTTAATTAAATTTAAATACTTATCTTTAAAAAAAAATGAATACGAGCGAATGCGATTGCAAGTAAAATTGCCGTATACGGTCCACGACCGAAATGCGATACGCAACCATCCAACCGTGGCGGTAAAAATGTAAACAAACACCGAAAGGCGGCAATGAAAAGAAAATATCGTGTTGTCGAGTTCAGGTAGACTTTACAAATTGTTTAATGAAAAAAATAGAAATAAAAAATGCTTGGGAATACTTTTCCACACTTAATTTGTATTTGCTGTAAGATTTGATCCTATCAATAACTTGTCAGTATAAAAGTTATAGATAATATTAAGAAGATTTATAATAAATTTAAGCGGATTTGATATCTTGTGAATTGGCGAAGTTATGATTTTTTTTTTCTTCTTCAAACACCCCTTCCCCCCTTTTTCCCCATTTTTAATTTTTTTTTCTTTTTCTTTTTTCTTTTTTTCAGTAAAAGTTTGTCATCAAAAACTTTCCAACTTTTGCCTTTTGAGCCCATTTTTAATTTTATCAAAAATCTGTCATACATAAATTTTTTGCCCTTTTTCTAGAAGTAATAATAACTTTAAACTGATTTGATATATATAATAATTAAAAAGTTATGGGTTTTCGTTTCTGTTTTCACAAAACCCCGTCCTATTTCCACTCCCTTGGGTCGATTTTGCTCATTTGCAACCCAGGCGAAATATTAGTCATCTCAATGTTTTTGTTGAGTTTGAAGATGATCCGTGCATAATTGCGACTTTATCATTATATCACTGCTTTGTTTACATTTTCTAAACATTAGTTTGATTGTATTAATGCATACAAAATTATAATGAATGCTTACAATATAGTAAAATATTAAAATAATTGAATAAAATAATAAAAATTAAGAAAATTTAATAAATGATTAAAATATTAAAAGTAGAGATCAAGTAAATAATTAATAATGCATAATAATGATGAGATACATTTTCTTCAATCATTCAATGAAACCCACTTCATAAAAATACACTAATAATTTGCATTGAAATCATAAAATAATGAAGTTCTATTTCATGTTTAGCTAGAATTAATATCCAAAAAAGATTAATACATAATGGTATTTGGGAAATAGATCATGTTCAGCACTGATATCAGCACAATCTTGAATTTTTCCAGAAATAAATTTCTATGTAATTCATGATAAAGCCTGAATTCAGTCATTTTAACCAGAATTACATATTAAAATGTGTACAAAATGATATAAAAATGAAAAAAGCCTTGAATTTTTCTCCTACATTTTAACTGAAGGTTTCTTTGTTACGTCTGCAATGATGTGTGTATTTTAGGCATTTGGGGACTTTAGGGTTGCGGATTTGAAGAAATCTACCGTATGTATGTAATATATTTTATATGTATCATCATCAACCGTTTTCAATCCCCTGCTGGATGTAGGTCGTCCCCAAATTTTTCCAATGGTTCCTGTCTAGTGCTTTAGTCATCCAATTAACACCAGCCACTTTTCTGATTTCATCACTCCATCTTACTTGAAGTCATCTTCTTGGCCATTTTACATCTCTGGGATACTGCTGTAGGGTGTTTTTGCTCCATCTATTGTCTTGTCTTGCAATGTGCCCAGCCCATTTCCATTTTAGCAGTTTAATTCTTTCAATGATGTCAAAAACTTTCGTCTGACTTTTTATCTAGGTTATCCTCTTTCTGTCTCTTCTAGTTATAAATAGCGTAAATCTTTCCATACTTCTCTGTGTTGTTTGTAATCTTTGTACCATTCGTTTTGTTACCATCCATGTTTCTGCTCCATAAGTTAGTACAGGCAAAACACATTGGTTAAACACTTTTCTTTTCAAACAAAGAGGCATGTTACTCTTCAGAATAATGTTGTTCTTCCCAAAAGCACTCCATCCATTTCATATTCTTCTATTGATTTCATTCATGATACTATTATCCGATGATATTTCCTGTCCAAGGTACACATAACTTTGCACTTCTTTAATCTCAGTGTTGTTGTAGATGATTTTCTTTTTTGATGCAAATGAATTAAACATCACCTTAGTCTTTTCCAAATGTATTTTTAATCCCACATTAATGCTAGCTTCTGCCAAATCTTTTAGCATATTTTCCAGTTCTTCAGGGCTGTTACTGAAAATTTAAATGTCGTCAGTGAATTGGAGATGACTTAAATACACCCCCATTTATTCTAATCCCTTTGTTTTCCCAATCCAACTTCTTGAAAATATTCTCAAAGACAACAGTGAAAAACTTAGGCAAAATGGTGTCTCCTTGTCTTATCCCTCTTCCAAGCTTGATCTTTGCTTTTCTTTTATCTAAATGGATGGTTTCTGTTGCTTTCTTGTAAATCTTCTTTATGATATTGATGTAAGTTTTGTCTATACCAATGTCCTCCAGAGATTCTACTGCTGCTGATGTGTAGACCGAATCAAATAATTTTTCATAATCAATAAAGGCAAGGCAAAGAGCTAAATTATATTCCTTATGTTTTTCTATGAGTTCCCTTACCATTTGGATATGATCCATTGTGCTGAATCCACTTCAGAATCCTGTTTGTTCTTTAGGTTGAGCTGAGTCCAGAGCTGATTCAATTCTTGTCGTTAAAACTTTGATGAAAGTTTTATAAATCACTGATAGTAAGCTGATTGGACTGTAGTTTTTAATGTTTTCTTTCTCCCCTTTCTTGTAAAGTAGCACCAGCACAGCATTATTCCAATCTTCTAGTATGCCTGACTTCTCGAGACATTTGGCAAACAGTAAGGATAGCATTTTTACAAATTCTTCTCCTGCTTCTTTGATAAGGTCAATTGTAATTTCATCTTCGCCAGGGCATTTACCTTTTTTCATAAATTTAATGGCTTGTAAAACTTCATCTGTCATCACTGGGATAATCTCTCCAGTTTCTGTTAAGTTTTCTCATGGATCACGTAGGTTGATTTTATATATATATATATAATATATAAACTTTTTAGGTGGGGGTGGTTTTGTGTTCCTGGGATGATATAATGAAAAGTTATGAAGGAATTTTACAAAAGTCGCACCATGGTAACGATTGCAATAGATAGTATTTCTTATAAAATCTGCCTAAAAATTAGGACTTGCAACCTACAACTTTTTTTTATGAATTATGTCCTGCTTTATGCATATTCAGAATTTCAAATTTTTCTTCCAAGTAGCTTTCAAATTTTGCTTTAAAAGCTTCAAGATGCTGGTTTAAGTGGCCATCTACGATGTGCAGAAAAGCATAATGGACCTTTCCATTGTGACGGGTGTGACATCCAGACACAATTTTAAGAGGTTATATCTGTGTTTTGGGCAATAAATTAGCTAATAAATGCCTGAAAAGTATTTAAAATATGTTTTTCCATGCATTTGCTTGAATAATTGTGCAAACACAAAACTTCAATAGCTTTCAATTTTTTTTTTAAAAATTTTAAAATCTTGTGATGGGTGTGACTCTCTCCGGACATGAGTTTTCACTAGCATACACATTTGTTAAAATTCCTGTGAATATTTTAATGTTTCATTATTAAAACTATTTTTTTCTAATAAAAGAGATTCAGATTAAACTTAATACATAATTTTCATAATAAATTTTAATTATTTTAAAGTATAAGAAATTTTTTTCTACTGTGACGGGTGTGACATCATACAAAGTATACAATTTTAAAGTTATTTACAAAAGAAAACAGCGAACGGTACAGACAGAAAACTTTACAATAGCTAATATACAAACAAAATTTAATAAAACTAACATCTTTATGCAGTTAGTTTAAAATTTGTAGTGCCCCCTACTTGTTATAAGTGATGGGGTAGCTATTTTTTTTACAATGGCAAAAAAGTTTTCAATTGAGATATCATCTTTCTCTGGCCAAATCCAGTATGATCCACTGGCTTGCATGTATTTCAAGCTTATTTCTTCCTTATGGTAGTTGATATTCAAGACATTACCGTAGTACAAGGAACAAGCTATTGTGCTTTTTGTTATTGGCCAGGGAAACCACACCATAGTCTCAGATATTTAAATCTGATGTTTTCAAAATCTTTCTGGGGAGAGATTTACAATTAGCAGTGACTTACCTCCCTTAGTGTTGATTTCGTAGTTTTTCCAATCAAAAAGTTGGTACTATCAGCACTTACCTTAAAGTGGTGATAAGACTTGATGCCTTCTCATCCTTCTGTCAGCATTTGTTTAGTTTCCAGTATTTTCTCTGCTGACACATATAATGTCTTTATTGCACCAATCTCCTGTGCACATTAAAAAAAAGCCAAAGCAGAATTAACTATTGCTTTTCTGGACAAGCAAAACCCACACTCTTGACTTTATCAATCCCCCAATTCCGTCAACTGCTCCTTTACCATGAGAAGTGGCCAAAAAGTTCCATTCACATGTTAGCTTAAAATCTTTGATAAAGAAGCACAAGTTTGAAATGTTGTTTTTAAACAGGGCTGCACAGCCATCAGAAAATTTTTTCACCGTTTTGAATTGGGGAAATTCTGTTTTCAGACTATTAGTAATGGCATTTAAAAATTCCCATACAGAATACTTATTTAAGATGCTGCAATTCGTTATTGATTACTATATATTAGTACTGATTACTATATTATTACATAAGAGCAAATCACATTACCTTTCAATGATGCAAAGCATGTAAAAATGGTGATTTGAGGATGAGTCCAGTGAGCACTCTGGATCTCATTTTGAGAGACAGCACTATTGTTCTCGGCAAAGACCACTTGCATTATTGCTTCAGTGTCTCCCACATTATTTTTCGCTTCTTCAAAGTAACTGGATTGAGTTACAGTTATGTAAAGAATATTAGTAATAGATTTTCATTTTCTTGAAAATCTATCAAAAGTTAAAGTAAATTGCCACCAACTCACAATTTGCTAAAATAATTCAAATATATATATTTTATGATTTATCTTTTTTTAAGCCACATTTGTCTTAATATGTTTAGAAACAATAATGATTCAACCTTACACTTCATTTAAGAAACATTTAAATATATTTCTAAACAATTTAAAATAGTGTCATAACCTGTCACAAGGATTTTGTCACACCCGTCACACTAAAATTCCACACAAAATAAAAATTTAATGAATTTTTAATATTTCATATTTATTCAGACTAGTAATAATTAGACTTTCAGAAAGTTTCATGTATTTTTGAGAAAAAATGAATTTTGTATAATAACTTGAGCATCTTTTTTGTGACGGGTGTGACAGAGAGACAGTATAAATGTATTTGCATTAAAAATCGGGTCTTTTAAATTATTTTGAAAAATTAAGTGTTTCAAAAGGTAAACAAAGGTCACAAATAGTAATATATGCACATAGAGTGAAAATGCTGCTGTTTTAAATATTGCATCTGGTGGAATAAAGATACCTCATTTTAGTCTAGAAATTTTTTGAAATTTTTCTAACTTTGACCCTAGATAAACCATAAAAGAATAAGTTTTACAGCTTAGTTCTCTGTAATTTCATATGTGTCATATTTTTACCTTTAATTTGATATATTACTTGTAATAATAAAAGAAGTTTGAAATTTCAACCCTCATGTTCACTTTTTCATGGAAATGCCCTTATTTGAAAAAAATATTTTGCTCATTTTATTGAAACATTTGGCTGGCAATACCAGAAACATATTAAATGAGTGAAATGGTCATATTGGCAAGGAATAATGCATTAATAAAAGTGACTTGGTCATTCTTAGCATTTCATTAATCGAATACCGAACTTCAATTTAGATACAGCCTCCAAAATATGCTCATTTAAAAATAATTTCCCTAAAGCTAATCGTATGAATTTCGTGTGATATATAGGTGGCTCCAAAGCAAATTTTACAAACTTCATTTAAAAGCAGACATTATTTCCAATTGCTTGGTACCTGTAACAGTGTTCGAAATTAGCGGTCGTTAGTCATCAAATGCAACCAAATTATTGCATTTGACGACTACAAAATTATTCTCAGTCATCAAATTTGACGCCTAGCTTTCTAAAAAAATATTTATTGTATTATTTTAATGGTAAAAATAATTAGTGTACCTTTTGATTTCATGTTACAAGATTTAAATGTAGATGCATTACATGGTTTTTTTTTTTATTTTTACTAGATTCAATTGTAACTATCAACACTGAATAAAATTTGTTTTTGCTTTGCTAAGAAGTTATCAAGTTTTAAATTTATTTAACATTATTAAGTGCGCTTTTCTATTATTTTCTAAGTATAGCCATAATTAAAAAAGCTTTTCATCACTTTTAACTTTCTTCAATTATTATAATCTTGGAAATTAAGAACTTCAATAATTTTAAATAAAAACAAGTATTGGTACTTTTCTAAAATGTAGCATAGAGTATCTAATGTAAAAAATGAATTTTAGAAATTGCAACTAAAAATTTTAATTGGATGCCTAAGATTTTTACAGTAGTCGTCATTTGACGCCTACCTTTTATTTTTCAATTTCTATCACTGGTTAGTAAAGGGTGATTACTTTTTTTGTCCGCGACTGTACCTTAAGACCTAAAAAAGTAAAATTTAGAATGGTATGTGTGTTCTCTACCCATATGTGAAAATGAATCTAGTTCTTTGAAAAAAATAAATAAATAAATAAAAAATAAAAATATTAAAAAACTAGGTTTTTTAGGGTTCCGTACTTAAAAAGCAAAAACGGAACCATTATAAGATCACTCCTGTGTCTGTCTGTCTGTCTGTCACAGCCATTTTACTCATAAACTATCGAACGTGGAAAGTTCAAATTCGGGGAAGTAATAAAGACCATTGACCCACATATTTTCAGATTAATAAACATTCATAAATATATTTAGTAAAAAAGTAGAGGGGCTAATTATGCTACTTGAAAAAAAATTTTTTTTCTTTGTATATTGTGTGGGGTATCCTGTGAAAGCTTTTGTAACGCTGAACTCAAAAATACATTCCTTTTAATTTTAGGTATTATATTTTCAAAGATATTGTTGAAAATGTAGCGCAAAAATATGTTCCTCCCCCCCCCCCCCCCCCATCTAATTCCGAATCTACTGAAACTAAAATTATGAAAAAATTAGAGGTAATAGACGTTAATATAAACCTTGCCAGAAAATTATAGCGATTACGCTAGGTCATATAGTTTTTGAGTAATTAGCATTTTTCTGTTATACACAAATTTTGATTTACGGCCATTCAGAAAAATTGTTGAGCATCGCTGAATATACCTATCGTTGCAGAAGAATAAAAGCATTGTTGATAATGATTTTCGAAAAAAATCATTGGTAATTAGCCGAGATATTAACCCTTAAATGCACGGTCAGTTTGGACATACACAAGGACAGGGGCGGCGTACTCTATGCCTAGTTAACAACTTTTAATGATATAAAGTATAATGTAATGTCCAGTAACAGTATAAGAGCAATAAACATCAAATTGTTAAAAACATACTAATTTAAGGGGTCTCGGGACTCTAAAAAGTGGAAAAAATTTAAAAAAGACCATTTTCAACATTTAATGTCTTAAAATGTATATGATTTTAAAACACAATTTTAATTGGGATGAAAGATATAAGTATGTTCTTTCGTTCCATGTATTTAAAAAATTGCAAGATACAGAATTAGTATTTATAGGGGGCTCGAAACTGTTAGACATTTGTCGAACAAAAAATTGGCATAACAGTTTACGCGCGGGATTACAAAATAAATATTGCAACTAGAACGAAAATTTTGGTGCTTACTTATACTTCAGATTGTAATAATTTCCCTGAACTTAAATAAATTTGTATTTAAAGCATTTTTATATTTTTAATGCAATGTTGCATTTAGCTAATACAAAATTTTGAAAATTTCAACAGTAAAATCACCTAAAAAAATATTTTTTTGAACAATAAAAAGGAAATTTTAAGTTCAGTTTATACAGACTAACATGAAATATATGTTTTGAAAATTTCAATAAAAAATATTCAGAAGTTTTTGAGGTATCCTGCGCGTTATGCCCAAAAAACGCCATTTGGAAAATAATGACTTTAAAGTTTCAGAAACGCCGCTTCAGCTATTGAGCGGGTATAATTCTAAAAGCCAAAACTTCTGTTCTAATAGGAATTTCAAGGAAACAATTATATCAAAATATTTAGAAAAGATAGGAGTTTAACATCTAAAAAAATTAAAATTTCTTAAATTTTGAAGCTTTAAGAGTCCTGCGACCACTTAATCCTTTCCGGCACGGAGTAATTCTATTTATAAACTTATGAAATAATGAACTGACACCAGAATTTATAAACGAAGTTATTAGAAAATGCGATCTTGCTTATTTTCACGTACATGATAAAAGGAAAATTTTAATAAAATATTCTTGGTACCGTTTGTCTTTTTTGGAATTAAAATTAGGTGTTCTTTTTTAAGGGCATCGCCCTCAAAAGATTTAATTAGAATGAATCTCATAAATACTGTGGGATTCGCGATAGTTTGCATTGATTGTATCTCTCAATACGCCTCGAGTGACTTTAAAAGTTAATTAAACATCTATCTGGAAAAACGCGGCACTGACCAAGGCGGCATTGCAACTTTGAGACCTCAATTCGAAGCGCGCTTAGCACAATGCCAAATTTAAACTATGAACAAAGGTTTTGTTTTAGCTACACTGTTGAAATAAAGGTTATTACTACACTGAATTTAGTTTCATGAAATGCCAAATGAAGTTTAACTATGCACTGCTTTTATTGTCAGTACCGAATTAAGTTCATCATAAACAGATTAGGATAATATGAAAAAAAGAGTTATACGAATAGCTATCTCTTTGAACTTTCATGGTATACCCATTTACACTTTTCTAATATATACAGTTATACCCAACCCTACATTGTATAGTTTTTTACAAAGTCTTAGTATTCTTTTAGCAACTTTTTTTTTTTTTTTTTTTGATAATACAATTACAAATTCATATTTTTATTCTACGGAACCCTCTGTGCGCGAGTAATGCTCACACTTGACTGTTTATTTTTTATTGTTTTGATTAATTTTTCTCTCATTTATTTTTATATTTTCCTTTGTTATTCTTTCTTTTGTTTTGTTATTTTAGCTTGTTTTTATCTTGTCGGTATATGTCAAATATATTTCCAATTCAATACTTTAGCGACACTTTTATTAAAGTATTAAGCCAATATAGTTATTGTTAGTAACCAATTTCAGCAATATATTTGAAAGTTAATAACATTACAATGATTCACAATACAACAATTTGTCATAAGAGTGATATACAGTAGACAGACCTGCCAACTGCTACAAAAAAAATCGGAGTTGCTACGATTTGGACCTATAAACTACGATGCTACAAAAATGGGTCTTAAACTACGATATTTTGCAAAAAAAAACACAAACGCATTTTTTGTTTCTAGTTGCAATTTTTATCCCACACAGCATATTTTTCAGGAGTGATTCTGTTGCAAAATTTCCAAAATTTCAGAGTATTCATTTCCGAAAGTTTTAAAAAATTGGCCATTATTCCGAAAATTCAGACATTAAAAAATGCTCATGGAAAAAAAAAAATCTGGGCTGCAAAACAAACTTCTTAACATAAAACACTCTCTTTATGCATATTAACCACGAGTGAGTCATATTTCTGTAAATATTTATACAGGAATTTGCTTCCTTAGAAACAAGGTGCCATTTTAAGAATTCCTGGAAAGGAGGGGGGGGGGGGGGAGGTCTTTGAGGGGCGAGGTTTGAAATAGTGTGAAAAATCGCACAACTTGCGATAAACTACTGCGAATTTCGACAAATGACCGTATAAAAAAATCAATTTAGTCAATTGGTCGCAGAAGAAAATTGATTTCGTCAAAAGGTCATGATAAAAACGCAGTGTTGATTTCAGGGGGTGGCCCAGGTTGGGGGGTTCCTCCTTCCCCCACCCTCCCGGAAGATTTGAGATTTTGTATTTTCAATGGTGTGAATTTTGTCAAAATATCGCAGAAAGAAAATGCGAATTTCGCCAAAAGATTAGTAAGGAAATGCAAATTTCATCAAAAGATCATTAAGAAAACGCAAATTTTCACCGAAAGATCGCAGAAAGAAAACACTAATTTCATCAAAAGGATCACGGAAAAAAACAAAAAATTTGACAAAGGATCGTGTAAAAGATTGCAAATTTCGTCAAAAGTTCATGGTTAAAAGTGCGGATTTCAACAAAGAATCGTGATAGAAAAATGTGAATTACGATTACAGAAAAATTGTGAATATCCTGAAATGATCGTAGGAAATAAAATCCCGAATTTCGTCAAAATTTACTGCACTGGGCTAAAAAATTGGAACCAGGCTCCTTTTACAAATGTAAAAAAAAAAAAAAAAAAAAAGTTGCAAAACGAAAAGAAACTCTAAAAATCATATAAAAATTTTTAAAGGAAAAAATTTACTATATTGAGTTGAAAGACTGAAACCTTATTCCTTTTATGAATGTCAAAAGATGGCTTTGTAACACGAAAAAACAACCAACCAACCACCAGATTAATTTCAATTTTGTGTGCTACGATTTCTCATTTTCAAAGGTTGGCAGGTCTGAGTAGAAGATATTTATAACGCAAACCTAAAAATGCAAGGTTGTGCGTTATATAGAATTTTGCATTATATGTGTCACATTTCACATAATCATTAAATTTACCCTGTAAACATGGCCAAATATGTCTGAAAGACATCAAAATACATTAGGGTATATTTAAACTGCATTCCTTTTCACCAAGAGTTACACAAATAAATTTTTGCATTATATAGATCATTCCGCACATTGTTAAATTTACTTTATAAACATGGTGTAGGCCTGACCAAATTTAATTTAATCATTCAATATTTTCAGAAAGATTTATTTATTGTAATATTAGCAATTTCTTTATTAAAAAGTTCTGAATTAAGAAGATGAAGTTGAATTCATGTATCAAATTTTGTCCTCCACAAAATAGCATTTTTTTACAATGTGGCAATTCACATGCTTCTTAACTGCAAAAGTAATTGTTTACATCTGAGAAGTTGTGCGTTATATGGAGAATTGTGTTATAAAGATCTTCTACTGTATACAGTGATGTGGGATGGGTAAATACCCAGCGGGTAGGTATTTATTTTTTGGGTATATACCTGGGTATTTACCCAAGCCTTGGTTAAGTACCCAAAAACTGGGTATTTTTATGTTTCATTGTAAAAAATCATAATCCTGAAAAATATTTTTATTCCCAGGGGGACATGTGACTCAGTGGAACATCCCTTCAAAATGTATTTATTTTGCAGGTTTTAATTTCATATTTGCATGCATTAATAGCCTGGGGTTAAGAAAATTTTCAACCATATATCGTATGGTCAAATACAAACTTATTCATTATGTTGTTTTTAGTCATCAAAAGTAATTTTTTTTTAAAATCTTAAATATTTTGTTAATAAAGGTAAGAATTATGAAAAATAGTTGAAGCATACAGATAGACACTCATTTATCATTAATTTTATTCAAAATTTTGCCTTTTTATATAAAATGTTATAGAATATTTTTTTATTCCATATCTACATGGTGTACAGTGAGTCATCCCAAAAAGAGTTACAGTAGACCACTCTTTTATACTTATTTAATAGTGAAATTTTCAATAGAAATAAAAAAAAAAAAAGATCAATGTTTCCTTTTTTTTTTATTTAAAATTAAAAGTGCTGTTATGAATATGTTCTAGTGCATTTTGATATTATATATTTTTTTTTTTTTTGAAAAGTGAAAATAGTTTAATTATACCTACGTAATTTTAATATCTCGAAGAATGCAACTAACAATTCATATTACATCAAGAAAATTTTATTAAGAAAGTTTTTTTAAAGAATTTAACAGTTATAAAATTTAAGACATATATAGCTAAACCTAATTGTGTACATTTTTAATGAGCCATATTGTTCTTTTACATTACTTTATTTACATATATTGAAAACATGCTGATTATTTTTGCTTAAACTTAAATATGTAAAATTTTGTTCAGTATACCTATGGGGGCATACAATGACACCATGCACAAAATTATTTTAAATATTTTGATTTATATGAAATGAATCCATTGTGTTTTGCACTATTTAATGCATTGAAAAAAATGGCTATAGATTTCTAATAAAGTACTTTCCTTTTTAAATATTAATATTGTAATTTATCCTTCCCCTTTCATATTTTACTTGTGCTTCTTTTAGTGTTCCACTGTACCCCAATACAAGAAGTTACATGTTTTAAGCTTTAAGAAGTATTTTTTCTTTAAAAATTATTAAAATCTATACTATAAGAAAGTTATATTCAAGAACGTTTTCTTGTAAATTGATCTTTTAATTTCAAAAGAAAAAAAATAAAACTTTAAAAAATGGTCCAGTGTGCCCCATCTTTTTCTATATGACAATGCTTTAAATATGACAGCAGCTCTCACATTAGTTAAGAAAAATACCTGCATGTTGTCCGATTAATTTGCCTTGCCCTTGTTTTACGATTACTATGTTCTTATATTTTATGATTCAAATTAATTAAGAGTTTTGTTTTACAAATGTAATCGATATATATTGAAGACCATCACATGATGTAACTGTTTACACACAATGTTTAACCAAATTCAATATCAAGAAAGAAAAAAAAAAAAAAAAAAAAAAAAAAAACTCTTAAAAGTGCCAGAAAAACTAAATGAGGAAGTCATTTATATTATATTTAAAGCTGAAAAGATAAGTTAATATTACAAAATATTCTAGTTATTGAAGAAGCTAATTTGTCTTCTCAATGATAAAAATATTTTTATATTTTTAGATGGTGTGTTTTAATTTGTATTCAAAAATGGTCTCCGTTTTTAAACCAATTGTAGAACTTATTGAATCCATTCAATCAAATTACACCCAGATCCATTTAGTACATAGGAAACTGGCAACTCAAAAAATATTTTGTAATAACTACTTACCATATCTTTATTGTAAAAAAATGAAGACAACAAAGAAAAAATCGATTTTTAAAAGTTTTAAATTGGGAAATCCAAAATTACAGCTCATTCTGCTAAATAGTTTTTGAGTTATGTTTTAAAAAGTACCCATATTTTAATCTGGTTTGCAACCGTTGTAAACGGATTTAACATTAGGAATTCCAAACTTTAAACCTGCATAACTCCTAAACTACTTTTCCGAATTACTTCTCTTTTGACATCTAAGGTAAATATTAATGAAAAAGATGCTGATGCAAAAAAGATATGTTGTCAAAATTAGGTGTTTGAATTGAAAATTTCAGAGTTTGGTCCAATTTCACTACTAAGACGCCCCTAAGCTTAGTTTTTTTAGCATAAATTTAAAGACAATTTCCAGTCGATGGCTGTTTTCGTTTATTTTTTTAACAATTTGATGATTAAATGTATAAGGTGCAATCTCTCTCTCTCCCTCCCTCTCTTTTTTTTTAATTTGCCAACTGTACATTGAAGTGGATGGATGAATAGAATTAATTCATATTATGAAAGTGTGCCTGACTAATATTGAATTGCTCTTTTCAACCTAAAATTGCTAAGTTGATAAAATTAAAAAATGATCTTTTTGATAAAATGTTTCTCAATTCTTCCTTATAGCTTGCTTCAAAGACATCAATTGCCAATGTTAAAACTATTTTCCTTCTTTCAGACCTATGCAGTCAAAATTGTGAAACAGACTTGGCATTTAGTATCTGTGTTATTTTGTTTTCTATGTAGAATCAGTTTTTAAATTTTATGTTTTGATCTTTTTTACAAGTAAAGTTACAAACTTTTATTTCAATTAAAAGTTATTTAAAATTACTACAAATATCATATTCTCTTCCTAAAATGAGTTGTTACTGTTATTTAATTTTAATTATATATCTATTTAACCATTTATATTTGTACCAACTATAGAAAGAGAAACCGGTTTTTGTTGTTTTTCCAAATGCTACTTTCCCATCTATATTATAAAGGACAAACATATCTGTGCGTAACGCATACATCATTCTGCGAATGGCAACACTTTGAAATTTGAAATGAAATTTCGGTTTTGCAATTTTCGCTATTGCAAATTTTTAACTTCTAAACATCACACAGTTTCAATTTTTACACCGTCGTATAGGGGAAAAAATGTACTTTTAAATGCAATTTGTTTGAAAGCTCTATCTCAATTTAATTTTGAGACATTAATTTTTTTTATAGTTTTTAGTACCAATTTTGTAATTGTGGCAACTGAAGTACTCCATTTCTATTAAAAGTAAAGGGAAAATAGTCATGGTTTATTTATTTTTATTGATTATATCCTTATTGATGCCATTTTCACATTACAAATTAAAGTAACTTTTTTCTAATTTTTGAACAGAAAATGACGTCAGCCGTTAAAAAAAAAACATGCATTCTTCTCCATAAATCAAAAGATTGAAGAAGATATTTCAATTTTTTTACATTACTCTGATACTGAGTTTGAGACGCTAGGAAAAATGATTCAGTGAGTAAAAATGATGCCATATTTAAAACAAAACGATCATTTTCTGTGATAAAACTAAATATTGGACCAATACTAAATGGCCATTACTATGGCAACTAAAGGCAAATTTCTGAATGGTAAATTTTCACGGGTACTGAGATAAGAACTTAAAGTTTGTGCGAATGTTCACATGAAAAGTTGCATCGGACAAACGTGACTTTAAGTTTGCAAATACATTCTTCATTAATAATGTATTGCTTGTTAAAATACTTTTAAATTGTGAATTTGAGTGGTGTGTATGTAAATTTTGAGAATGTGAAAATAACGTACAGTTTAGATTTTATGGGAGAAATTTTTATGTGTGACAAAGCAAAATCCTTTTAACTGATTTTTCATCCCATAAAAACAAACGTAAGAGCCTCAATCAATAACTTCAAACGTAATTACTTATCTTGATTACGTATTCTAATACAGTTTAATTTTGCAATAATTTAAGCAGTTGAAGTTTGTGGAAATAATATTTTGGTAATTTTACGTTAAAAACATTATTTGCTTTAAGAGTTAGACAACCAATGCAAGATGAATTATTTTTGTAGGTTTATTATAAATTCAATCTAACAGTTCCACTCTAAACATTTTAGTTTGTCGAATTTCGATGGGTTCCAACTCGTTTGTATAATAGACCAGGAGCAGGCAGCATAGACAATTACCTCATCGAGTTGACCGATGAAATTCTAGGATTAGTTAAATCTTGATTCACATATTAAAATGCAGTCGGTCTGCCAAGTTATATCTTGGTGGAAAACACCTAAAAACCTGATTTTAGCGACTGATTCGTAGGTTTACCATTGTGTTTTCCTGTTCCCAGTCCTCCATGTTTTCATACCTTTTGGTGCAGGAAAACATAATGATAAACCTAAGAGTCAGCTACTAAAATCGAGTTTTCAGGTGTTTCCCACCAAGATATGACTTGGCAGACTGATTGCATTTTATTATGCGAATCAGGATTTTAACTAATCCTAGAATTTCAGAATTTCATCCGTGAACTTGATGAGGTGATTGTCTGTGCTGCCGGCTCCCGGTCTATAAGATATCCATTAATTTTGTGTATATAAGGATACCCCTTTCTAGTGCTCGTGTTCGGAAGTTATTTTGCTTCCCGAGTATGTCTCATCTTAGAGTTTAATCTAGGAAAAAGGGATTTTTAGCTTTTTGGCTAATTGCAGCCGATAATTTCTAGCCAAATAAAAATAGCTTTAGCCAAGGGAAAAAAAGTTTTATTTACACAAAATTTCTATATACATGAGTATTATTTTTAGCTATGCAATATACAAACAAATACATCACTCTGTAAGATTGACCCTTCGAGATTTGGCTGTATACCACACAGCAAATTCTTTTTTTAATGTAAATTCTTTTCAAAATTCCCCTTCCAAATTAATCATCATTAAGTTACTTGAAATCTTGATTGTCAGTTTATTTCTCAAGTCAGTTTTTGTTATATTCATGAAACTGAATCTCCCTTTACAGTCTGCTGTAGACAACAAAAGTGATGCTACAAATTCATACAAAGAAGTCACATTGGGAAACAGGCCAGTAGTGCCATTTTTATGAAAACAAAAATACAATTATCTAGTTTCATTACTTTACACGTTGTAGCCAGAACCAGCATAAATTCAAGCCTGAAAAGTTTATACGACATGCATCTGGCGCATTGATGATTCAAAGCTAGTGCACATTGCATCATCTGCGATTTTCGTTTTTGTCATATGCTGAAGTTGTGCCTGATGCAAATGACATCATACTATTTGAAGACGCTTGCATAGAGAGCACGAGATAAATTTTGAAATGTTGCTGCAGCACGAATGCAATATGAGATTTTTTTTTTCATTTTTGTGCAACGGCAGCAGGTTTACAAAATGCAGAACAACAAAATGGGAATGATATAGCATATTTCTTTGGCTGTCGCTATTTGGCTAATTCATTAAATGCTTTGAGGGCAAAAAGCACTTCCAGTTAGCTTTTTAGCTATTTGGCTAGCTCTAGATTAAACCCTACATCTCCAGCAACCTTACCAAGCAGCTGTAGAAAAAAAGATGTTTTCATATGATACTTGTTTATTTCTGTTTCTTTTGTTACCTTTGTCCCAGCAATTTCTGACATAGAAATTATACGTCTAAGGTAATATAATTCATAAGTCCCTTTAAAACTACATTAAAGGACCCAATATCAAAAATTCCGATATCTGGAGAAAAAAAAATTATTCGAAAATTTTCTAAATTTGTAAATGTTTACTAAAATTTTGGAATTTCTGAAATTTTTTGAAAAATTAACAGATTTCCAGTTTATTGTTTCAGTTCATTGTGTTTCAATGTGTAACGACTAAAATATGCTACTTCAGTGGCAGGGGAGCACGGTAACACCCCCTCCCCCACCCCCACTTCTCAGCCTCTCACCCACCAAAATTAGAAAAAATCATTTTTCTGTCAAAGTTTATTTTAAAATTAATTTATATTACGATTTGTTTTTTAAAAAAATTGTCAAATATTTCACCCTCTCTCCCTCACTCCAAAAAAATATGGCTACTCCATTGTGTTACTTGAATGCACATCTACTAGCAGAGCTCTATTTATTTGCTTGAGCCCTTCCTCCCTTCCCACACATTCCAAAATTTCGTATGTAAATTATGTAGTTAAAAGGGTAGAAATTGTAGATTAAATAATATTAGTTTGCCAATTTTATTTTGCTATTTATTCATTGTTACCCCTGTTTAGTGCAGGAATTTGTTTAATTTAAAAAAAAAATTCAAAAGGCAAGTTTTTATTCATATTTTACAGGTGATTGTTTCAATTTCGTTATTTTTATGTTTCTGAAGCCCGTCAGAATTCCAGATTTCGAGAGAGAGGAGGGGGGGGGGGGTGTCAGAATTTATTTTAAAAATAAGACTTATTAAAAATATCAATCAAAATTTTTTATGTAAATTGTGCAGCTGTAAGGGGAAAAAAAGGTAGAACTTATAGATGAAATATTATTAGTTACCAATTTTATTATTTTTTTATTTATTCATTGTTACCACTGAATAGTGTACAGATTTCTGTTGAAATAATTTTAAAAAATGCAGAAGATAAGTTTTATTCATATTCTACATGGGATTGTGTAAAATTTTGTTGTTTTTATGTTTTTAAAAAATTCCAGATTTCGGTGGGAGGTTCTGAATTTCAGGAGGGCCAGAAAGCCTTCGGTCCCAAGGATTCCAGATAATAGGTCCTGTACCGTAGTAAAATATTCGTAATATATTATTATGTGACTTTCCCTTGTTCAGAAAAGGCTGTAGCAAAAAAGAAAAAAGCATCATTAGAAAAACAGGAAACTAGTTCCAAATATGTTATGCTCCCTTTAAGAAAAATTCCAAAAATGTTATACTCCCTTTAGAAAAAATCGGCTTTTCAAGGACAAACATCCTCTTTTCATTTTCCCTTTATTACCATAGTTACTAACCTAAGATAAGGGCCGAGGAGTGACCAACAAAGGGATAATGAGAGGAGGACATTTTTCCTTGAAAAGCCAATTTTTCCTACAGGAAGTATAAGAGTGCACATTCTGTAGAATTTCTCCCAAGCTTAAAAAAAGGCGAGCTGCTACTGATGAGAAAGGGGCACTTTTTATGGACACTTTCTAAGGGCATTTTATGTTCCTGGGGGGCATTTATTTATTATTTTTTTTTTTTAAAGCACTCTTTTTGATTTCCAAATGTATCTTTAATGTTTAAAAGTTGGGGCAGTCTTTTGAAGTCATAATAATAAAGCAATTTTTACTATGCAAGTAATTTTTTCCAAAAATGTTATACTCCCTTTAGGAAAAATCGGTTTTTCAAGGATAAACATCCTTTTTTCATTTTCCCTTCATTACCATAGTTACTAACCTAAGATAAGGGCCAAGGAGTGACTAAAGAAGGGATAATGAAAAGAGGACATTTGTCCTGGAAAAACCACTTTTTCCTACAGGGGAGTAGAGTGCACATTCTGCAGAATTTCTTCCAAGCTTAAAAAAGGCAATGTGCTACTGATGAGAAAGGGGCACTTTTTATAGACACTTTCTAAGGCCATTTTATGTTCCTGGGTGTATTTTTTTTATTTTTAAAGGCACTCTTTTGATTTTCAAATGTATCTTTAATGTTTAAAAGTTGGGGCAGTCTTTTGAAGTCATGACAATAAATCAATTTTTACTATGCAAGTACATTTTTTAACACAAATGGCAGTAAGGGCACCATTTTTTGACTAAGGCAAGAAGGGCACTATTTTTTGGATAAGAGGCAAGAAGGGTGTTACTTTGTTATCCAAAAGACAGGCCAAGTTTCACAATCTTCTTGAAATTGTCTAGGGATAACTCTGCACTCTATTCAAGATCATGTCATATTCAGTATCTTCCATTTTGTTCATAATTAGCATAAACACAGTTTTTTCAAATTGAATGTTAACTGTATTTTGCAATATAACTAATGTCAAATTTTTGACTCATTAACTAACAATAAAAGAAAAGGGAGAATTAATAAAGAAACATGTTGCGCCCTTGCTTCAAAAGTGCCATAACTCAAAAAACTCTGTTTTGATACTTCAAAATGCAAAAAACTGTTTCCGGGCTGTGGAAGGATCAATGGCCATGGCCATCTTGCAAAGACAACTGCTATCTAGTGGCTGGATTTTCAGTGCACTATCTGGGACTTTATTTAGGTGATTAGAAAAGGCGTAAAAACCATGTAGAATGGCAGCCCTAACTCAAATAAGCCAATTTTTGAGTTGTGGCCTTTTGAAGCAAGGGTGCAATATGCTGAAAATTTTCAAGTGCAAACTTGATTGTTATTTTCACATTTTGTTCTCAATTTTCTAGGTTTTTTTTAATTTTGTTTGTTTAAGATTTTTTTTTATTTTCATAGGTTACAAACATAAATGTTAGGTGGATAGAATTCATCAGCCATTGGTCCTTATGGGCCATTTATGTGGCTCATTTTGCTATGAATTGGACAAATTACATCATCATGCAATGGCTCCCAACATATTTATCAAGAAATCTTGGTGCTGATAAAGAAGATATCAGTCTGACAGCAATGCCTTACTTAATTAACTCCTTATGTGGAGTAGGTGAGTATGTATTTTCATCTGTTATTATCTTTCAATGAATGAGTCACTCTATTTCTAAACATTGTCAGTAGGTTTAAAAAAAATGTATACAGTGTGTCCATGTATAACCTGACCGACCTTTATTTTCGCAACCGTTGGTCCTAGATGCTTACTTCCAATTACAAAAATGGTTTAAATAGGGTAAAGAACTATTTTTAAAGCAATTTAGGTCAAGAAAATCATTTATTAAAAAGTCACGAAATTTAAATTTTTATACGGTCCCCTGGTCATATAAGTGATATTTAGTAAAAATTTACTGTAACACTAACAAGTAAGACAAAAAAAAGTCGCATTCATCTAACATTAAAATTGACCGAGTTATGAAACTTTTTTCGGCCGTGCTTTCTAGGGTCGTATATAAAGTACTTAAACTTATTTCAAGGTATCTGTGCTTTGAAAGAGATCGTATAACTAAGTTAACTTTTATTTGTTAACTTTCAGATTAGTTAAAATAATTGTATTTTAACATATGTTTTATTTTGTAAGGATTTGAGGCTATGATTTCTTTTAACAGAAATTATGTTAAGGTTTTATTTAACTTGCAACCATCTTTCCAGTTTAAAATTTATACTTTAACTCACTTTCAAATGTCCGATCGAAGTTAAATTTTGCATACTGACTTAAATCCGATGACAATGTAATATTATTATGATTTTATACGCTTACCATCTTATACATACTTATATTAGAGAATAACACACAAAAATTTGGATAGATTACCGTCAACAAGATTAAGAAAGAGTTTTAGATTAGATAATATAAACCTGTGATGGTTGTGTTTCTTAAATTTTATAATTGCTTTTTATGTATTTTTTAACACTGAATAAAAAAATTACCTTCACTTTTAACCATCATGTCAAGATTTTTTGCAAATCGTAAATCATAAATTAAGGTTAAAAAATAGTGAAAAATCTGATACTATAAAATAGATGTAAGACTTTTTTTTGTTTAATTTTATTTAATTCAATAATTTATTAAATTTTTTGCCTTATACTGGGCTTCTTACAGCTAAACAGCTCAGAAGTCCGATGACGTTGGGAGGGGAGGGGGCATCAATTTTAACTTTGAAATTTGCGATTTGAGAAAAATCCCAATGTGATGGATTAAAATGAAGGTCATTTTCGGATTCAGCGCTAAAAAAAAAACATAAGAATCAATTTTAAGCTAAAAAATATGGCATAACCCAAAATTTCAAAGACTGTAATCTAACAGCATTTTACACTTGGAACACATGTAGTGAGAAAGTGTGAAAGACGATATTTATCCACATTGTTTATTTCTATTTCGTTTTTATTTGAGTTTATCTGCGAGAAAGCACTACTTACTATGTTACTATTTCAAATTATTTTATTAAATTTGTATGAGTTTGTGCACTGTGATTTTATGTATTATGCACTATACATTTTTATTTTCAATACCAGTGATTAGACAAATATTATACTGTTTTTTGACTTGAACAACAACCCTTTTATCATGATCATATCTAACTCTGAAACCTCCTTGTCTTTTTGATAGGGGATAAATTTGCATCTCTATTTGTATATGCTCCCCATACTATGCATGATAACTTGAAACTCAAATTTCTCAGTGAATATTGGTCGTACAGATACGGAACTTTTTGTGTTTGCAATACTTTTGAATAGAATGTCAACGATTTTAATCTGTTGATTTAAATCAGCGATTAAATCATGATATTAATCAACCAATTTTTTTTTTTTAAATCATTGATTTAAATCAAAAATTTTCTAAATGTTTAAAATGGCAAAAAAAGTATTAAAATCTAACATGAACGTAATTTGAAAGTTTCTGCAGTTATTTTGACTTATGAATAAACAAAAAAAGAGCTTTAAGTAATTGTTTCTAAGCTTAATTTATGAGTATTGTAAAAAATTAAAAACTGTCGAGTTTGTAAAAAGCATTGTTTTAAGTTTCTATCTAAATTAAAACAGTTTCATTTAAAAATGATATTTAAATCTAATATAATTTGCAATGTTATAATTTCCATTAGGTAATCAATTTATGCATTATTTTATATAAAATACGCATAGCAAGTATAATACATTTCTGCAAGTAAAAGAATAAATAGTAATTAATAGCAATATGAAGTTAAAGAAGAATGAAAGAATGACATCTGCTCAACAGCTAAATTGTAAATGAATGCATAAGAGAAAAGAAATAATTGGTATGAAAATGCTAAGCATAGCAAGAGCTGCTTCGGTATAGGTTGAATAATTTTTCTTTTTTTCTTTTTAACTGTGTAACTCATATATACTAACTAAAAAAATTAATTAGGGATTGAAAAGGCAGCAAAACTTTTCTTAAAAAAAAAAAAAAAAAAAATGAACCATTGAAAGCTAATAATCTACACTGAGAGGTAATAATGCTGTTACTTAAATATTTTGAGGATTTCAGATATAAGTGGCTAACTTATATTTATTCTGTATGAATGGGTTTAACTCATTTTCATATTTTTTTTTTTTAGTTAGCATACACATACATGTGTGTAAGTTTAGATTTTGGTGGTTTACAGTAATTTTCCTAAATACAAATGCAAAATGAGCTGCAAATAATATTTGTTAGTTTTGTTATTTGTGCTAACTAATGAAATTACTTATTTGCAGTTTTTATTAATTCTGTAATTACTTATCCTGTTTCTTTCTTCTAGGCCATTTTTTTAATGGTGCTGTACCATGCCCCTTTTGAAATTAGCAAAATGCACCCTGCCTTAAAAAAAATCGTTGAAATTCACCTGTAGTTGTAGCCAGAGATTTCTTGTACAAACCTCCCCATTCAACAGTATTTCTAAATTCATGTGGCCAAGACCTTGCAAAAATATAGAACTTTATTTAAGGACACTTTATTTATCATACTAAAAATTCTTTTTTTTCTTATATCATTACTAAACACATTACTAATATATTTCCTCATGAAATAGTGCCCTTTTTTGGAATTAGCATCCTGTCCCTTTTTCTTTCTAAAATGAATACTACATTATTATCATTTTAATAATTAAGGCTTATAAATGTATAATATGCTCCTAATTAGGGAGTTAATTGTTTAATAATTATTAATTTGAAGTAGTGTTAATTATTTAATATAAAATGCAGTTAATAATTTTAATAAATGCTAAATATCACTAGTATTTATAAAGTTTTACATAATTATTACAAGATTAATGTATATAACATTATTGGATACTACCTAATGAAACTACTAATTTGCAGTTTTTATAATTTCTGTAATTACTGAGTAATAATTATAATTTTATTAATTAAAGTGTAAAAACATAGATTATGTTAACAATTAGTGGTTTAATTGTTTTGGAAACCTAAAACTCTTGGTAACTATTCAGTATTTGAATGTTGGGGAAAAAAATCATAAAAATCCGATTTAAATTTAAAAAAAATTCAATTTAAATTTTAAAAAATCATGATTTTTTTACACCCTACTTTTGAATAGACAAAACGTCCCTAAATATAAGTATAGGGACCTGGAGGCATAAAAATTTAGATTCTGTAATTCTTCACTGAATTATTTTTTCACTTCAAACTTTTTTACCTTAACTTTGTACCTAATTTTGACCACATTTGTAATTGGAAGTGTGCATCTAGGACCAACGGTTGCGAAAATAAAGGTAGGTCAGGTTATACGTGGACAGTGGGCACCCTGTATATTTTGTTACAATGAAATGCAATTAAATTACCATATTTAACATTTTTTTCTTCCATGTCTAAAATTACTTGCTATCTAAAATATATTTCAACTGGAGACTCCCTAGGAAAGAGAAAATGCCAGACAAACTTTTGTAATATGAATTTTTTTCTGTAGTAAAATACTCAGCCATACTACTAGACAATATAAGGACTATTATTCTTTTTAAATAAAGAAGCATTTTATATTAGAATTATTAAATGTACTTCAAAGGATGACTATAATTGTTTAGAAGATATGTTAATGAAACCATATAACAAAAAAATAATTTTACTGAACCTCTCCCCCCCCCCCCCCCTCCAACCCACAAAAGAAAATAGAAAGAAAGACAATTACAGTTTTTGATGCTATATAGTATATATACATCTATATATACATACTATATATACATCAACTGGGTGTGTTACCAAAGAAATATAGAAGAATGCCATATAGTTCAATATTTTACTGTGCAAAATTATAAACTGAATAATTTATATGCCTGCTCAAGTGAATTTGTTGTGCCACAAAGATTTACACCCAGTTAAAAGAAAATGCATGGGCAAAAGATTAAACTAGCTGTGAGTTATTTGTGATACACAGTGCTTGGCAGTGTGAATGTAATTTCAGCTTTTAGATGCTACCAAGATAGATTGGTGCTAACAGATTTTTTTCAAATTACATAGAAGATTTGTTCTCATTAATGGGATAAATGTTATCAGTTAACAGTTAAAGAACAACATGGTAAATCATGGAAATCTTTGAGTTTCTGAAATATTCACAGACTTCCCAAGTCTCCTGATTTTCACATGTTTTTCCGTACTCCTGATTTTTGACATATTTCTCCTGATTTTTCATATATTTTTAAATATTCTATTATTTTATATTCAAATGTACTGTGATTCAGTGATGAAAACTTCAGTACAGGTGTAGTTGTTCTTTAGCATGATTGTCAATAGTATTTTATGTCTGAACTGGATTCACATTCAATACGGCATGTAGTCACACGGTGACTTTTCACAAAAGAGCACAATGGTGACTTCACATTAGTCTGTCTGTCACATGAAAGTCATCATGTGACTTTAATGTGACATTATTTCGTGACTTATCATAATGCAACATTCATGATGACTTTGAAATTGAGTCTAAAAATGACAGTCGCACAAGAGTCACAATGTAACTGCATTGTAAAGTCACCTGGTGACTCGTCACAAAGCAGCAGTCACATTGACGTTTCAGTGGAGTCGAGACTCATAATGAGACGTGTGGAATTTCCTATTTTTTGTTTCACCGTAGTGACTGTGACACTTGTGACCATGTGTGACATGAATGAGATGCTATATGGATTTGCTGTGCTGTAGGGATAGTAGTTATTCGAATTGTATTATTTCCTTTTGAGTATTCGCTTATTTAAAAATTAGCATTTTATGACTATTCCTTAATTTTGGCCACCAGTGTATGTTAAAACATCCTAAACAGCATATGCTTAGATGCATTCTACTTGTATGGGGTGCATATTTTCCTTACTTGGGTAAGAGTGATATATTTCTTTTTAATCTTCAGTAATAACCAAGCCCTGTTTAAATTTAAACTTGCACTAAACATGTTTACATTTAAAAAATGAATAAGTATTCATTGACAAAAATACCTCCTGATTTCTGAAATGAAATCTGCTGATTTCTGGCTTTCAGAACTTGGCAAGTCTGTATTCAGCATGTGGTCCACAACATTACTCACATGTATGAATATATGACAGTAGTCCAGGCAATAGGGGATTTTACCTGGCAAAATTAATGGTAGTTCTGGAAATCGGCTTACTTTATGTTTTTTGGGTCGCTGAATCCAGATTTGTAACTTCCCACCAAAATTTCCCCTGGCAACCCCCCCCCCCCCCAAATTTTGGTAAAATGCCACCAAAAAAGGTTTTTATTAAAAAAATCAATTTTTTTATTGTTTTAGGGAAAAAGTATCTAGAAATTCAGAAAGTAGACAAAATTTGCAACAAATAAGATGTATGACATTATAACGTAGGATGAATGAAGAGGAGGGGATCTGCCTCGGAACATGCGCTGCATTGACTAAGTTGCGCAATTCCACTTAACCATGAAAGTAATAACCAAAAGGTTAATTACTCCTGGTAATTATTAAATGGGAGAGTTATCATGCAAATAGAAGCATCTGCTGACTTTGTCTACCCAGAAACCTGTTGACTGAAGCTGATAAAATAAAGCAATATAAAAATATCTGCAAAAGAATATTTAAAGAAAAAACAAGCCAAGTTCAAACAAATAACAGTTTATTAAAACATTTAAATAAAACAAATATAGAAATTAAAACCATTAAAATAGAATAAGTCTTTCAGACACATGACATAAGTTCTCTGTGATTCTATATCAACATGCTTGAAACATGAACCGAAGCACCAAAAGGTAAATATATTATTTTAAAGAAAAATATATTTTAAACTTTATTATAATAACTGCAGCTAAACCAATTAAATTAACTTTTAAGTTTACTTTAATCAAAAACTATTAACTTTATTTAAACTGATTTTTAAAAAAGTAAAGTTTAATTTCAAAAAGGTGTATCATAAAGCAAAATATAGATTTATTTTTCCAATTAACTATTCAGAAAAAAAATAAACTTAATCCAGTTCAACTGAAATTAATGTATTAACTATTGACGTTTAAGAAACACAAAATAATTAAAAAAAAAAGATTATATTAATTAAATCCAATCTCTCTTCCTTATATAAAAGATTTCCAAAAGTCAAGCACAACTTCATAATCAACATTAGCTTAACTGACAATTTCAGATACCCTTAACTGCCACTAAAAAGTATACTGAAATACAGAAGCAAGACATTAACTAAAAAGTTAACGTTAAATGGATTCCCGAACTGTAGCAAGCCTAATGGAAACTCCCTAGTGAAATACCGTCTGATAGAGTTTCCCCAGGAATCACAAATTCCCCAATGCTACAAATCATAACAGTTCCAAATACACCGTGCGAATCTCCGCTGTTGCGTTAGTATCGGACCACGTCTATCACGACCTATCTGTAGCATCGAGACGAGAAAAACCCTGGTCTCTTAAAAACCATATCATAATCCTACAGTCCATTCCTCCATTATAAAAAGTAAAGTTGGCGAGATTAAATTTAACAGATAAACCAGAATAATATCTGGACCTTAAAAGTGCTTTAAAAAAAGAGAGAAGATGTAAACTATAAATGAAATTAATCTATTTCAATTAACAGAAAAAGAAAATAAATATCTGAAACATGTAGTAGGCAGCTGGCTCTCTTCCCAATGTCAATTAAACCAAAACATCTCATTACACACACCTCCAGGCATCTTCTTAAACAGCCAAGAACATGACGAGAGTTTTTCATAAAAAATAACACCATGGGAAGAAAACTCAATGATACGAAATATGACAACAAATAAGACGTGCCCTTCACTTCATTACACAGGAGATGACTAGATAATTTCCAAAGATAAAACATCCTAAATGCTCTCTACTTCATTTAAAAAAAAAAAAAAAAAACAATAGCAAGGTTAAAAACATTTTAAAATATAACATCGCTCTGCCTGGCTAACAAGCACCTCACCTAAGACACAAACAAGGTAATCCGCCAACAACATCCCCCACGTGACTTCCGATCACCTGGTCTACGTCACTTCCGGCATCTGACGATCTCGGGAAAGACTGACCAGTGAATGGACACGAGATAGAGTACATCACGACGGACAGGTCGCCATCTGCCGAAAGCCATTTCAACTCCTTCAGTTCGTGAGCTGATCTTTCATCGTAATGTTGACACCGGCAAAAGTGAAAGAAGAGGCTGAATGCTGGAAAAACATCGTGGTAAAGGATGAACATAATGAACGTCCCCAAAGGAGTTTATTCAGAAATAAAACAAGATAAAGTAAAGAGATTATATTTATTAAAAACTTATATTTAAACACTGAAAATAAAGATAAATGAATGCGTTTAAATATGAGACTTAAATTATTGAAAACTTATATAAATAAAAGCAAATAAAGTATGTCACCAGAGTTAATATAGAAATAACTGCAAACTAAAATAAGAAGGATTAAATGGAGTTTAATGTGTAATAGGTTCTATGAAAGGTCAAATGAAAAAGGTAAATGAAATAACAAGAATAGGGAAAATAATATATTTTTTCCTGTCAAACCACTCACATCGTTTACATTCGCCCTCCCGTCTCACCTCCGAACTTTCCCTATAAGATTAACTTTAAGTGTTTTGGGTCGCTGAATCCGAATTTTTAACTTTCCCCCAAAATTTCCCCCCCCCCCCCCCCCCCCGCAATATTCCCAAAATAGTTGTTTTTAAATTAAATTTTTTATTGTTTTAGGGGAAAAGTATGTAGAAATTCAAAAAGTAGACAAAATTTGCAACAAATAGGATATATGACATTATCCACACCTGCCAATTTTTGAAAATGAAAAATCATAGCACGCAAAATTAAAATTAATCTGGTGGTTGTTTCAGGCCCGTAGCTAGGTGGGGGCAAGGTCGGGCAATGCCCGACCTGGAAAAATATTTGCCCGACCTAGCACAATTGACTGGACACCTTAAACCCTGATCGACACATTAAATTTCCAAGCTTTTTTTTTTTTGCCTCATTTAAAAAAAATCCTTTTTTAGAATAGACCATAATCTAACCTTAGAGGAAGAAGTCTATGAACCTAACAAGCACCCATCCTTAAAACTTCTCAATTTAAACAAAAAATTCACTTGTAAAGACATTTTTTTCTTTCATTCCAAGATCTGTAGGATACTTTTCGTTTTGTTGCTTTGTAGATATTTACATTACGGCCTCCCACAGAGTCAAGCTGCAAGAATAATAGAGTTTAGAGATTATCCTCTTTTTCTCCAACTGATTTTGATGTCCGCGAAAATCGTTTTCTTTGTACAACTGTCATACGTGAAATTTATTGAAATCAGGTAAGGTTGAAACCAGGTGCTTGTATTTTCAATTCCACAAAACAGGTAACTATCATGTGTTACAATCATGGGGTTTTGTCATTGTTAACTTCACTATATTGCTTTTGGGGGCTTTTCAACAAAAGTGGGAAATGTTTTTTGACAGCTTTCTTGACACTGTTGCACATTGTAAAAGTTTGTAAAATCATTATCACACAGAATTGCAATATCTAGGAAGGGTTTTTCAGAATAAAGGTGCGTTTTAATCATTGTAAATGTTATATATGACTATTTGAATGTAATATTTTATACTAATTAAATGATTTAAATGTAATTTAGCAATGAGAATATTACTGAATTAAATTATCCTATTTATGAGTACAAAAAGTGTTTGTTTTTTTTTTCTGGTGCTTGCCCCAACCCTTTATTTTTAACAAAGATATCACCTTATTTATTCTACTTTTTAGTTGTTTTCTTCCTTTCTTCTTATATATGCGATATAAATATCCAAATATTACATAGTTTCTGTATGCAAAAGGGGAAATAAATGTAAGGTTGCGAAGCAGAACGATAAACTGAAAAATTAACAAAAATACTAAACGAGCATTAATATTTTTAACCTATGAAATACTCATTATTATTTTTGCATTTCCTTAACTTATTGCTCGACTTTGCGAAACTTTATAATGTGTTCGCGGACTTATTTTCAAATGTAAAGGCATTCGCAGGCAAGATTATTGAAGTAGTTTAGAATTGAATAGCATTTTTCATTTTATGACAAATGCATCGAATCTTGAGCTTTAAATGATAGTGTCTCAGATGACCTTTCCAGGCCTCAAAAATTGGCTTATAACAACATTTTGCATTTTTTGTTTAAAATGTACATTGTCTTTATAGAAAACAGAAAACACTATTTGCTATCGTGGGGTCAGAATCAAAATAATTGTAACTATATGCAATCATAAAAATATTTTTGTGATTGTGCTAGAGAATAGTGTGTTCGAATGGAAACCATAATAGTGAATTAAATAGACATACATTATCATGATAGTTTTTATTTGTGTGATACTTGCTGACCAGCGCGTTGTCGCCCGTTAGTTTAATCCGATTATCTTTAATCCGATTTTTTTTTTCATTTATACGGGAAAAAAAAAATTCAAAATGAACCGCATATCGGGGTTCCGCAATATTTATACTGAATGCGATATTTTAAAGTAAAATGTGCGCTCTTTAAAGGATATTATATATTTTTTTGTATTTCAACAAAAAATAGCGGATTCGGAATTTTAAACTGCGTGGATTTTTTCTCTCATCAATATTGTTTTCTCATTAATATCTAAAAAAAATAGTTCTTATTGTCTTAACTCGTTGAAATTTTTATGAGCCATAAATATAATGGTTTCAAAGATTATGCACAAGATTCGTCGAAAACTATTGATATTTAGTGACAAGACGCTTTTAAGGAGACTTTTAGGTTAGGAATGCACAGCCTGTGACCCGCGGGCCAAAAGTGGCCTTCAATGGGTTAACTTTTGGCTCGCGAATTTCGTCTATTTATAATTGAAAAAAAAAATAGTAATCTTTGTCCATAGGTCGCAGGGAAAAAAACCGTGAATTTCGTCAATTTGTCGCGGGAAAAAATTGCAAATTTCTTCTGTCAATTAAAAATTGTGAACTTCGTTAATCGGCCGGCCGATACCATACATATCAGCATAGGAAATTCCCAAGTTGCATATTCCATCAGTCGCTAGTCGAAAAATAACTCGAATTTCGCCAATCGGGTTCGAAAAAATGGCTTATTTCGTGGATCAGGCATGGAAAAATCGAATTTCGGCGATCGGGCACGGAAAAATTGCAACTTTTGTTGATCGAGACCAGAAAATTACGATTTTTGCCGATTGGGAACGGAAAAATCGCAAGTCTTGCTGTTCAAGACTGGAAAAGTTGCGAGTCTCGACAATCGAGAACAGAAAAATAGAGAATTTTGTCAATCGGGAGTGGAAAATCGCAAATTTCGTGGATCGGGAACAGAAAAAGCGCGAATATCGTTGATCGTGCACGGAAAAATCATGAATTTTGTCAATGAGACGCAGAAAAATTGCAAATTTTGTGATCGGCTGCAGAAAAATCGCGAGTTTCGTCAGTTTACCACAAGAAAAAATCGCTAGTTTCGCCAATTTGCGCGGGAAAAATTGCAAATTTTGTCAATTTGCCGCGGGAAAATATTGCAAATTTTGGCAGACAGTTAAGAATCGTGAATTTCGTTGATCGGGCGAGGAAAAATCTCAAATTTCGGTGATCGGCTGCGTAAAAATCGCGAATTTCATCAGTTTATCGCCAGAAAAAAATTGGGAATTTTGTAAATTTACCACGCAAAAAATCCTAAATTTCGTCAGATTCAGTTAAGAATCTCGCATTTCGTTTATCAGGGAGTGGCAAAATCACCAAATTCGGTAATCAGGTGTGAAAAAATCGCGAATTTCGTTGATCGGGCACAGAAAAATTGCCAACTGAATTGGGTAGGTTGACTGGGTAAGGGAACCTAGAGGGGTAAAACTACTCCTCCCTCTCAAATCTCAAATCCTCATTTTTATCTGATTATTGGCCACAGATTCCCTTTCACCTTCCTAAAATAAAATTATCTCTGTGTTACTGATGTGGTCCTCGACAACCTAGACATTTTTGTAAGTGGCCCTTCTCTAAAAAAGGCTGTGCACCCCTATTTTAGGTAGATTTCGTAAGAAACACTACCTAATACATTCTCCCCTATGTCAGAGTTTCTGAAAACTTTTTGCAGATCTATGCTGACCATGACACCTAGAACCCAAAACCACCACCAAGTTCAAAACTTTATCTATCTATCTACCTCTGTATATATATAACTTTTTTATAGACACAATAACTTCCATAATTCTGCATAAATCTCTTCTAAACTGATACATAAAATCATGGGGCAGAAAACGGAAATGGAGAGGATTTTTGTGAAAGCAGTAAAAAACATAATTTCTTAATCATATGATACATATCGAATCCGTTTAAACTTATTATTACTTCTAGGAAAAGGAAGGGCCAAAAATTTATGTATGACAGATTTTTTATATCATTAAAAATGGACTCAAGAAGTGAAAAAAATAGGGTTTTAAGAAGAAAAAAATCCTAAGTTCGTCAATTCACAAGGTATGGAATCCACTTAAATTTATTATAAATCTTCTTAATATTGTCTACAACTTTAATATTGACAATTTTCTGATACGACCAATTCTTAAACACACACACACGGAAAAAAAAAAAAAAAAAAAGAGGAAGAGGTGGGGGGGGGGGGGGGGGTGAAGAAGAGAAAAATTCATAACTTCGTCAATTCACAAGGTATCAAATCCGCTTAGACTTATTATAAATCTTCTTAATATTATCTACAACTTTTTTATTGACAAGTATATGATAGGAGCAACTCTTGCATGCACAAAAAAATATAATAAAAATAAAATAAAAAAGGAAGGTGTTCTAGAGGAAAAAAATTCACATCTCCACTAATCTACCACTAAGACAGCAAAAAAAGCATCATTAGCATAATGAAAATTTTTGACAACCCTCAGAGGTGCTGTATATAGGGTGTATTAATTAACGTGCACGTGCATCAATAAAAAGAACGTCAGAATTTAAAATCCAGTGTTTGGTTCATTTAATGAAATGTGGTTCATTTAATGTGTAAAAAGTCTGCGAAAATATATTAATATTTAGTTGTGAGAGGGTTACCTGCTTTGTAAATAGGTGACGAATCTATCAACATAATTACCAAGGCCTTCTTTATATTAAATTTTAAATCGTATAAAATTCCATAAATACTGTAAAACCTGTATAAATGGAACATGTCTAATAACAAAATCCTGTCTTACATGAGAGCATTTCATGGTCCCGTTGAAAGGAATACCATACAATAAATAATGAATTCAGGGGGTAACCCGGGAGGAGGGTTCTCCCTGAACATCGAAATGTCACTCCCTGAAGCTTTCTAAATTTGTGCTTATTAAAGTTGTAAAAGTGCAATTCCCACCCTAAAAGCTCATACTGTCTATCATTCCGGGAGCATCAGTAATCTCTCCCGGAGAAAAGCGCCTAAATTTAACACTGCAATTATAACTCTTAAGATGGAAACTTTCTGAAACAGAAAAATTTTTTGGTCCTTTGCGAATCAATTTTTACAGGTTTTTACTGTAAATGAATTTCTTTGAATATTGTGTTATTAGTTTACTATTAATAAAACATAAAAATGCAAGTGTCCAGATTTTTTCTGCGGACAGTGGTGTGGGAGGGAGGGAATGTCCACAGGCAACTGGCTGATTGCGCTTTTGTAGCAATCGTCAACAACATTCAACATTTTTGGGGAAATCCATATTATCTTAACCATATTTACAATAAATAGTTTATGGATTGACAGAAAGATGAAAGAATATCCCTTTTCAACTACTTTGGGAAGAGTTAAAAACTTATACTGAATCTGAATACATAATATATATTTTTAAAGGATCGTAAAAGTCTAAAAAAAATGAAGAAGTAATGTTGCCCCTCTTGGAAAAACATTTGCCCGACCTGGAAGCATCGTCTAGCTATGGCCTGGGTTGTTTGGTTGGTTTTTCATGTTTCGCAGCCATCTTTTAACATTCGTAAAAGGAATAAGGTTTCAGCCTTGAAACTCAATACAGTAAATTTTTTCCTTTGAAAGTTTTTATACGATTTTTAGAGTTTTGAAGCGTTTTTTTTTTTTTTTACATTTGTAAAAGGAGCCTGGTTTCAGTTTTTTAGCCCAATGCACTAAATTTTGATGAAATTCGCAAGTTTTTTCCCGCGATTATTTCAGGATATTCACAATTTTTTTCCCCCACAATAGTAATTCACATTTTTCTATCACATTTCTTGTTGAAATTCGCATTTTTTACCATGATCCTTTGACGAATTTTGCGTTTTTTACCACGATCCTTTGACGAAATTAGTGTTTTCTTTCCGCGATCTTTCGGTGAAATTTGTTTTTTTTTTTTTTTTACTGATCTTTTAATGAAATTTGCATTTTCTTACTGATCTTTTGATGAAATTCGCATTTTCTTTCTGCGATATTTTGACAAAATTCACGTTTTTACCACGATCCTTTGACGAAATTTATTTTCTTCTACGACCAATTCAAGAAATTAATTTTTTTTACACGGTCGTTTGTCGAAATTCGCGATAGTTCATCGCAACCGCTCAGCAAAATTTTCGATATCTTTTTGCAACCAATTAACAAAATTCACTGCTCGTTTCCGCGACCTTTTGATGAAATTTACAATATTTTTCTCTCGATACTTTATTGAAATTCGTAATTTTTTTGCACAATCTTTTGACAAAATTCATAATTTCTTTCTGAACTCTTATCGAAATTAGCGATTTTATTAAGCGACCAGTTGAAGATAATCACTATTTGTTTCTGAGATCTTTGACAAAATACCAGATATTTTTACACAATCAGTTAAAGAAATTCTCAATTTTTTTTTTCCGCAATCGATTCACGAATTAATTTGGGAAAATTCCGTAAAAGAAAAAAAAATTGCGGACTATCAAGAAATTTCAAAATATACTTGCAAAAGATTCATAGTCTGTGGAAGAATTTGCAGGGGGAAACACTACACAGCATTTTTCATTATGCAGGACTTTCCTTTTCCATGTGCAAATTGTGCAATTTTGCACACTATTTCAAACCTTGCCTCTGAAAGAACCACCTCCCCCCCCCCCCCCCCCCCCCGCTCTCCAGAAATTCTTAAAATGGCACCCCTGTGTCTAAGGGAGGGAATTCCTGTATAAATATTTAGAGAAACACGATTCACTTGTGGTCAATGTACATAAAGATAGTTTGATATTAAGAAGTTTGTTTTGTAGCCCAGATTTTTTTTCCCATGAGCATTTTTTAATATCCGAATTTTCGGACTAACGACCAATTTTTTAAAACTTTCGGAAATGAATACTTTGAAATTTTGGAACAGAATCACTCCTGAAAAATATAGCTGTGCGGGATAAAAATCGCAACTTGAAACAAAAAATGCGTCTGTGCTTTTTGCAAAAAATCATAGTTTAAGACCAATTTTCGTAGCATCGTAGTTTATAGGTCCAAATCGTAACAACTATGATTTTTTTCGTAGCAGTTGGCAGGTCTGCATTATCATGCAGGATAAACGGGGAGAGGGGGGGGGGGGGCTGCCTCGGAACATTCCCCGCTCGCTGTTCTCAAAAACCAAATTTTTTCAAAAAATCAATTTTTTGGGGTGGTTGCCGTGTGAAATTTTGGTCGGAAGTTACAAATTCAGATTCAGCGACCCAAAAAACATAAAGTGAGTTGAAATCCAGAACTAACATTAATTTTGCCAGGTAAAATCCCCTATTGCCTGGACTTGCATAACTTAGTGCACGTAGCGCTGCAGTGCATGTTCAGAGACAGCCCTCCTCCTCCCCGTTTATCCTATGTGATAATGTCATTTATCCTATTTGTTCCAAATTTTGTCTACTTTCTGAATTTCTACATACTTTTTCCCATAAACAATAAAAAATTTAATTTAAAAACTACTATTTTGGGGAGGTTGTGGAGAGGGGGAATTTTGGGGGGAAGTTAAAAATTCGGATTCAGCGACCCAAAAAACTTAAAGTAAACCTTATAGGGAAAGTTCAGAGGGGAGACGGGAAGGCGAATGTAAACTATGTGAGTGGTTAAATAGAATTGCGCAACTTAGTCCATACAGCACTGCAGCGCATGTTCCGAGGCAGATCCCCCCTCCCCATTCATCCTACGTCATAATGACATATATCTTATTTATTGCAAATTTTGTCTACGTCTGAATTTCTAGATACTTTTTCCCTAAAACAATAAAAAAATTGATTTTTTTAATAAAAACCTTTTTGGGGGGCATTTTCCCAAAATTTGGGGGGTTTGCCGGGGGAAATTTTGGTGGGAAGTTACAAATTCGGATTCAGCGACCCAAAAAACATATAGTAAGCCTTTTTCCAGAACTACCATGAATTTTGCTAGGTAGAGCTCCTATACGGCCTCTATTGCCTCGACTACAGGATGAGAACAAGACTGCCTTGAAAATGCTGACTAAAAAGTGATATGCAATGCTGCATATGTGGATCTGGTAAATGGTATATTATACCTGAAACTACATGTGTACATAAACAAAAAATTCATGCCTAAATCAGGAAAAAATGTTTTATATATCTTCAAAGTAATGTCTGCATTTTTCAAAATATTTTTAACTATGACTGCATAGTTTCTGAAAACTGCAGGCAAAATCTTTTTACTGTATTACTGATTTTTAAATATCTGGATTTGAAATTTGTTCTAATTGTACGGCTCATTTCGAACATGGAACAAAAAGGCTCTAATAAAATTGTCTACAAAACAAGATTACTTTTTAACAATAACGGCCTAATGTGGCTGGGTATATTTAAAAACATGTGATGAGTATTCCCAATCCAGAAAACTTTTCTCACAATTTTTGTGAATTGTACAGCTATTGTCTAAAATGCATTGTAAATGACAGACATTACTTACAAAAATATATAGAAATTTTCGTGGTTTAGGAAAGAATCTTTTTTTTTTTTAACACATTTACCAAACTCTATTGTCTCGGTACCTATCTATTTTTCATATTTTCACTATTTCAATGCATTATTAAATCTGCATGCCATTTAGCAAGTAATAATTTCTCTGGCTTTTGATGTATAATTTCAGCAGTGACTCAAATTTTTTTCTGATAGCTCTTGTATCTAGTCCATAGTTCTTAACATATTGATTACCGAATATCATAAAAACAGCAATTATCCCAACATCTTACTCTGAAAGATAAAATACCCATCATGAATGTGTTCATTCCCTTAAATACTTTCTCTGTTTAATCTCTGGTATGAAGGTTCTGTTCCTATGCTTTTATGTTTACTCATACCTTGACTGAATATTTTTTAATAAATGTCTATAAAAGAAATAAGCCACAGTCTGTTTTATGTAATGGCAAATCCATGTACTGCTTATCTGTCAGTGACTTTAATCAGAATATATATATAAATTAATCCTTGTTTATAATTATTATTTTATAATATTTTATTTTATTGGAGATATTATAGAGTTCCGGGGGTGGAAATTGTACTTTTTGACCATTGAAAACACAAAATCTCAAATCTTCTGGGAGGGGGGGACATTCCCTCCGGGCCACCCCCTGAATTCAACACTGATCTGAATTTTTTCTAATGCTATTTTGCCACTTAAATAAATGAAAGGGGATTTAGATAATTGTTTACAAGTTTTAATTCCTTTCGTTTATAAATAATGAAGTACAATAAATTTTTGAATAAGTTTATATCAGTCTAAAAAAAAAATTCTTTTAATATTCATATTTAATTAAATGTATTATTCACAATGTCATGTTAACTTTAAGTAAACAAATTATTCACTCTTTTATATGAAATAAGCACATTAAACATAATAAATGTCTCTATATAGATGAAAGAATGTTTTCCTTATTTTCTCATTCTACTTTTACAAATAAATGTATGATAACAACTTGGAGCTAAAGAAGAATGAAAGGTTGATAAATATGGTCAATGGCTATTGTCAAAGAATGTATAGGCAGAAAAACCAATTAATTAGCATTGTAATGTTAAGCGTAGCAAGAGCTACCTCAGTAGTAGTTGAAAGGGTGTTATCAAATTTTGGACTCATATCTAGCAAATAAAGAGATTAGTTAAAGATGGAAAATGCAGGAAAACTTTTTTTTTTTTAATTCAAAGTACTAAAGGTCAATAATGCAGCCAATGAGTTGGTAATAATGTTAATATGTAATATTTTGAGAAGTTGTTGTAGATTGATAATGTGACTGGCCATTCTTAGGACTTTATTTTCTCTGTGTTTATGTATAAATTAACAGAGGTAATTAATTTTTATATATTTTTTTACTAACATGTGTCATTTAGATTTATGCAATTATAATAAATTTTAAAGTACAAGGAGACCTGCATATGTATGTTTTGTTAACTAATAAAATTACTTATTTGCAGAATTGCTAATTATAATTATATTAATTATGTTCCTTAATATCATGTAATTAGAGGTTTAATTGTTTTCAAAAGCCACGATCCTTGACAGCTATTCAATACTTTTAACGCAGAAGAAAATTATAATAAATACGATTTAAATCAAGATCTTATTTTGTTTTTTTTTTTAAATCTAATTTTTTTCTTTTTTAATCATGATATATTGTTACACCTTAGTTGTGAAAGAATTGTATTTGAAATTCTGTTATCCCTTTGGATCTTTTCTGCAAAAGAAGGGGATGTCAAATTAAGTCTTTTCAAGGTATTACAGGCAGATCATCATATCTCTGTAATGTCTTGGGAACATTTTGATAGTGGAATAAAAGATCGGAACAGAAACTTTCTTTTTCAACACAGCTGTGTTAAAAAAATAAATTAATTGAATTCAAAAATCATATTTCAGAATTATTTTCTATGTGATAAAATAAATACAGTAGATTCCCTCAAATCCGCAAACACCTAAAATCTGCACATCATTGCAGATGTAAACAATGAAACTTTCAGTTCAGATGTAGGGACAAAATTACAGGTTTTTTTACTTTTTATATCATTCTGTATGTGTTTTAATATGTAATTCTAGTTAATGTGATTGAACTCATGCTTTTTCATGAAGGAAGTATAAATTTATTTCTGAAAAAAATCAAGATATTGCTGATATCACTAGTAACTGCAATCTTTTTACCAAATATATTTATGTATTAATCAACTTTTTTTAGCTATTGCGTCTGGCTAAACCTGAAATAAAACTTCCTTATTTTATGATTTTGATATGAGTTAGTAGGGTACATTTATGGGGCAAGTTTCATTCAATAATTCAGGAAAAATGTATCTCATCTTTATTATGTATATTTAATTATACATTATTATTTACTTGACCTTTACTTTTAATAATTTAATCATTCTAAAACTATCTTAAGTTTTATTGTTTTAATTTATTCCTTTACTTAATTATTTTAATATTTTACTATATTGTAAGCATTCATTATAATTTTGGTTGCATTATTACATTCAAATTACTGTAGACAAAGCAATGACTAGAAATCCACAAAATTCTCAAATCTGTACAACCTGTGGTTCCAAGCCATGCAGGTTTGAGGGAGTCTACTGTAGTATCAAAATCAAAGACGTTAATAAATCAGTTCTTTTTTTACTGTTAAAAATAGTTCTTATACATTAAAATCAAATTAAAAATTACATGTCCTTTTTACATTTAGTTATAAAACAGTATAATTTTATTTTTCAGTATCTGGTCATTTTGCTGATTCATTAATATTCAGGAAATGGACTGTTTTATCTGTTCGAAGGTTGATGACATGCATTGGCTTAATAGGACCTGGAATATTTTTACTCTGTTTTAATGCTGTTAATAATTTATTAGCTGCTGTTGTGTAAGAACTTTTTATTGTTGGTATTTATCTCAGATAATTTTGCATAATTTTGTTCTGTTGCATTTTGATTAAACTGTATTATTAATAGAGCTGTAAAATTCTCAGTAATAATATTTTGAAAAATATTATTATCAAGGATAATATTTCAGAATATTCTCCTTGTATTTACAATTATAACATCTTTTGGAATATCTTATATGTGACTGTATAGATTCATAAAAAAAAAGTTTGAAAAATTTTACACAATATATAAAACATTTATAATGATAGTAAATTGATAAAAAATCTTATTTTAAGGTTTTTCTGGAAACAGAAGTGACTATGCAAACAATTTGAATACAGTGGTGGACATAATTATAAGACACCTACCTAATTTGACAAACAGTGAGAGAAAAGATTCAGAGCTTAAAAATGCTTTATCAAATACGACAAAAACATAAATTTATTCTGTTATCACACGTAATTGTTTTACAGAAAAGATATTTCTATAGAGTTTAATAAAAAAAATTATAAATACCATGGACAAAATTATAAGACACCCTAACAATTTAATTAAAACACCTGCTTTTTTTCGAAAATAATGTGCAATATCCAAATTTTCTGCACGCTGTTATGACGTCAGTAGTTAACTAAAGCAGATGATAACCGACTTAACGCATTTACAAACATGCCACGAGGTACAGAATTAACAGAAAGTGAAATTCAGTGAAATTTGGAGATTAAATGGAACTGGTGCTTCAGTTAATAATATTTCAAAAGTTATTAAACGCTCAAGATGTGCAATTTCAAATGTTTTGAAAAGAGGAATTAATGGATCTGTGATTAAAAGATCTGGACGTACTCCTTGCTTGTCCTCGAGAGACAGACGCCATGTGTTTTCGCTCGCTACACATAATAAGATGATCACTACAGGCATTAAAAATGCTTTGAATCTCAATTGTTCAAAGAGAACTATTCGCAGGGTGTTGCATAATGCTTTCTATGTGAAATTTAAAAAAATGAAGAAAAAAACCACCGCTTCTAAGGCGGCACAAAATGGACCGTTTAAACTTCGCTAAACAAAGTATGACCTGGACCTCCAAATGGTACTCTGTGTTATTTTCTGATGAAAAAAGGTTTAACCTGGATGGTCCTGATGGGTTTCACTATTATTGGCATGACTTAACGGAAGTCTCCTGATGTACAAATGAGCCGCCAAATGGGTGGAGGCTTAGTAATGGTTTGGACTGATTTTTCGGCTCAAGGGAAAACTGATATCAATTTTGTGCATTCAAGAATGAATTCCGAAAAGTATAAGAATCTTCTTAAAGATTAACTAGCCATATAAGGTGAACTTCTTTGTGACAAAAATTACACTTTCCAGCTCGATAACGCGTTGATTTATACATCACACGTGACAAAAGAGTGGCATTCAAAGCAAAGTATCAATGTTCTTCCGTGGCTTTCTCGCTCCCCAGACTTAAATCCCATCGAAAACTTGTGGGGGATCTTAGCTCATGAGGTTTACCGAAATGGGAGGCAGTTTACAGGTGTCGAGGACCTAAAAAATGCTATAAAATGTGCTTGGGAAGAATTGTCTTGCGATATTTTGTTAGAATTTATAGATTCGATGCCGAATCGTATCTTTCATGTTATAAAAAACAATGGAGGCTCCACCAAATATTCAATAACCATGGTAGAAGATTTTCTTTTAAAAAATTAGTGTCTGTTAATTATGTTGGCCACTGTATTTGGAAAAAAAGGTTGGTGTCTTATAATTTTGTCCATTATGTTTTTAAGTTTTTTCATTAAATTGTATGAAAATATGATTTCTGTAAAACAATTACGTGTGATAACAGAATAAATTTATGTTTTTGTCGTATTTGATAAAGCATTTTTAAGCTCTGAATCTTTTCTTTCACTGTAATGTCAAATTAGGTAGGTGTCTTATAATTATGTCCCCCACTGTATCACCATTCTCTGAAAAATGTTTATAAAAATACACAGAATTGTCTTAAAGAATAATTTTAAGTGCTAAATATTGTTATACTTTTGCTTTATTTACTTTACTTTTATTTGCTTTTATCTACTAAATTCTCATGAAAAGAAAATGATGTATGTTTTGATAGTAAAATTATTTTTGGCTGAAAAATGTAGCAACAAAATGGCTGCATATTAGGGTGGTTCAAAAGAAAAATTTTTGAGGTAAAGACCAAGACACCCCCTACTTTTTTTACATTTATGCATAGTATCATTCTCCTAAAATTGTAGCTGTTTACACCTACAGGAAGATGGTGCTCAATGACCCTTCATTTTGACACTTTTAGGTAATTTTACACAATTTTATAGTTTTAGATTGATGATAATATGCGTTTAAAATACATAGTTTTTAAACAAAATCTGATCATTTTAAGCTTTCGTAATTCCTAATAAATAATAAAAAGTTTAGTTGAATTATTTAGCAACAGTTTTTCTATCTAATGAATCTGGCAACATTGCAATACTTCTGACACAAGAAGCCGCCATTTTGTAAGCAAGGGCCCTTTTTTATATTGCCCATGCTGATGCTTTGATTCCAATAAAAATAATAGAAGATTGTGATTTCCTTATAGGTGAACGGGATAGACGCAAAATGTATTTAGGTAATGAAGATAGAGAATTTATTAAAAAAGCAAGAGAGAATTCTTAACGGAAAAAAACAGGAAGAATGGCGAAAAGAAAAAATCATAGGTTTGAAGCTTCATTAACAGCTGTTTATGTTTATTCAATGGCTGATTCAGAAAACTCGGAGTCCCCTTCCAAATCAGATGTTGATGATGATATTTTTCCGAATATAAAGAAAAATCTTATTTACAATCCTGGAAAGAAACACGATGTGTCTAAATATAACTGTTCACATCTCATGTTAGTAGTGCTTTAGATCATAACAAGACATCTGATCGTGAAGATCTGCATGATTGTTCTAATTATATCAGCTCTGGGGCATGACCTTCATGCACTTCTTCTTTCAAGAAACACCATACAACGATTAAGAAAAAAAGCTAGAAAATAATGTGTTGAGTCAGAAATTCGTGATTTCAAACCAGATTGCCCTCTAGTCCTCCACTGGAACGGCAAACTTTTACCTGAATGTCTTGGATTAGGAAAGGTTTTTTCAATTGCCAGTGCTTGTTTCGGGAGCTGGTACTGAAAAACATCTTGGAAGTTCAGTAGTGGTGAAACAGCAAAAAATATAGTGAATTCTATTTTTAACCTATTACACGAGTTGTGTGTAGGGAAAAACATCCAAGGTTTATGTTTTGACACTACGAGTGTAAACACTGGTTATGTAAAAAGAGTATGCATTTGTTTGGGAAAAAAATTGGCCGTGAACTATTGTAGTTAGCCTGCCGACACCATGTCATGGAATTAATCATGGCAAAGGCTTTTAGCTTGTGTCTTGGAGCATCCAGTTTCACAGAAATTCCACTCTTCAACAGATTTAAGAACGTTTTGGCAAGGAATTGAACAAATTTTCGGGAACAGAATTGGAAAAAAAATGCACTAAAAATTTTAAAGATTCAACCATTGCCTGTCTTTTAACTGTAGATAAATATGTGGTCATTAGAGATAATTGAGTTGGCACTTGCTATTTTGGGAAAATCTCCATAGAAAATCCATTAGAGAACACCAGGTAAAATTATTGCAGGAATGAACAATCCAAAATATAAGAGGGCAATCAAATTTATGGAAAGATGATGCAGATTGCCTTGGAGATTTTGTAACAAAAAGAACTGTTGAGCTCTTTTCTCATTTGAATGTTGATGACTTTTCTATAACTTTCGCATTAAGAATGGAACAATAATATCAATTATAAAAATGGTAGAAACTATGTAAAAGAACTAAGAGTGGTCAACGATACTGGTAAGAGAGGTCTTCAGCTGATTCTAGAATTCAACAAACTTTTAAAAAATGATGAGGATGATATGCAGTTTCTTTTGCAAGACGTTGAAGCAAATAGAACCTTCTCTACCGACGACAACAAAACAATCAGTTGTTAATATTGTTTAAAAATAAATAAATATAAAAATCTGACAATGTTAACTATCTTGTTGGCCTTTACTAATATTGTAAATATATAAATAAATGATATTTAAATAATTTGGTTTTTATCTCAAATTTTAGAAAATTCAATTACAAATGCCAAAATATCCTCAAAAGTTGACAGTCATTGAGCATAGTCTTTTATTTGGAGTAGGACATTGAAACTTTGCCAGAATAATAATATGGGCTGATGTAAAAAAAATGAGGGGGTGTCCTGGTCTTTACGAGAAAGTTTATTTTTTTCCATAGGTTTGTGAACCACCCTACTGCATATGTAAGCATTTTTTTTTTTTCATTTGCTAGGATTACTCAGAATTTGGTAGAAAAGTTTCGGCCAATAAAAATGACATGCTATCATGCATTTTCTTTCATACATTTGAAAACATTTACTTACTAGAGTCAATGAATAATCTTTTCCCTAATTTTCATTTTCTGTCTTCTAAGATTAAAGGTCATGCTATTTTAATCAATTTACAAAAGTATCAAAAATAATAAAAATGTATCATGTGCACTAACATGTGCACTAAAACCTTAATAACTTGTCATCCGCAGTGCTTTTATGCACCAAGATGTAATTATTTTACTTTTTATCTGCAATAAAATTTTAGTAGCTTGTTCTCTTCTTAAACAAGTTTTATTTACCTGAAAACCTCATTATTTTGACATCCTAATAAATTTTCATTTCTGTTCAGTCAAATATAAATTCCATATGAATTTTCACAATACATCAATAAGAAATCATCATCCTGATAAATCTATGCTTTTATTCAATTGAATGTCATTAATGGATTATAAATACTTACTACAACATCAATATCAACTGCCCACTAGGGCTGGGCGATGTCTAAAATTAAATATCGTGATAAATCGGCAGCTTTATATCACGATATTCCGATATATCGATATTGTGACATATGAACAAAAAAATATATGTACATTTATAATATATGTATAACTTCAATATACATTACATATTTTATTAAGGATTGATATATATATATATATATTTTAATTTTATTCTCAAATAGATTAATAAAAAACTATGTATAAATAAGCAAATCTAAATAAATAAATGCTAAAAGAAACTAGTAGGATGTGTCAATGGCAACAATTTCTTCTATTTCTACGTGTTATTACTTCAAAAATTCGCTATCACAGCGGCAAAATTAAATAACAATCTATGCCCATCATGAATACTCTAAAGATATAGGTGTACTAAATTGTATGCATTTAAAAGGAAATATAAGCATCACATCTTTCAAACAAATCATTGAATTTCAGCATTAACCTTATTAGATGTCTGTAACCAAAATTCCTAATCTAAAAATCATAAAAGCAATACCTGTTGGACAGTATACACCCAAAACTAAGAAGGATCTACTTATGTGAAACCCTAACAGAATAAGGTGTTTGATTAAAATTTGTGCATTAGTTTTTGAGATACAGATATCGCTAAAATTGTAGAAAATGCAGCATAGCAGCGCCACCTATTGGACGATTAACACTAACACTTAAAAAGCAACAAGTTATATCAATGTCTGTCTGAATTTGAAATGTTATGAAAATACGTGGGATAATTCTTGAGAAAAAGCTATAGCGGAAATTTTGAAAAATACAGCATAACAGCGCCACTTATGGGCTATAAACACTAAACACTAATCAGTAAAATTTATGTCTACATCGAAGTCTAACTGAATCTGAAGTTTGATAAATATCAGCGGATTAGTTCTTCAGACAGAGCTATTGCGAAAATTATGAAAACTCAGCATAGTAGCTCCGCCTGTTGGGCCATTTACACCAAGAACTAATCAGCACCAATTTACAAGGTATAACTGAATTTGAAATTTGACAAAAATCCGTGCATTAGTTTTTGAGATAAAGTTATTGAGGATATCGTAAAAAATGCACCTACCAGTCAAGTAATTTACACTAATTTATAACGAGATATAAAATAACCTAAAATTTTGTTAAATCCCGTGCATTAGTTCTTGAGATAGAGCGCCTACAAAATTTGTGTTACAAAGAAACAGACAAAGTTTTTTAAAAATAGTCAAATCGTGTTCAAGACTTTCTAAACATATAAATCAGTCGAAACCCGGATGACAAAATTTTCATGAATCCAATACTTTCTTCTTGTAAAGATAGTAGAAAGTAAAAGAAGTAAAAAAAAAAAAATCGTTAACAGAGAGAGAAAAATAATAGTTTGGTTAAAGTCAATTTTTGAATTGTTTATATTTTATATTTTATAATTGTTAAATAATATTTATATTGCTGTTGTGCTGTTATGCTTAAAATTGTATTACTATGTGTCGGCGTCCCCGACAAAAACTCTTAGTTTATTTTATTTCATTTTTATTTTTTTTTTTTTAAGAAAAAATAAAACTCTGTGTAATCTGCGAATCATAATCAAATGTGTTTCAAAATTTACCTTCCCCTTAATTTCGTTCTTCCATCGTTCATGTATGCTGTGTACATGAACTGCAATAATTAACCCTTTGGACTCCGACGTCTCTTACACAAATTTTATTTGGTCGGCACCACTTTTATAAAAGAAGTTTCCTTCAAGTACATAATGCAAAAATGCTAAGATTAAGTAAGGAAATTTTATTATCCTTTATTACAAGTGCCAAAAACAAATTTTGAAAGGAAAGATGGTGTCACCACAGCGGCGACAACGGAGTGCAAAGGGTTAAATAAATTTATGCAATAGCGGATAAGGATTTTAATGAGTTACTGTCCCTTTCAACTAATTTCTTGCTATTACATTTAAAAAATCCGTGAATGTGCTAGAAATTTTTGCGTGAAATAATATTTTTTTGAGAACAGCCCTAAGAATTTAAACTTAAAAATTCTGAATTAAAAAATATTTTTTTTCTTAACCTTTATGACTATTTCTTATGGTTGTTCTATCGAGGAACTTGGATGAGGATCTCCTGCGTTTCGACTAATGTCTGCTAAATGAAGAAAGAAAAAACTAACCCCCCCACACACACCGAACAATTTACGTCTCTCCTCTTTTGATTGTCAGTACACAAACTTTAACTGCTTAATTTTTCTGCCCTGTTTGTTATTTTGAATTCTAGTGACATTAAATAAATATTGACACCTAAATATTCTCCCCCACTCCCCACAAACAAACAATGACAGAGGCAGTAAATACCAAATACTCACATATGTCAATTTTTAAAAGAAACTACCAGGAGAAAATAAAAAAAACGAACTTCAGAGAAGTAAAAATATCTGCATAAAAAAGAACCTGGAATAAACATTAATATATATTGCTATGGAAGTATTATTTCATTTGTCCAATTAAATCCACTGTTGCAAATAAAATGTAATATTTCATTTATTTATCTCCCTGATTCACATATTGTTCATTAACAATGAACAAATATTCATTCAAAACAGCTGAAATCTAAGTACCAGATTGAAAAAAAAAAACAAAACAAACAATACCATTTGCTGGCGGCAACTGCAAGAGAAAAACCAGCTGTATCATATTTATCGCCTGTCATCTGAACAGCGAAACTATCACTTTTTCCCCTTTAAAACCATTTACGCTGAGAGAAATCACAGCGTAATACCATGATAATACCATGATAGTATCATGCTTATCGAAAACTGAGGGTTCGGTTAATATCACGGTTGAAGCTGGGAGAATCTTGAGGAGTGATCATGGTTTAGGGTGAGACGTATCATGATGATCAAAACCGATTATTCGGTATTTAATGTCATCATGGTTTAGGCAGGAATCATCATGATTTAGGCAGGGAGAAACTACTCCATTAGTATAATGATCATCGTAATAACCTGTGGTTTAGAATGGTAGAATTTTGAGTACTCGGAGTTGAAAAAGCGCCGATTGCAGTTTAAGGAAAAAGTATGATAATCGTAGTTTGCATCACGATTATGATAATTGTGGTTTGTATCACGATTTTGATAATCGCGGTTTACATCACGATTATGATAATCGCAGTTTACATCACGATTATGATAATCGCGGTTTACATCACGATTATGATAATCGCGGTTTACACCACGATTATGATAATCATGGTTACGATAATCGCGGTTTACATCACGATTACGAGAATCGTGATGTACCGTTGTATAGGATTTTTTGATATCGTCATCACGATTTATAATTTATATCGATTTTATTGGTTTTATCGATATATCGCCCAGCCCTACTGCCCACCCACCCCCAACTGCTGATCAAGACTAATAATAAGCTCGATGTAGCAGTGGTTGGTCGGTAGGCTCAGGTCCCCGAACCCTCTCTTCCTGCTTTTTGGTGTTTTTAATTTGTGTAACTTCACTCTTAAATTTGTCCGGTTTCAATTTTTGAAATTTTTTTTTTTTTTTTTTTCTATCCTTGCTTTTGCTAGAGTCTCTTATACTCGGGACGTGGCTGGGGGCCTATGAGCCTGGCTTCTGCAAAAGAGTTGGAATAAGTAGTAGAAAAAAGGGCTGCGGACGGAGATGGGCCGCTCGCCGCGGCGGTTTGAGGATGACAATCATCCTCATAAATCAATGTATACAGGCCCCAATCATAACTAATTGGGACACTGGACAAAGATAAATTAGGAGACCGGATAGAACATTTGGCGCTTTTTTTGGCAAATTAAACTTTCGCCTAATAGACGTTATGTTAAAGTAAAAATGGACACTCCCAAGTGGGTAATTAATCGATTTTCACAAAAAATATTTTGATTCCTTAGTTTTATAGCGTAAACGAACTTTGCACCAAATTCGAAGTCTGCAGGTGCAGTAGATATATGAGATCTTTTTGATGAGTGAGTCAGTCAGTAGTATAATTATTGATTATCAGGCATTTTCAAATATCATTATCTCGGAAACTAATTATGCATTATTTATAAAATTTCGGAACCAGGTAATTAGAGGGTCCTTACTACGAACTTCGAATTACAAGTACGTAGGTCAAATAGATTTTCAGTAGTAGAATGGCGAAATTTGGCGAAAACAGCTCGAAATGGTTCGTGTAATATAACGCACTAGTATGTCAGACAAACTTGGCTGACACACTGCCGGGTGCCTAGACCTTGCAGGAAAATGATAGTGATTACCCTAGCTCACATAGTTTTTGAGAAAAACGCATTTTTCCATTACGTACAAATTTCAATTTATGGGCATTTAGCAAAAGTGTTGAGGAGCGCTGGAGGTACCTATCATAGCAGCAGCATAAAAGCATTGTTGATAATGATTTTTGAAAAAATTCGTCGGTAATTAGCCGAGATATTAACCCTTAAAGACATGAATGGTTTGTACATAAATAATGACAGGGGCGACGTAGTCTATGTACCATTGACTTTTAAAGCCTAGATAACAATTTTTATTGATACACTTGTGTAATACAATGTCCAGTAGCAGTATAAAAGCAATAAATGTCAAATTGTTAAAAACAGACTAATCTAATTAGAATTAATCACATAAATACTATGGGATTCGCCACTACTTTGCATTGAGTAGATCTCTCAATATGCCTCCCGTGTCTTTAAAAGTTAATTAAAAATCTGTCTAGAAAAACACAGCGCAGACTAAGGCGGCATTGCTATTTTGCAACCTCCTTTCGAAGCGTACTTAGCAAAATGCCATATTTAAACTTTGAACAAGATACAAATGTAAATAAGTGCAAGTAGTAAGAGTATTGAACATGAGTTTTGTTTTAGTTACATGTTGAAAAGAAAAGAGTATTATGATGCTGAATTTAGTCTTATGAAATGCCAAATGAAGTTTAAATATGCTCTTCTTTTATTGTCAGTGCCAATTTAAGTTCATCGTAAACAGATTAGGATAAGATTTAAATTAGAGTTATACAGAATCGCAATATTTGATATTATTTAGGCTTCATATCTCTTTGAACTTTCACAGTATACCCATTCATAATTTTCTAATATATATACAGCTATACCAAGCCCTACGTTGTATAGTTAAAGTCTTATTTTTCTTCTAGTAACAATTTTTTCTAATAATACAGTTAATAATTCATATATTTATTATACGGAACCCTCTGAGTGAGAGTATTACTTGTACTTGACCTTTTATTTTTACATATGCTCTTGATAACTTGTTGCTCTCATTAATCTGTTATACACCAAAACAAATTAATACTAGGTAGTCACTTATATGTTGATAATGTGCCACCCTTTTTAAATCTGTGTTTTTATTTAAACAAATATCATTAGTCATTGTGATTATACACTAAAACCTTAATAACTCATCATCTTCATAAATCAGTTCTTTTATGCAATAGAATGTACTAATTTATTATAGAGTTGCAATAAAATCTCAATTGCTCATTATCCTCAAACAATACTTTTATATGCAAAAACCCTTTTTACTTTGCTTTCTTTCTAAAGTTACATTTTCATTCTGTTGTACAGGGTGGTTATAATTAAAGTTTCCCTGTTTAGACCTACATAGAGTCTGTTCTGGTTGACAGATATTGATGAAACTTGGGAAATACATTATATAGACCATGGGCAAAAGAAATCTGCAATAAAAAATAGTAGTTCAAATTTCAACTGATAGATGGTAGTTTTCATCTATGAGAAATGATTTATGCATATTTGAGGCAGTTTAAAAAAGCCAGTAGTCGCTGCTGTAAAGTCATTCTGCAACACGTCGTTAGAGAAGAAAGAACGAGCATTTTATCAGAAAGGCAGTAATTTGTCGTGCAAGATGGTGCACACCACCTTACCACCAGCCAAAGCAGTGATGGCACGGCTTTGTGCCCACTTTGAAGATGATTGGGTAATTATGAGATGTTTTCTGACAACCTGGCTTCCTCGTTCTTTAGACTTGTTGAATCCCTGTGGCTTCTGGTTGTGGAGATTCCCAGGGGTCTGAATTATCCTATATTTCCTATATTTATAAAATGTCCAATATTTCTCTACTTTCTCATATATTTGGTTTCAATTTCATCACCCACTAGCATTTACAATTGTTTCTGCTGGGTTTTTTTTGCTGTATTTCCATGTAAGAGCAATAGCTCAATCCTGCACACGATGCTCATGCTTTCAGCCAATTACAAATGAGGGGGAGTGTGTGCCATAGATCGCTGGATTTTTAAATGCGCCTTCAAAGCCAGGGGGATTAAACGTTGATGCTTATGGAGACTGCTTAATCTCCTTGGCTTCGGTGTTTGTTTATTTCTCTTTTGGATATGGCATCAGTAAAGAAATGTTTTGAATGACTTGACGTTTTCACATGCGTCTCTTTGCTCACTGAGTTAGTTCTAACATTCAACGTAGTTCTGTGTTTCATTGTGATTATTTTAGTTTCTCTTATCGTGTATTCAACTGCGATACATAGTTATTATTTATTTTAAATTTCATTTTATTTTAATGTAGATAAGGCATATTTGTTGCGTTACAGATCAGATTGATGTTCATGAAAAAAAATCAGCAAATGGTGTGTGAAAGGTAAAGATCATTACCAGACTTTTTGTCTTCTTCGTCAATGTCCAGTTCCCATCAGCAACAGTGATTATTTGCAATTAACGCAGCATGGCAAAACAACGAAGCACAAAGAAAGTTCACAAAAACAAAGTGACTCGTCTCAATCTTGCTTTGTAGATTCTACTGGCAGAAAAAGCTTGAGTTTGAATATCAAATTTTAAAAAATGTGGATTGAGTACTTGGACTTTAAATGAGGAAGAGAAGATCTTCCGTTCTGAGATTCTGTGGATAATTCATGTGGCCCTAAATAATTATTCATTTCAGTCACCAAATACAATATTTATTTTGCGAAATGTTTGGAGATTCCTCTTTGCCACAAAGCATACAGTTAAGTTCAAAGAAAGTATAATATGTCGTATCTAATGGCCTTGGCTATATTTTTTAAAGCAAATTTTACAAATGATTTCAAGCGAGAATCCCCTTTTTTCACTCTCATGTATTATGAGACATTAAATGACCAGGACTTAAAACAGTTAACATTTTTGTGAGGTATTGGAGTGTGAAAATTGGTAGTATTGCAGAAAAATATATTGGAAGTGAGCTTTTAGGTCATGCAGCTGCAAGACATAGCAAACAACATAATGAATGTTATTGAAAGCCTCTTAAATGGAGCTAAATTATTTGCTTATGTTAGGATTCCTAATGTAAATAAATCAGCTTTTAAAATTTTGGATAGAGAAGTACAATCTATGAGAAAATTTAGCTTAATTAGTGTTGGAACCTGTAATTTACACATTGTTCACAATGCATTTGGCAAGGGTGTCACATGTGAGCCTTTCTCAAACATCTCAGATTTCCTTGAAAATATACATTCTTGGTTTGGAAAATTTCTATCTCACCAAGAAGACTTAAGAACAACAATGGAAAAATTCAATTCAGATTTTGTTAAGTTTTGTGGTTTGTAAGCAACCGATGGTTAACTTATAGTCCAAGTTCACAAAGAGCCCTAGATTGCTTCCGATATTGCAGGGATATTTTCTTGAAGACTTGCCCAGAAACAATCATAGACTGGTAAAAAATTATCGATACATGTGTATTAAAAAAATGTTAGAATCTCCCTTGACCACCTGTCTATTTGTACTTTTTGATTAGTATTGGATGTGATTTTAAAGAAATTTTGAAATTCTTTCAACAGAAGACTATACTGATCCACATTTTGTATGATGAACTATCAAAACTTTTATTGAAGTTTATGAGACCTTTGTGAATTAGTCAGCATTGAACAGTAAATATGGTGAGGAGTTAGTTAATATTGATATTCACAAAGAAGCAGTTCCTTTGAAATCATTAAATGTAGGAAATAGTACAATGAAGTATTTGCTACAACTGCCTGCAGACTTAAAATTGGAATTTTTAGCAGATGCTAAATCCTTTTATATAAATGTCACCAAATATTTGCAGGAGAAGTTACCATTGAAAAATAAGCTTTTGAAAAATTTAAAAGTTTTGCACCCACTGCTTAGAAAGGAACCTGCCAAATCGGCATTACCATATATAAGATGCCTGGCCATTATATTGCCCCAGTTAATATCAGAAAGCAATGTCGATAAACTCACAAATGAATGGAACATTTATGTAAATGATGATGATATCTGTGAAGAATAGAATGTGACCTGGCAACCAATAGACCACTACTGGAAAAATATCCTTTCTATGGCTGATAGTAAACAACTCCTTAAATACAAATATTTGGGATTTTTGTGAAAGCCATCTTAATATTTTCACATGGGCAGGCATCAGTAGAAAGATTTTCTCTAAATAAGAGAATGCTAATGTCTGAAAGCCTTGATATAATAAGAGGTTTGAGACTAATAAAAGATGCTGTTAGTGGGAAAGCTATAGATGCTTGCATAACAAAAGAAATAATCTAATTTTACAAAGGTACTTACTCTAAATATAAATTTCAAAAGGAATTTGAAAAGTCTGTAAATGAAAGCAAAAATCAGAAAAAAAAAAGAAAATAATCCTACAACTTCAAAAAAGGATAAAATGGCAGACATTAAAATGAGTACTGATTCTGTTCAATGCATGATTGGTATCCATGAAGGGAACAATAGGCTAAAAAATGGACTAAAGAGAAAGCGCATGCAAGAGATAGAGGCTGCACAATAGGGTGGAACTAAAAAACGAAGTTTTGAATTAAATCCGTAAAAGAAAATATTTTTCTTTTAATATTAAAATAATATTTTCCAGTTCCTCAAAGCATCTGATTTTCCCTGAAAAACAAATAAAACCCAATAAGCGCATTAAAAATATTTTTAACTTATTAATAAATTTATATTTCTCAAAATTAAAATAATAAAGTGTTAATGTTCTGTAATAAAGAGAATATTTAAATTTGAATGCCATGGTAAAGATGGCCCCAATTTATTTGACCTTGGTAGAAGGCAGCATAGCAGGCATGGGCTTTCATTTTCTCTGTTTTACTTGTCTGCAAGCCATGACAAGTTACTTTGAGTTAGCAAAGAGAGGTGTTGATGTTTTAGCAGTTTTGGTGATTATTTTTTAATAAACAGTCAGTGTCAAATGTCTGCTTTCGTAAACTAAAACAATTAACATTAGAATATCGTTTTTTGCCAACATATGAAGATGTTATGAAATATTACTTATGGATTCTAAACTTAAAATCTGACAGCTGGAATCTGGAACACACTGTTTCTGAAATATCTAATGCTGTTAGTGATACAATTAAAAATGCATGGCTCAGATCTTCAATTCTAACTGTTTCTAATACACAAATCATAAAAATAATTATAGACTATCATGATAAATGTCAAATTTGAAAGAAAAAAAAAATTAAGAGTAGGAAGAATAATCCCATATCCAATATAAAATTGCAAAATTTTAGGTAATCGTCCAAAAAAAAATTTCTTTGTGTAAATGCACTAAATATTGTCATGTATCAGAACAGGAACGTCATTCTCAAAGACCAAAGAGAAGAAAGTATGATGGCAATAGTATCAATAAATATAAAAACTACAAATAAAATTATATGCAGTATAGAAAAACTGGAAAAAGAAATATCAAGGAAAGAAAAACTTATTTTAGAATAAAAAAGTGATGTTTTGATGAATGAATCGCCAACTGAAGACGATAGTTTGGAAGGTGTAATCGTTTGTTCTGCTAGATCTGAATTTGACAATCAACCAGTTGAAAGAACCAGAGTTTTAGACAGAACTGAAAATATTATTGCAAGTTGCACCTTAGAAGATATGTATATTTCATGATAATAAAGAAAATGTAATTGACAAAATGACTTCAAGAAGACAAAGAGAAAAGAAAAGGGAGAATTTGAAAGAACAAGAAAGACAAAATGAGTTAGTTTTAAAAGGTTCGTATTTTGAGATGGCAGAAAGGATAACACCATGATAACTGAAGCAAAAGGGAAAAAGTATATTAAAAAATCATTGAAGAAGAACATATGGTCTCAATTCAAAAACCAGGATCAAAATATATTGGTCATATTTCATTGACGTCTTTCTCTGCTATTACTATAAGCCAATGTAATTTAAGTTTATTTATTAAAATAATGATATAGGCATTTCAAATTTGAATCTTATTGGCTGTGATGGAATTGCTGTTGATGCAGGACACAAATCTGGAGTTATCAAAACATTGGAAGTAAGACTGAGAAAACTTTACAATGGATAATTTGCTTACTACATGCAAATGAAATTTCTTTTAGATACTTATTTCAACATCATGATAGAAAAACTATGGACCCTAAAAGATTTTCTGCACCAATAGGAAATCAACTTGAAAAATGTGAACACATAAAAATTAGAGAGTTTAAAAAAAAAAGTCCTTCCGGCCAGTGCCGGGAGGAAGAGGTAGCTTTCATATTCCTTATTTTAAAAAAGCCAACTTATATTATTCAAACACACGAAGCTCAATTAAGTGGAAACCGAATGTAGGAGATTCAATACTAATTTTTATCAATACTAAATCATTATGAATGAGAATTTCGCAAAATTAGTCAGCTTTATCCAAGCTGCTTTTATTTAAAGTAACTTATATTTGGCTGCCAAATTCGGCGATTTCTTAAAGTGCCTGCCATTTTAAGACAACATGGTGGATGAGGCTAACCAGTGAACTTGGTCGAGACCTTAGTAATTGCTGTGCACATGCTCACTCACATCGGAATCAGTTGATATATACGAGTGCTGTCGCAGGCAAAAAATCAGATTTTTCAAAATGTCACCCACGTTAGAAATTGAAACTGCTATATCTGAGCCATTTTTTAAGATAAAGACAAACAAAAAATGCTCCTGAATCCTTATATCAAGGTCAAATACTTAAGAAAGAAACCTTTTTCAATTTCTAATTTTTTTGCACCTCACTTTAAATATATATATTTTTTAATTTGATGGCCGCCATTTTGAAACAAGATGGCTGATGAAGCTGGCCAGCGAACTTGGTCGAGATATTGATGTATACTATCCACATGCCTTCTTCCATCGAAATAGGCGAATACGTGTGGTATTGCAAGACAAATACAAGATCATTTCAAAGTGTTAGCCATGATAGAAATTCAAAGTGCTATAATTAGACCACTTTTTAAGATATAAACAAAAGAACAAATTTTCAGAAACAAAAACTGCTCCAGAATCTTTGTATCAAGACCAAACACATAAAAAAATCTTTTTCATTTTCCAATGTTTTAATACTTCATTTTAAATTTTAAATTACATTTAAAAAAAAAAAATGGCAACCCTTTTGAAACAAGATGGCGAATGAAGCTGGCCAACGAACTCGGTCGAGACATTGGTATGTACAATGTACAGACCAAGTTACATTCAAATCGGTTCATAAATACGCCTGTTATCGCGTGACAAAAATCAGGTCGTTTTAAAATGTCAGCCACAATAGAAATTCAAAATGTTATAACTCAGCCATTTTTTTAGATATAGACAAAACAAAACCTGTTCCGGAATCTTTGTATCAAAGTCAAACACATACGAAAAAACTCTTTTTCATTTTCCAATTTTTTGGTATCTCATTTTAAATTTAATTTTTTTTTAATTTTTTTAAATGGCCTTCATTTTGAAACAAGATGGCAGATGAAGCTGGCCGACAAACTCTGTTGAGTTATTTGTATGTACTATGTACACACCAAGGTACATCCAGATCGGTTCATAAATACGTCTGTTATCACGTGGCAAAAATCAGGGCGTTTCAAAATGTCAGCCACACTAGAAATTCAAAATGCTATAACTCAGCCATTTTTTAAGGTATAGACAAAACAAAAACTGCTCCCGAATCTTTTTATCGAGGTCAAACACATAAGAAAAAAATATTTTTTCAATTTTCAATTTTTTGGTACCACATTTCAAATTTAAATTTTTCTTAAAATTTTAAATGGCCGCCATTTTTAAACAAAAGATGAAGCTGGCCAACGAACTCGGTCGAGACATTGGTCTGTACTATGTATAAACGAAGTTACATCCAAATCGGTTCATAAATATTCGTTTTATCGCGTGACAAATTTCAGGATGTTTCAAAATGTCAGCTTCGCTAGAAATTCAAAATGCTATAACTGAGCCATTTTTTAAGATATAGACGAAACAAAAACTGCTACGAAGTCTTTGTATAAAGGTCAAATACATAAGAAAAAAATATTTTTCCATTTTCAATTTTTTGGTACCACATTTCAAATTTTAAATTTTTTAAAAATTTTTAAATGGCCGCCATTTTGAAACAAAATGGCGGATGAAGCTGGCCAATGAACTCGGTCGAGACATTGGTATGTACTATGTACACACCGAATTACATCCAAATCGGTTCATAAATACGAGAGTTACAGTGTGACATAGTTCAGATATATATATATATATATATATATATATTGATATATATATATATATATCAATTTTGAACGGAGGGGGGTTTCGGGGTCTGGGGGTCATGATCGATGAAAATATACCAAAATTTTTTGAAATCGCTTTCCTCCGAACGGCTGCAATAGGTAGCTTTTTGTAAAGAAAGCTACCTAAAAAACTGAATCACGACTGCCACAAGTTGATTTTGGGGATTTAAGTACGTACCTTGAAATTCATCAAATGGTATGAAGTGGCATATTTCCTCAAAATTTAGCAGAAAAACCTTCCAGAAAACCTGATTATTCTCGTTGGATAACAACAGCCCACAAAATTTTGTGTTTCTATCTGTCTTATAAGACACCTTCTGAAAATGTAAAGTTTCTCACTGATAGTCATATGTCGTTCAACATCAGATTAAAAGCTTCTTCCAAGGATGGATCTGTTCATTTATGGGAAATGATTAAATCTTCCAGGCATCTCGAAAAATGATATAAAGGCATCATCGATCAAGTCGTTCAGAGAAATGTGTATTTTGGCAATCATGAAAATATGCTTTTGGCAATATTATCTGATTCCTGTAAATATATAAAATACCTTTGACATAGAAGGATAATAACATTTAAATCCAAGCCTAATAAACACGTCAGGAGTTTTGATGTTCATCTCCTTATTTTTTATGCTTCTGAATACATAGATTTAATTAATTGGAATCAGTGTAAATGAACGGAACCTCCTGTCTTGACAGACTTATCGGTTGAAGAAGTTAATAAAATTATACAAACAAGAGAAACACCTGATTTTTAGGTTTCCTCTCTCTTACTCAAACAGTGGAAAGATGTGCCAAAATTGTCACAGAAGCTGCATCAACTGCTTCTGGATATGAAGCAAGAGATTGCTTTATCTTGGGAAAGTTGAAGTCTGTAATGTAATGCCAAAGTTTGATACTATGAATGATTATAAACCAGTAGGTTGAATAGCTAATATAACACAGGGAGGGAAAGAAGGTGGAATTCGATACTTAGTCACCTCCTTGTGGTGACTTTTGGGTCATATTTGCTTAATATAAGAAGATAGAAGCTAACAGCTATGTTGTTTACTTTAAGTTACTTTATATTGAAATTCTAAAACTTTGATGTCTTTGAGGAACTGGAAACAATTTAAAAAAAAACATTTCAGCCATAAGTATAGACATCTAAAAAGGAAAAAAGTTTTTACTATTACACATTAAGATAAAAGATTTTTTTTACCCTATACTTAAGTTCTACCATACTACACAAGCTCTTATAGATGCAGGCAATAAGAAACTAAAATCGGCTAAAGATAATATTGTTAAAAAGGATCAAGCATTAACAATTTCATAAATTTGTAAAATATTCATACCAATCATCTGTAAATATTCATACTAATCATCATCTGTATTCATGCTCATCTAGAAAAAGTGTAAATAGAAAAAAGAAATTAATACCCTTCTATGTATTTTGCTTAATAATTCATTCTTTATGAACTAAACAAGATTTTATCTTAAAAAAAGTCATTGGTGTTTCACAAATTGGAGACTTACTATTGTAGAGGTAAGTTTGCTTTTATATTTGTTTTTTAAGATTTTATCTTGATTTAATATCATTAATTAGTGAACATTTATAAAGTAATATAGATTATGTGTTAAAAAAGTTTTTTTATAGCAAAATATGTCCGATAATGTGATTTTCTAAATGTTTTATATATGTCCTGTATTTTTGTGCAAATAATGTCCTATATTTTTTGCGAATAATGTCCTATATTTTATGAATTGGTTACTTCTACCCCTGGATTCCTGAAAGATCGTGCCTATGGAGGAAGCATACAGACTCTGAATGATTGAAAGCAAGCATAACTCGTCATGTTGCTGCAATTGATCGAGAAACCCTTCGCGCTAGTGTTGAACATGCTATAACACGCTCTGAACATGTGCTTGATGCAAATGGAATGCACATTTAACGTATGCTGTGAATAATTAAAGTTTTATGTTAGAGATGGCCAAAGAGTGGAAGAGTTGACTCTGAAACTCGACTCCTTCTAAGTGAGTCAAACTGTCGACTCCTTTCTTTAAGCTACTTCAACTCTTCCACTCTTTTGAGTCAAATAACAATTTGACTCAAAAGAGTGAAAGTTTCAATTCAGTATGGGATTCGGAGTTGAACTTAGAGAGTCAGTTGTCAGTTTAACGCAGTGTTTCACTTGGAGAGTCGATAATCAGGAGTTGGGAGTTGAACACAGAGTGGAATTCCCCCTTTTTCGACTCCTCAATTTAGTATCATGTTTCAACTCAGAATATTAGCTTCAAATTCGAATCCATAAGGAGAAAGTAATAAACATGTGCATCATATGTAGGATCAGGAGGATGATCGTATGAATGATAGGGGAGGAATAAAGAAGCAGGGTTTTTCATGAATGATTAATTATATTATACAGGACATCGGATAGGTAATGAAGCATTTTTCTGAAAAAGAGAAAGTAATGTTGGGTTCTGGAATGTTTTCAACTGCTTTTGTTTCATGTAATATAGAAAAAATTAGAAGAAAGAGAAATTATTATAATTTTACTTTCTTACCGAATTTATTTTATAACCAATGTGTTTTTTTTTTAAATGAATTTCCTTTATAAAAAGTGACTTTTTAGGGTTCCATACTTAAAAAGTGAAACAGAACCATTATAAGATCACTCCTGTGTCTGTTTGTTACAGCTATTTTACTCATAAACTATGGAATGTGGAAAGTTCAAATTGGGGGAAGTAATAAAGACTATTGACCCACATATTTACAGATTATCAAACCTTCACAAATATATTTAGGAAAAATGTAGAGGGGCTAATTAAGTTACTTGAAATAAAAAAAATCTTTTCTTTGTATATCATGTGAAAGCTTTCGTAAAGCTGAACTCAAAAATACATTTCTTTTAATTTTAGGTATTATATTTTCGGAGATATCGTCGAAAATGTAGTGCAAAAATATGCCCCCCCCCCCCCCCCCCCTTCATCTATTTTCAAATCTACTGAAACTAAAATTACGAAAAAATTAGAGGTAGTAGGCATTAATTTAAATCTTGCAGAAAAACTATAGCGATTACCCTAGGTCTCATCATTTTTTAGAAATGCGTATTTTTCCTTTACACACAAATTTCAATTTCCAGACATTAAGCAAAGGTGTTGAGAAGTGCTGTAGGTACCTATTACATATCGTAGCAAAAGTGTAAAAGCATCATTGATAATGATTTTTGAAAAAAATCATTGGTAATTAGCTGAGATATTAACACTTAAAGATGCGGACAGTTTGGACATACATAATGACAGGGGTGGCATACTCTGTGCACCATCGGCTTTTAAAGCCCTGATAACAACTTTTAATGATATATTTGAGTAATGCAATGCCCAGTAGCAGTATAAAAGCAATAAACATCAAATTGTTAAAAACAGACTAATTTAATTAGTCAAGCTATTAATCACATAAATACTATGGGATTCGTGACTAGTTTGCATTGAGTGGATCTCTCAATATGCCTCCCATGTCTTTAAAAGTTAATTAAAAACCTATCTGGAAAAATGCGGCACGAACCATGGCAGTGTTGCAACTTTGCAAACTCCTTTTGAAGTGTGCTTAGCACAATGCCAAGTTTAAACTTTGAAGACGAGTTTTGATTTAGCTACACTGTAAAAAGAAAAGATTATTAATTTGCTGAATTTAGTTTTATGAAATGTCAAATGAAGTTTAAATATGCACTACTTTTATTGTCAGTACTGAATTAAGTTCATCAAACACTTTAGGATAAGATTAAAAGAAAATGAGTTATTCAGAATAGCAATATTTGATATTATTAGGTTGTAACGAAAGTTTCCCGCCACAGCTAATATCGTCTTTTCAAACAGTTCGCAATGTCGTATTTGCTCATATTTTGTCAAACGATTTTTGGCATTTGAAAGAAAGAGACTTGCTTTATAACACTGTGTTGCGAAATTTCTAAAAAAAAATATCGTTAACATTAAATACAGGGTGTCTGAAATGTAACTATCACGCTACCAGATTAGAACCAGCATTTACTTCCAGTTCTGTTGCAAAAAGTCAGCTACCGAATGTCACTGAATCATGTGTACAGCTTTAGGCACTACTGTTGAATCATATGAAACTGTGAAGTTTTGGTACTGAAAGTTCAAAAACAAGGACTATGACATTCAAGAAGCAGAGCGCTCGGGCCGGCCTACTGATGTTGATGAGGCCCGCCTGCGAGAACTTGTGGAAGAATATCAGTATTCAACCACTCAAGAGCTAGCTAAGCAGTTAGACGTTAGTGCCATGTCCATTAGCTGTGCTATGCATTGCATAAACTTGACGTACAAGTTCAATCGCTGGGTGCCGCATGAGCTGACTCAAGCAGATAAGTGCAGACGTGTTGAAGCCTGCACTAATCTCCTCGAATATCAATACAAGGACAAAATTCTGGACCGTTTCGTCACTTGTGACGAAAAGTGGATTCACATCAACAACACAAGCTGAAAAAGGGGTTGCTCTACACCCGCTGAGCCCGTCGGCAGCATCGCAAAGCGCAATTTGACTAACAAAAAGATAATGCTTTTTATCTGGTGGGATTGCCGTGGTATTATCCACAAAGAGTATCTTGAAAAAGGTAAAACCATGGACAGTAAGGTGTACAGCAAGATGCTAGTCCGTGTTGACACTGCTATCAAGGTAAAATGTCAAAATGAGTTCCGGCGCAAGAAGATAATGTTTCATCAAGATAATGCTAGATCACATATGTCTGCTTTCACCGGCTGGACTCTGTATGGACTCAAATGGGATCTTTTGCCACACCCACCATATAGCCCCGACATCACTTCTTCGGACTATTACCTTTTTTCACACTTGCAGCTACATCTTGCTGGTGCTATCTTTAATTCTGCACAGGATGCCTGAAATGAGGTTGATCTGTTTTTGGACCCGCGGCCCCCAAGTTTCTGGGCCGAAGGCTTTGAAAAACTATCAAAACCTTTGCAGAAAACCATAGATTCGGGTGGTGATTACTACCCTCACTAAAGGCACTGCTTTCATGCTTTTTTTTCTAACTTCATTAAGAACTTTTTTTGGTGGAAAACTTTTGTTACAACCTGATATTTAGATTTCATATCTCTTTGAACTTTTATAGTATACCCATTTATATTTTCTAATATATAGAGCTATACCCAAACCTACGTTTTTTTTAGAAAGTCTTATTATTCTTTTAGCAACAATTTTTTTTAATAATACAGTTAATAATTCATATTTATTGTACAGAACCCTCTGAGTGCGAGTAATACTCACACTTGACCATTTATTCTATAATTGTCGTCAGATGTCCTGTTTTGCGGGAGTTTTCTCGATTTTCAAGTGTTCTAAGACCCGTCTCGCAGAATTAGTCACAGGATGCCAACAGTCCCGAGTTTTCATAATGTACAAATACTTTTAAATTCCTTTTAGTACCATGCTATTTTCAGGCTAAATCGAGTAGAATTTGATGCAATAAACCTGTGAAAACAATACCTGTCTGTAAAGAAAACGTTTATCTTGTCGTCGAATAAAGTTTGCCTGAGCAGATGAAAACCTGTCTAAAATGGAATATTTTTGGGAAACTGCCATTATGTTTTTAGACAGTTTTTACAATACTTTGTTCAGCAATCCCATAAAAACGGAACCTGTCTATATTGGAGTCCTGTCTCTAATGCAAAAATTTCACTGTCCTTACGAAAAGTATAATAAGCAGTTATAACTGCTGAGTAGAAAATCTCGGAATAAGGAGTTTCATTCCAGTCCCTAGCAATTCCTCTTTCACAGAATTTACTATAAAAGATTATAACATTTATATAATATAGTAAAACATACTAAGACGGAAAGTGACCAAAGAGAGGGATTGCATTTCAGACAGGTTTCTGTCTTGGCAAGTAAATTCGTATGTTATTTTTTCCATTGGGACAATGTTTATGTTTAAGATAGGATTGAATTTATTATGCTGAATGTATGAAAAGATGTTGCTGATTAAAAAAGTATGTGCTTGCTGGTTTTTATTCAGCATAATTAATATTGTTCCATGATAAATGTTATTTCAATGTATTTTCAACTAACCAACCCTACTTTAGCAAATGAGTTGAGAGTCGACTCACTATGTCAACTCATCAAGCAACCATATAATGTATTTTTCAAGTTTCATCGATATCTGTCAACCAGAACGGACTCTACGTTGGTCCAAATAGGATAACTTTAATTTTAACCACCCTGTATATAGGTTCCATATGGATTTCCAAAAAACTTCGATAAATCATCATTCTTAAATATCTTTATTTTTATTCAGTTGAATGTTTTTATTGGATTATACAGTACAGTCTCGAAAATCCGCAATTTTCTGAAATCTGCATGCATTTCAAAATGTAAACAGTGAAATTTGCAATTAAGAAGTATTCTTTATCATCTTTCTTCCAAATAACAGTGAATGAAAATAAAATAATTTTTAACATAAATTTATGGGAAAATAGTAATGACACAGGCTATTACACAAAGACAACACTTTTATTTCACAGAAACTTACACACAACGAAATGTAAAATAATAGAAATCAATGAGAGATGTAAACAAGTGCAGAAAAGTTTTAGTAGTGGCACCATCTATCGGCTGCTAAAGAAAATAGCGAATTAATTTATTTTATATTTCATGGAAGGTGTTAATTAACGCATGACATAAAATATGGCCTGGCGCTTTATTTATCGAAAATGAGGATGAAGATAAAGATTTTTCAGTTAACCTTACCACAAGCTAAAGCATCTGAACTCTGTTGAATTATGCAAAAAATTTCCTCCTAGGTTCACATGTGACATGAAATTTTAAAGAAGAAATTGTTGAATGGATAAATGATAAAGATGGAGTCTCAAAATCATGCTGCAGATGGAGAAATTATTTTTTCAGTAATGAACCCACCTGAAGATAGTGAAACTGAGTCTGACAGTGACTGCAAGAAAAAAATTCAAAAAGGTTTCATTTTAGGTGAAATTTTTCAAGTTCTTGGGGTAGCAGAGTTGTATAAACAACAGGAAATAATGACTATTTACAGAATTCAAAAGAAACTTCAACAAGAGAAAACGGAAGTTCTCAACTAAAGGACCATATTAGAAATGTTTAAAAATTGTAACAAAAAATAATTTTGGGTATTAAAATGTTAATGCACAGGTAAATAAAAGAAATTCAAGTTTTGATTTGCTTAAATTGAATTATTACATGCTCTTCTTGGAAATAAAAAAAGATAAGTTTAAAAAATAAATCAGTTAATCCAGAATCTGCAAAACTTTATAATTGCAAAATTCCAAAATCTGCACAGCCTCTGGCCCTAAGCTGTGCGGATTTTTGAGACTCTACTGTATATACTTACTATAACTTAGTGTGGAATCCTAGTGCTATAACTTGTCATTTTTATGAAACTGTGTTTTTCCACATCAAATATAATTAATATAATGTATGTTCTAAAACCTCGATAATTCATCACTCTCATAAATCTGTTTCTGTTTAACCCCTTGAGGGGCGATGGGATATATTTTATCCCACCTACGATTAATGAATATTTACACCAGAAAAATTTTATGAAATTTTACTTTCCTAACTTTGGTGGAAAAAAGTCGTAAAATTGCTTTTCCTTATTTTGAAGTAAAATTTTTCTGATTTTCCGGTGGGAATTCAGCATTATGCAAACGTAATTGCTTGCCCCTCAAGGGGTTAAAGAAATATCACTTTTTATGGATATACCCTTAAATCTTGATTACTTGTCATCATTATAAATAAATACTTTTCTCAATCAAATGTCAATAATTTTCTGTACAGATGCACCACAATCTCAATAACTTGTCATCATTATAAATCAATACTTTTCTCAATCAAATGTCAATAATTTTTTATACAGATGCACCACAATCTCAATAACTTGTCACTCTGATTAAATTGTGTTGTTATGCATCGAAGATAATTAATACAAGAAATGCACTTGAATCTTGATAATACATCATCCTTGTAAATCTGTTTTCAATTAAATAATTATCATTTATCATTTTGGCTGTACACTAAAACCCCAATAACATGTCATCATCATGATTCAGTACTTTTATTGAAGCGAATTTTCATTGATAAACATTTGCACTACAACTTCAATATTTTGATATCCTTGTAAATCTCCATTTTTTATTTAACCCTTAATCATCGCATCCGATACATTCATGGGCAAATTGCACATGAAATGAAAACCTTGATACTTCAGGGGTCTGTCCAGAATTTTTTTTCGGTGTCCTATTTTTGTGAATTTAATTATTTTTGTGAAAAAAGTAATTTCACAAAACATTAGTTAACCCATTTATTCCTAGTTTCCCAAAATTAGAGACATTTGAATTTTGTTGAAATAAACTAATATATTTTTTAGACAATGTTCAGATTAGTATAAATAATGCAATAATTATTATATGTATATATATATATGATTATTATATGTATAGATTAAAAATTTTTTGCTAGCAAAAGTGCTATTTATGTATATAAAATATAATTTACTATCACTTTTGTGAAGAGTGTGTTCTACTGTCATCGAATTTTGTGAAGAGTCTGTTAACGAACTCAGTTTCCCCCCTGGACAGACCCCTGTACTTAAGGGGTTAAATAAATATTAAATTTTCATATAATAAAATCTCGATATCTCATCATCCTCAGAAATCAGTCCTTTTATGCTATAGAATGTAATTAATTGTGTGGATTTACAATAAAATCATGATATCTTGCCATTCTAATATGTGCATTTTTGTGCAAGAACTATTAATATGTTGGTTTGCAGTAAGATAGGATAAATTTTGATTTTACTAAATCTACCTTTTATAAAATTGAATATTACATATTCATTATAGATGTATGTTAAAACCTCAGTCAATTGTTTTTTCTCTTATATCTTATGTTTTTCCATTCATCCAATAGGATTAATCCTTTGATGAAGTACAGTAAAACCTTGATACTTAGACACACTCATAGATTTGTGTTATTATACATCAAATATAATCAATACAAGGTTTGTACTAAAACCTCGATAATTTGTAGACCTTCTAAATGTATGTTTTTATTTAAACAAATACCATTAATTTTTTATTTATACCAAATCTCCAAACTGGCTACTTTCGATACAGTTTTTAATTCATTTTTGTTCATAAAAAAAATAAAACCATTTTTATCAATGAAATGTGGAAAAGATTAAAATACGCTAAAATGCATGTTAACTAGACACAAAAAGACTGGGATCATGTCATTTGGAGGATTTAAATGTTATCTTTTTTCATGAAATTCTATCATTCAAACCAAAACACTGCATCCTTCCCAGAACTGTCTTTTGATTCAGTTCCAGATTTCAGTGTGTCATTTCATTTTGCTGCACTTAGATGATTTTTTTCCATCATCTAAACTTCAGACCTTTACGCTTCTACCACCAATTGCTCTCTTGTATTCTTTCCTGCCTTTACCAATTTTGTTTTATATGACTTCGACATCCCTTGGTTAATTTTCTTCCGATGTTACTTCAAATGTCTTCATAACTCTAACTTTCAGCACTTAACAATAATATACATTCATTTCTGGGTAATTGATCAAGTCTTTTTGGTGTTTTCTTAATTTTATTATGCTTTACTAGTTCAGAAATATGACATCAATTTTTTGAAATCCTGCACTAGGTTTGATTGACACCTTCCCAAACACTATGAAATTGTCTGTCCCTCCAAAAACTCATTTGCATTGACTATATTCAAGAGGAAGAAAAATACTTCACATCAATGTAATCAGGTTTTATTGCATTTTTCTGATTATTTGGCTGTAACTTTGAAAAAAATAATTATGATTCATCAAACTGTTTTGCATAATATTCTTGATTAAATTATCTTTCCAGTGGTATTTTATGCTATTATTAAGGAAATTTAATGTTATAAATCATCAGATTGAAAAAATCATTTTCACTATAGTGTTTCCATAATTTTGGACACTAATGTATATAGGAAGACACACACAATGATGAAAAACTTAGTAGAAATGTTTACATGTTAAATTAATAACATTTATCATAGCATACTGTTGCTTATCAGTTGCATCAAGTCAGTGTTCCATCATATTAAGGCAGTGTAAGAGTGTATAATGATTTATCAAGATCATATCTATACTTAAATTTATTAGACTTGATTGTATAAAAATGTAGATATATCAGAGTAAGAATTTATTATGATTTGTTACACACATTGTTTTTTTTTTCTGGCAGGAGAATACAGACAATTATATGTACATGAGCTTGCAAGTTTTTTTTTCCATAAATCCATACAGTTAAAACATGAATACATTAAAATGATTCTCAGTTTTTATTACTAAAATAGGTGCTAAAAATACAATTAACAGGTTTTAAAACATTAAAACCAATAATTAGATGGTAAAAACTTCCCGAGCGCTTTCGACCAAGCCCTGGTCATCATCAATGGGGTGAAAAATGAGAAGAAGACCTTCAGAATGCATACCGGTATAAATAACGCAGGGCGATTCCAAAAAACTGTAAAAAAGAGGGGGGGGGGGGAAGGATGAGTCCATACAGCTACATTGATCATTCCAATCCAAAGATTCCATTGACTCCAAGTAGACCAAACCAAATGTTCGGTATATGACAGGACAATGTATCATTACAAGTGTTTTTACCTCTGGTTAAAATTTCAATAGACTCTCTCAAAATACATGTGTTAAATTGATTTGTATGGGTGATGATCTTTGCTTTACTAAAAAGGATGTCAATATCAGCTTCTAAATTTAACCGAGCTAAAGCTGTAGATGGTTTCCCCTTTCCTATATCAGCCATATGTTCTTTCAACTTGTATAAGTTCTATTATTATTTTTATATCTGAATGGGATCATATAAATTCCTGCTTTGTCATATGAATTAACTGAATCAACTTTTCTGTGAACTAGATTTTCTAGAACTAGTTGTGTAAAGGAAATAATATCATTCCAACATTTTTGAGGAATCAGAATAAATTAATCAATGATGAAATTCCCCCCTTTTTACAGTTTTTGGAATCGCCCTGCGTTATTTATACCGGTATGCATTCTGAAGGTCTTCTTTTCATTTTTCACCCCCATTGATGATGACCAGGGCTTGGTCGAAAGTGCTTGGGAAGTTTTTACCATCTGATTATTGGTTTTAATGTTTTAAAACCTGTTAATTGTATTTTTAGCACCTATTTTAGTAATAAAAACTGAGAATCATTTTAATGTATTCATGTTTTAACTTAAAGTATTAAGGTGAATGTGTCGTTTCTCTTACATATAGTTTTCTATATATATTTAATCCATACAGTTATTTACATTTATTTCAAATCTGGAAGGATTTTTTGATGAATGAAATTATACTTTTAAGAGTGACAAGAAATTGAGGTTTTAGTGTATGTCATGAAAGTAATGATGATAGAGAATTACAAATTATTGAAATTTAATGTATAATTACAGCAAATTAAATTTGATTTCTTAAAAAGTTATTTTTTATTATTATAGATGAGTAATGGAGGTTTGAGAGAGCATATTTATAATTAAATAATGATATTCAAAGGTATAGAAATAAGGTTTATAGGAGTGTTGAGCTATAAAGGCTATATTGAATGAATATATATTTAATTGTTTGAATTTATTTAGATGACAAATTGTCAAGGTTTTTGTGTATGTTGTCATTAACAGTACCGGATGAATATAAATACTGTAAAAGCATGTGATCACTTATGAAGCTTTAAATGCATACCTATAATGAATTAATTACATTCATTTTCATATAACTGATTTATGTGTGTGGTGAATAATAAAAGCTAATGGTATACCTATAATCAAATAATGATGTACAAATAAATAAAACCTAGATTTAAAATAATGGTGAGTGTTTACAATGTTATAGCAAATTCATTCTGAATTTATAAGTAATTGAATGGAAACTTAGATTTAAGGAATTGATAAAGTATCAAGATTTTTGAGTATATTGTTAAAAGTATTAATGGTATCTGAAGAATATAAAGTCTGTCATTATTTATCCAAGTTTCAATTCATATGTATAAATTGTATATTTATCTGAGTGATGAGTTATCAACATTTGGGTCTATATGTAAAATGACTTAATCATATTTAATTGTATAAAAAGACGGATTTTTGAATATGTTGAGTCATTAAGGGCTTGCAATGAGACAAATAGGGCTGGATTATTTATCAATGTACTGACAAATATTGATATTTTTAAAATATCACAATAACAATATCTAAACTTGGACTCTTGATATATCCCAATAAAATAGCAATGTTTTGAGCTCACTGCAATTTTGAACATGAGCCTCAAAAAAGGAGCATAGAATATCTCAAAACCAAATAAAATAATGTTTTGCACAATCAAATGATCGCCGATTACACCAAACAATCGCAGAAAAAAATAGTAAATTTTGTCAATCGGTTGTGGTAAAAAGTCACAAATTTCTTCTAATGATCACAAGAAAAAAATCTTGAGTTTATTGAATGAGATCAAGTCAAGAGATTGCTTAAAATATAGCAAATTTTGTCAAGCAAGTGTAGAAATTAATCGCTATTTTCATCAATCCCGGAATAAAATGATGGATTTCGTCGAACGATCGTACAATAAAATGCAAATTTCGTCGAACGATCACAGAAAAAAATCGCGAATCTCGTCAATCGGTCGTAGACAAAATCGTAAATTTTGTTAATCTATCACAGAAAAAAATCTCGAATTTCTTCAAACAGTTGCAGAAATTATTCCCGATTTTCGTCAAGAGATCGATTGCAGAAATTAATCGTGAATTTCATCAAAAATCGCTGAATGAAATCACGAATTTTGTCGATCAATCATGGAAAAAAATTTCGAATTTTGTCAGGATGCCGCGTTGAAAATTAGCAAATTTGATCAAGCTATAGTTTTCTGTACATATAAAAATGATAGTTAACTGTTCGATATTAATGGTATCTGCTTCTTGATTAGAATACATGAAAATCAAACTCTACATTTGGGTGAAAGAATGTTAGTCTTGTATAAAACTGTATATGTTGACAACTAGTTGTTTTTTAAATCAACTATGAAAATGCAATATATTTATTACAGAAAATATTATAAAACATTTTAACATTAGAAATTTATCAATATGCTTATTTTATATTTAATACAATATAGTTCACAAAATTCATGCATTAGTAGACATGGTGCATTGGTCTAGGGGGGTGGGGGAGTTCAAAATATTTTCAGTCTTGGCCGTGTCTCAGACTTGCATCCATGGCATCATCCTTTGATGGGAGCCACTCGTTTTTAAATACAGGGTGATTCATAATGAATGGGCCAAAAAGAATAGCGCAGTGTGACTTCCGTTTTGATTTATTCAGCCAAAACAAATTATTCTGCAACTACAATTATACAAGTTTTATTTGGCAACAGGGAAAAATCATCGAATGACGAACTCATTGCTAGAGGCGCTGTTAAACAAAATGTCGTCCATGCAGGAGAAAGTGTACTGCATTTTCGAATATGCCAAAACCTCCTCGGTAACTGTTATGCAAAGACATTTTCGCGTGAAATTTCGTAAACAACCACCACATCGGCATAACATAAGCAGGTGGGTGAAGCAGTTCCAGGATACCAGCTGCTTATGCAAGAACAAAAGCCCAGGACGAAAAGAAACAAAACCCAAAGTGGTTGAAAGAATTCGTGATTCGTTTTTATGGAGTCCCTCAAAATCAATGCGACGAGAAGGTTTTAGCATATTCGAAAACGCAGTACACTTTCTCCTGCATGGACGACATTTTGTTTAACAGCACCTAGCACCGAGTTCATCGTTTGATGATTTTTTCCTGTTGCCAAATGAAACTTGTATAATTGTAGTTGAAGAATAAATTTGTTTCGGCTGAATAAATCCATTACAGCAGTCACACTGCGCTATTCTTTTTGGCCCATTCATTATGAATCACCTTATACATGCCATACTGGTAGCGGTATTAAATAAAATTACTTTATTACTTAGATCGACCATTTTCATTATTTAAGTCGATGTATTCCTTGCTAAAGAAAGATGGATGATAACTCTAAACTATTTTTTTTTAATCTTATGGATGCTGGTAGCAGCCGATCCTGCCCACTAGAGTGAGAGCAGATGCTCAGCTTCTGGTTGGATACCACCTAACACTCAGAATTGTGTCAGATTATTTTTATTGGGTGTATGTATATGTGTACACACGGAGGGATGGCACATTTTTTTTCCTGTTTCTCATGAAATGTAGCACTTGGGAGCTCTACCCCAAGCTGTATCATAAATATTCCTTAACAGCATTCATAAACAAACATGACGTGACTGTCACAAAATGAAAGTGTCATTGTTAAAACTATATTTTGTTGGCATCCAACTAGTCATAAAATTAAATTGGCTGTCTATAATGCATCCTTTGATAAACATACATGGCCATATGTTAAGATACCACAAACAAATATCATTCAGTTAGTATATTCATATTAATTAATAAAAAATGTTTATCTGCATCATCATAGCTTTAATTAGTCTTTTGAATTAAAATTCTTCGATAAATAGTTCGTGAATTATGTTTTTAATCTTCATTTCAATATGTAAATGCAATCTTGGCTTTCTATTTACATGTTGGTTATATTAGTATGGTGAAATATTGCCAACAGGATGTATTAAATTAGGGGCTCACAACCATAGTAGACCAAGTCCATTTTGAAAAAAGAAAATGAGATAATCCATTTAGAAGGTGCATAAAATGTTTTATCCATTACCACAACGAAACACGTCTGTTTTCACATACTTTATCCCATATGTCATCTGTTTACAGACTTGGTTCACTGTGGGAGTGGAAAAACAGATTTTATGCACCTTCTAAAAGAACTCATTTTTTTTTTTTTTTTTTTTCAAAATGGACTTGCTCTACTATGGTTGGGAGCCCCTCAAATATAAAGTAATTTAAGTTTTAAGTACTGTTTACACAACAGAGGTCAAGCGTATTTTACAAAAGCCTGAAGACGTCGTTTATTTTTTTCTCTTGTTTTACCATGATGGAGTAAATTTTTAAATGTTTTTTAACTGGAAGAGGTTTCTTGAGTCAGAAGCTTATAACTGCTGGTCAGTTTCTTTTTAATCAAAAGCATGTTAAAGTAACAGATTATGTTTCCCCCTCATATTTGTATTATGCTGCATTTTAAGCAGTGATGGAAATTGGGAAATATAAGGCATCAAATGACGATTACTGTAATAATCTTAGGTGTCAAATTAAAATTTTTAGTTGCAATTTCTAAAATTCATTTTTAACATTACTGTAATATTGTATGCTACTTTTTAGAAAAGCACAAGTTTTTATTATTATTATAGAAGTTCTTAATCTCCAAGATTATAAGAATTGAAGCAACTGTAAAACTGATGTAAAGCATTTTTAATTATTGCTATATTTAGAAATTAATAGAAAATGCACTTAATCATCTAAAACAAATTTAAAATTTGAAAACTTCTTAGCAAAACAAAAATTTATCCATTACAATTGAATTTAGTAAAAATAAAAAAACATATAATGCATCTACACTTGAATCTCATAACATGAAATCAAAAGCTGCGTTAACTTTTTTGTGTGTGATTTAACCATTAAAATAACAGTTAATAAATGTTTTTAAAAAAAGCTAGGCATCAAATTTGATGACCAAGAATATTTTTGTAGTTGTCAAATGCAATAATTTAGTTGTATTTGATGACTAACAACCGCTAAGTTCGGACACTGATTCTAAGTTTGACAGTAAATATGCTTTACCGGTTGTAGGTTTGATAAGTGTTCAAGTAGTTCTCCAGTGGTTTAATGGATTGGGCTTCAGTTAAACATGTTTTGTAATGAAGGGTTGTAATTACCGAGAGTTTGACAGACATGTACAGATTTTGGATATTTTCTTTTCTGAATTCTTATTTGATCTCGTGTGTAACAACATTTTGTTTCTTTCAGAACTCGACTACATTGTGCTAGGTATATACGTATGTGTTGTAATACCCCATATTGCTGTAAAAATGAGTTACATTTTTCGATGGTTTCAAGTAGAAAATTAGAAATGTGTCAAATTGATGAGTTCCATAAATCTAGTGCTAATCCTAACCGTAAAATCCCAAATGTAAGTCTTCCTTTTTCAAAAGCAAAAACAGTTAAATTTAGATAGGAGAACTTATAATCAAGAATTTTTTTTTAATTTATTAAAAAATTGTTTTAATCATTAATTTAAAAGTAAAAAAAGGTAAATACAGGGGTGAGAATCTTCCATATTTCAGTGGATTTCAGCTTCAAAAAGAAATAATCTAAATCCTCCTAAAATCTTGCCTCTCCCTCTCTTGAGCCTACAAAATTAAAAATCCTTAAAAGTTTTTTTTTTTCCCTTACCCAATTTATTACTTTATTGTAACAACAAATAAACAATCATCTAAATCCACCCTCACCCCTAAATTAATACTCCTCTCTCCTCCGATACCAAACAAGCATAGTTTAACCTTTAGAATTCTTTACTTAAAAAAAAAAAAGAAAATTCTGACCTATTTGTTACTCTATAGTAACAATAAATAAATAATCTATTGCCTAAATTATCCCCTTCTCCCAAAATTTCTGCTTCTCTCTCTTTGAATCCCTCCCCCTGCATCTCATAAGTTATATCATTTTTTCCTTCTCTATTTTTTTATTTGGTATAATAGCCAATAGCTAAATAACCTAAACTTTCTTTGCCCCTCCCTCCAGTGCAAAAAGATTAAATTCTTTATATATATATTTTTTTTTAAAGATTTTTATGCTCTATTTATACTTTGTAGCAACAATAAATAATCATCTAACTCTGACTCCTTAAATTCCCATTTTCTCATCTCCAGAAAAAAAATGTATTTCTAGACATTTTTCTCTTTTCTGCTGTTTGGCTGTTCTGCAAACAGTTTAAAGATTTTAAATTGTTTGCAGGAGAGAGAGGGGCAGAGAATAAAGTGGAACTTTATGGGGGAAGAAGAAAGTAATTTAGATGACATTATATATTTATTATTACTAGAGATACAAATACAGCAGAAGAGTTTTAAGTTTTAAAAAAATTGTTAGTGAATGTGGGGGAGAGGGGGAGTCAAAGGAAGGAAGTGGACATTTTAGGGATAAAGCCATAATTTTAGGTAGCAGATTGTATATGCTGAATTTTATACATTTTAAATTCCTTTTTATAAATTTTGCCTTGCAATTCATAGAACAGCACAGCACAGCAAATCAACTCTCTCTAACATAATTATAATGTAGCATTGCAGTGATGTAGCAACTTGTCAGCAAATCGAGTGAAGAATGAAACTGACAAATATCATTCAATATTTAAAAAAATAAATTATTTCAAATTGTAAAAATAATGTATAAGTAAAATTAAAAGTGAAAATAAATGTTTTTATATATTGAATAGGTACATTTATGATTTTTTTAGTAAAATATATATCCCTCTCTCTTATCCGGATTACTCCAGTCCACATTAGTTCAATTATGGGAGAATCTACTATACATTATCTTATAACACACTGAATAAAAGCAAATTAAAATGTTTAATTAAAGTATTCACTAATAATAATAAATAATTTATTAAAATAATACTTCATTGTGCTGCTATTTTTCCAGTCTTGGTTTTCAAGGGATTTTTTTTTCCTTATTACAGCTTTGTATCAATTTCTATGGGCTTGTGTGCCTGTAATTCTGCTGGTCACTTGAGCAATCATGCAGATCTGGCTCCAAATCATGCTGGTGTTACTTTTGCAGTTTCAAACACGATAGTAAGCAAAACAATTTTTGGAAGATATTTCATTTTATTTATTAATTTACTTATTTATAGCATGTATATTTTCTGTTTTAGGCAACCATACCAGGTATTTTGTGTGGTCCAGTAACTGCAGAACTGGTTACTCAGTCTCATGGCAGATGGTTTCCTGTGTTCGTTCTAGCTGGTTGCGTGAATTTTGTAGGAGCTGTAATTTATGCCAGTCAAAGTTCTGCTAGTCAGGCATTGTAAATTTTTCACTATTTTTTTCATGGAAAAAAATGTTGAAATGTAAATGTTCTGTTTATTATCCTGTAAAGGAAAATTGAATGTATACCAGTCATTTATATTTGATAAATTAAAAAATTTTATACTTCTCCGCACTGCAAGATGTACAAAGTTATATTTGTAAATTTTGAATATACTGTATAAATTATTTTACTGCTGAAACAACATTCAGCTAGAAATAAAATATTATTTAAAAGTTCCTTTTATTCATTTTTTTAATCTTTTGAAATTTTCTTTTAAATTTATCGATGTACAGTTGGTCAATACAAAAGATACAGAACCTCCCATACTATTTTTTTACCATGTTATCACAGAGAGATGCAAGTGGTACTATTTGACGTGGTTTGTCATGACAATTGTACAAACATTGAATTTTCATGTGGTAACATCTACTTTTAACACCTTATTTGAGTTCCTTGAATCAAGGAAACCTGTAGAATTATGATCTACATTAGTTTTTGTATGAAACAAAGAACAATCATCAATAGTATGAATGTGTAAGTTTTTAGCTCATTCCTATCATTAGCTTTCGATACAAATTTGATTATTCAACAGTCTAAGGCAGTGTTTCTCAACCTTTATCTCATAAGCACACTTGAACTGATGGTTGTATTTCCACAGCATTCTACAATTAGATTGATTAAAAAGCATAAAAAGAAATATATTTCTTTTTCAATTTATTTGAAAAGGCAAACAGATAGTAATATCTGTTTATTTATTATTACTAGCCATTTCTGGTGACCAGTTTGGTCTTTTTAATTCTGCTAAAAATCTTGACAAAAACTACTTAACTCATTTACTCAGGTGTTTATGCTTCATATCTGTTTATCAGTTCTAATATGTTCATTAAAGTGGAGATTTTAAAATGTATGAAGTAATCTTTAATTGAGTCCAGTGCCAATTGGTGTATTTGTAGCTAATATGATTTGGTCCAGTGAAGTGTTTTGGTGAAAATAATGGTATTCGCATTCACATTATACCATATTATAAGCATAGATAAAACTTTGTGCGAATTTTAATAAAAAAGCTAAAATCTTTAACAACGATTTTACACACAAATAACGTACAGACAGGACAAAAAATTCCCATACGATCGTTTCGAGGATTCCTGGATCCCCTTCTTCAGTGAGGGAGAAAAAAAGAGAGAGAGAGAATTAAAATGGGTTCGAAAAACCCCTCGATTATAGCCGCGAGTACTGGCTTATGGACTGATTGAAAAGGACGAAAACAAGGGTTTATATATCTTAAAGAAATGACATAATGGACCAAAACCAACTGAAAAAGAATCACTGTGCAGGATCCCTTCACATGGGCGAAAGAAAAGGGGTGCTGGTCATATCATTCACTAAGGAGGAAGTGCGTTTATGAATATAGTGAGCTTCGTAAAAGTCTAGATCAAAAACTGAGTTACATTTTTGAATAATTTTAGCCTCTGGATAATTAAACAGGTGGTTGAAATTCCAACAATATTTTGCTATTGTAGATTTCTGAAATTCCTGCTTTCTAATGTAATTCTGGTGTTCTTTCAGCCAAATTCTAAGCGCACGCTTCGTTTGCTCAATGTAAGAGAGGCTGCACTCACAAAAAATTCCGTAAATGCCCCAGGTATTATGGTCGTCAATAGGATCTTTAAGATTGAAGAAAGAAAGTTTATTGTTTGGAGAGAAAAAAACTTTAAAACTAAACCTTTTGAGAATATGAGAAATTTGTGTACTGATTTTAGGAAAGTAAGTTAAGACAATAACATTTTTAAATTCTTTATTTGCTGGAAGAGAATCTGTGATTATCGGAGGTAGATAAAATACAGTTAATGATATTCAAACCAAATCCACGATCAATGGCAACTGCTTTTATATAGTTAATTTCACTATTAAATAACTCAGAATTTGAACAAATTTTATGTGCATGGAAAATAAGAGTATTGAAAGCTGCAAGTTTTTGATGTGGGGATGACTCGACTTATAATGGTAATGGCTTATATACAAGGTGCTTTAGATTGTTTGAGAAAAAGATTAAATGAGTTTCACTATTTTCAATATGAAATTGAGAACCTGATTTCTTTAACCACTTCACCAGCCACAGGTATGGGGAAATAGTGCTTTTACCCCCGACTTAATCCGAGGCAGCCAGTGAAGTGATTAACTAGCATTTGTTTGTCTCAAAATACTTTTGTGTTTCAAGGGAAGTTTTATAAAATGTCGGAAGGTTTAGCTATGGGTAACCCTTTAAGCCCAGTTTTGAGTGATATTTATATGCATTATTTTGAAGTTAAATTATTTACATTAATACAATTTCCATTTTATATACGTTACGTAGATGATTCCTTTGCTTTACTTGATTTGTCTAAACATAATATAAACGCTGTTCTGGATTTATTTAATTCCATTGATCTATGTATACAGCTTACTTTTGAAATTGAAACTCATCAACGATCTATGTATACTAGGGTGGTGCGAAAAAAGTCAAGTTGATATTTCCGAGTTGCTATAGTGCGGAAAAGTTGCGATTGGTAAGTACAAGAAAAACAAAAACAAAATTATTTAAATCGGACTTTATCTTCCGATCCCGCAAACCGCCTAAAAATTAAAAAAAATTGAAAATTTCCGATTTTTTCAGAATTTTTTTCTTTTTTTACGTATATATATATATTATCGCTATAGTGAAAAATATTTGCAGATTGTAATATTTAATAATAATAAAAATAAACAGTTGCGTTTAAAGAATAGCTTCCGATCACGCAAGCTCAATACAAATTGGCAAAAATTCAATTTTCAGTGATTTTGATGAAAAAAGAAAATAATCACCTGAGATCAGTTTGTGTTCCAATATTAACATTTGCATATAAATTGTACAATGTACAACTCTTTGCTTGTTTAGATATTTTATAATGTTTAAACAAACCAGAACTCACCACGGGAAGGTAGCTGCACTTCGAGTTCAAACCGCACCCTATCCTCCATCCGACCAATGAGGGTATTTGCTATTTACATTACTTAAATATATAGTTTGTTATAATAGAGTCAAAACACTGTATTAAAAAACTAGTGTCGTGACAGTATAAGATATACAATGTGTTATGTCATCTGTTTAAGTCTGACTTTTAGACGCAACTTTGTACTGCGATTTGGTGGTAATGTCTGGTATTATGGACATTGATGTCAGTGTGGTCCTGATGCTCTCTTGATTGGGACCCACATACCTTAAATGATGCTTCCGTTACCGATTTAACGCACCGCTGGAAATCTTACGTGTAGTTGGGAAACTTTTTATCCCAGACTGAGATATGACCTGATTGAACGAAGAAATGTATTTCTTCATGGGTTATTCTCCGAAAAAGAGGTGAAAATGTTAATTTTGCTACATTACAATCAATTAATTCTGGATTGTAGGAGTGATAAAGATTCAGATACCTTTACCCTTTGAAACATTTTGCCTGGCTTTTAACACTCTTCTTAGCCCTAGCTCTCTTATGTGCCTCCTCTTATAAAAGACCATTGCCATCAGTAGGTTTTCCGGGTGAGCAAAGAACGAGTTTCGTTCAGTTTCAGGGACTACACTTTCTTCAGGTTGTCACGAAAGTATCGAGATGTTTCAATTGCTCTGTACAGATGAATAGGCCCGTTTGTAATGTACTTACAGCATTTTATTTCAAAACAAACTGGAAAGTAAGATTTTAAAATAAATGTCAATATGGCTTTAAGGCATCCGATGGGTTTTCCTCGTTCGCGTAAAGTCGAAGGGCTCTATTTGCACAAGTGAGCAATCTGGCATGTGAAATTGGACCGGAGTCACACTTTAATAAGTCATTTGGAAAGTTGCCACTTTTAATTGCTTGACTTATGCCAAGAAGATATCTTTGGTCCTTTCTCAACAGTTGCCTGTCCACTTCTGGAATTTCACAACCAGTCAATTGAAAATTTATCACCGAGAGCTTTACACAACAATGATATTGTGTCCAAATGGTGTACTAAATGATCTTGGGCCAACTGCTTCAACATTCAAATGTTGAAAAAGATGGCGGAAAGGTAATTCAACAAAATGGAATAAACAAACAACCCACTGCAGTGGTCGTCAGAGATGAACTTCAAGTTTTCTGATAGCAACACCTTTCTATCCAGTATTGGTATTTGTACCATCACAGACTACCAAATCTAAGTATTCTAGTGAAACCCTTTGTTCAGTAAGACATGATACTGTGAAATCTACAATGTCCTTATCAGGCCCGGAGTTTGGAGACACATGGCCTAAATAAACTGAGCCACGTTCTTTTATGACAGGAAAGTGTTCCTCTTTAATAGTTCGACGAACCTGTTTAGATGCAATCCTTTCTTTAACTAGGGTATCGTCCTTTCTTCCATCAAAATAGTATATGCCAAGCAGTTCATCTGAACCCAGTTGACTTTTCTGTAAATTTTATGGAGTTAGGTGAGACTAGGTGGGAGCGCGCACGCCGACTTCAGCGCTGTTTTCCAACGTGGCTAACGGTAGTTGGGTGCACTACTAAACTTTTCCGACCTGAAACGAACTCTTCGTGGTAAGTTCTAGGTTGTTTAAAAATAACTTAATATGCTCAATAGTATCAATTAACATTTAAATCTTAACCTGAGACTGCAAACTGACCTCAGTTGATTATATTCTTAATGCATGAAAACCACTCAAAATTGAATTTTTGCCGATTTTTATTGAGCTTGCGCGATCGGAAGATATTCTCTAAACACAATTATTATTATTATTATTATTAAACAGTACAAACTGCAAATATTTTTCCCCATAGCAATAAAAAATATATAAACGTAAAAAAAAAAAAAAAAAATCGGAAAAAATCGGATATTTTCAATTTTTTGGAATTTTTAGGCGGTTTGCGGGATCAGAAGATAAAGTCCGATTTGAAGAATTTTTTTTTGTTTTTCTTGTATTTACCAATCGCAACTTTTCCGCACTATAGCGACTCGGAAATATCAACTTGACTTTTTTCACACCACCCTAATGTATACAGCTTACTTTTGAAATTGAAACTCAACAACGTCTGGCTTTTCTGGATGTCCTGGTAATTTGTAATGATGGTGAGTTTTTGACGACAGTTTACCCCCTCATTATAAGTCCAGTCATCCCCCACATCAAAAACTTGCAGCTTTCAATACTTTTATTTTCTGTGCACATAAAATTTGTTCAAATTCTGAGTTATTTAATAGTGAAATTAACTATATAAAAACAGTTGCCATTGATCGTGGATTTAGTTTGAATATCATTAACCGTATTTTATCTAAACCTCCTATAATCACTGATTCTGTTCCAGCAAATAAAGAATTTAAAAATGTTATTGTCTTACCTTACTTTCCTAAAATCAGTACACAAATTTGTTGTTATTCTCAATAGGTTTAGTTTTAAAGTTGTTTTCTCTCCAACCAATAAAATTTCTTTCTCCAATCTTAAAGATCCTATTGACGACCATAATACCTGGGGCATTTACAGAATTTTTTGTAAGTATGGCCTCTCTTACATTGAGCAAACGAAGCGTGCACTTAGAATTTGGCTGAAAGAACACCAGAATTACATTAGAAAGCAGGAATTTGAGAAATCTACAATAGCGAAATATTGTTGGAATTTCAACCACCTGTTTAATTATCCAGAGGCTAAAATTATTCAAAAATGTAACTCAGTTTTTGATCTAGACTTTTACGAAGCTCACTATATTCATAAACGCACTTCCTCCTTAGTGAATGATATGACCAGCACCCCTTTTCTTTCGCCCATGTGAAGGGATCCTGCACAGTGATTCTTTTTCAGTTGGTTTTGGTCTGTTCATTGGCCTGTCCATTCTGTTTGGCCGTCATTTCTTTAAGATATATAAACTCTTGTTTTCATCCTTTTCAATCAGTCCATAAGCCAGTACTCGGGCTACAACCGAGGGGTTCTTCGAACCCATTTTAATTCTCTCTTTTTTTTTTTTTTTTTCCCCTCACTGAGGAAGGGGATCCAGGAATCCTCGAAACAATCGTATTTGAATTTTTTGTTGTGTCTGTACGTTATTTGAGTGCAAAATCATTGTTAAAGATTTTAGCTTTTTTACTATACCATATTGTTGCTAATATGGTGTGAATTAGAAACAATGCTTAGATGTTGAAATAAAATATCTTTGTTTATAGTATTATTTCAGTATTTTCCTGTTATAGGGGTCTTTGGCAAGATTCAGAAAATGTCCTTAGCAAGAAAAGGAAATTTTTCATGCATATTTTCTGGCAACCTATTCAATCTTTCATATTAGTGATGTGTGATATGTTTTATCAATTTTATCATTAGTTTGGACAACTTGATTTTATTGATAGTATTAGGTTTTATTTTATCAGTGTCTCCAGTCAGTAAATTGCAATTCATATGTGATATCCAATCTGATTTTATCAAGAATTGCCAGTAAAAAAAAAAGTAATTTTGCTATAAATTGACTAATTTTGCTTCAACTGTTTACATAATCTCTTGAAATATTGGAGATTTTGTTTAATATTCCAAGAAGATCTGAGTGTAGGATAAACGCTCACGGGAAGCTTTATCCACTGAAAATGCATTGAATATTACAGCTGAAGGTAATAAGATAATGTAGGAAATTGCAGTGCCCCCTGACAGAGAAAACAGAACTAAAATGATTATGGTGGAGGAACAAACCAAGATGGATGGTCCAACCTGTGTGAGGATTGGACCCATTAAACCTGAGATAATGAATAAAGAAGAAATGTAGAGTATGCAATGATGTCCTTGATGGAGAGAATCATAACTAAAATGGAGGTGATGGTGAAGAGAGGCTCATACCAAGATGAATGGTCTAAGTAATGTGAGGATCGGATACATAGAACCTGAGACATAGAATAATGAACTATGCTGCAGTGCCACCAGGGTTCGTTGATATATATATCAATCAATATATATATATCAATCAATATATATCTGATATTTATTTTCAAAATATCAAGATGTGTGCGATTTTCAATATTTGATATTTATTTTCAAAATATCACTGTGCAAGACATTTTTTATATTTTCAGTCAAAACAATTCAGCAAATGAAATTCCTAACTGTTGTTGACTGTGTTGTTCTGTAAATAAAGAATTTTTGTCTCTTTTTTTTAGCCAAAGAAGAAAACAAATATCTTTTCCAAGCTTTATACTTTTAATTGTAGATTATGAGGGCATTATTAATTCTGAACAGACACTGAATAATAAACTGTCTAATTTAAATACTCAATTATATATATACAGCTTCATTAGAAAAGAATCTGTTCTGGTATTCATTTAGTTCAGTTTAAAATGTACAACATGTTAGGGAATAGAAAATGTTAAAATTTTTCTGTTAAAACAATATTATGTATTTAAAATTTTGTTTTATAAATTTCTGATTTCTTGATAGTTGATACTGAATCCTATAGCTTTTCTTTTAATGTAAATGCATAAAGCAAAATGTTTTGGTTTTCAATTAGTTGATCTTCAATTTTGTTCTAAGTAAAAAAAAAAAAATGTGCTTTTTGTATATAGTTTAAATTTTCATGTTAAGTGCAATATGTTTTAATTTCTAATGTATATTATGCTTGAAAATATTTATTATCAGCAAAGTTGGCTGTTGTGAAAATATTGGATATATATCAAAAATATCGGATATTTTTGATATTTTCAAAAATATCCTGATATTTATGAACCCTGAGTGCCACATAGCATCACTATTTCATATACATAAGAAATGTTTTCCATATTTATACAATTTGTTTAACATATGCTAATTATCTATTTCCTTTACAAACAGAAGTAATTTACATGTAAAAACAATAATTATATATATATATATGCATAGTGTATTTAAACAAGCATAAAAGATATTTTTGTTTTCATAGTTGTTTATATCATTTGGCTTTAACAGGCCCCTAATAGAAAAATACAGACCTCAAAGAGCTGCTATTTTATAGGTCGCCTGCCTTTTTTTCCTATTTTACAGAATATAAAACAGACTGTTTTAAGTTTTATGTCAGACGATCTGTCGTCATTATTACGTCACTAGAGTGATTCGGTTCTGAATTTTCCAAAAATTTAAGGCATTTGGTTCCGAAAATTTTGAAAAATCGATCATAAGTCCGAAAATTTGGACTAAAAAAAATACTGTGAAATTCGTCAAATGGTCGCCGAAAAAAATAAATTTTGTCACTCGTTCACAAAAAAAATTTGCCAATTTCATCCGAGGATCGCAGAAAAAAATGGGAATTTTGTCAAAGGATAGCCAAAGAAACACAAATTTCATTCTGGAATCGCGGAATAAACGTAAATTTCTCCAACGGATAGCTCAAAAAGTTCGAATTTTGTCAAAGGATCACGAAAGAAATGCAAATTTCAACAAAGAATCACGGAAAAAACGCGAAATTTCGTCTAAGGATAAGCAGAAAAGAACAAATGATCGCGATAAAACGCAAATCTCGTCAAAGAATTGTGGAAAAAACCGGGAATTTCGTTAAACGATAGCCAGATAAGCGCAAATTTCATCAAAGGATAATGAAAAATGCGAATTTCATCAAACGATCTGGGGAATGACACGAATTTCGTAAAAGGATCACAGAAGAGACGCGAATTTCGTCAAAAGACAGCAGAAAACGCTAATATCGTCAAAGGATCGCGGAAAAGATGATGTGATTTTTGTCAAAGGGCGCGGGAAAAATGAGAATTTTATCAAAAGTTTTCCGAAAAAAGCTGATTTTCTCAGAGAATGAAGGAAAAGACGTGATTTTCGTGAAAGACCAGCTCAAAATACTTCTAAAAGTGGCAGAAAAAAGCGATTTTCGTGAAAATGCCGCGGAAAAAACACTAATTTCGTCAAAATGTTCAGGAAAAGACCAAATTTCGTCATAAGATCGTGAAAAAGCACGAATTTCTCCAAAGAATTGCGAAAAAACGGAAATTCCGTCCAAGGATTGCGAAAAAACGCGAATTTCATCAAATGACAGCGTATAAAGCGTCAAGAGTGACTTTCGTTAAAGGATCATGAAAAAAAGCGAGAATTTCGTCAAAGTATCGCGAAAAAGCGCAAATTTCATCCAAGGATCTCCTATAAAACGTGCATTTCTTCAAAGGATAGAGGAACAAGCATGAATTCCGTTAAAGGATCACGAAAAAACGCAAATTCTAACATAGGATCTCGATAAAAACGCTAATTTCGTTAAAAGATAGCGAGATAAGCGCAAATTTTGTCAAAGGATCGAAAAAACGCATATTTTCTCAAAAAGTCATGGAAAAAGCGCGAATCTCTTCAAACGATCTCGGAAAAGACGCGAATTTCGTCAAAGGATCATGGAAAAAAACGAGAATTTTATAAAAAGTTCTCGGGGAAAAAAACGTGAATTTTGTCAGAGGATCAAGGAAAAGACGCGTTTTTCGTGAAACGACCGCAGAAAATAACTAAATATACGTCTAAAAGAAGCAATTTTCGTGGAAATGCCGTGAAAAAAATACTAATTTCGTCAAAGTGCTATGGAAAAACGCAAAAAAGCGCGAATTTCACCAAAGGATCGCTAAAAAAGTAAATTACATTCAAAAAACGCGAATGTCGTCAAAAGATCGCGAAGAAACGCGAATTTCATTCTAAAATCGCGAAATAAACGTGAATTTTTCCAAAGGATAACTCAAAAAGTGCGAATTTTGTGAAAAGAAATGCAAATTTCAACAAAGAATCACGTAAAAAAATGCGAATTTCGTCATAGGATCGGGAAAAAAAACAAATGATCGCGGAAAAACACAAATCCCGTCAAAGGGTTGCGGGAAAAGCCCGAATTTCACTAAAGGATAGTGAATTAAGCGCAAATGACCGTAAAAACGCGAATTTCGTCAAAGGATCATGGAAAATGCGAATTTCATCAAACGATCCCTGGAATGACGCGAATTTCGTCAAAGGATCTCGCAAAAGATGCGATTTTTATCAAAGGGAGCGGAAAAAAATGAGAATTTTATCAAAAGTTCTCAGAAAAAATCGAATTTTGTCAGAGGATCACGGAAAAGAAGCGAATTTCATGAAAGACCAGCTCAAAATACGTCTAAAAGCCGCGGAAAAAAGTGTTTTCGTGAAAATGACGTGGAAAAATACACTAATTTTGTCAAACTCGAAGTGCTGCGGAAAAGTGCAAATTTCGTTCAAGGATTGGGGGTAAACGCGAATTTCATCGAACGATAGCGTATAAAGCGTCAAGTGTGACTTTCATCAAAGGATCATGAAAAAAAGCGTGAATTTCGTCAAAGTATCGCGAAAAAAACGCAAATTTCATCCCAGGATCTCCGATAAAACGTGAAATTCTATGACTATAGAGAAAAAAGTACGAATTCCATTAAAGGATCGCGAAAAAAACGCAAATTTTTACATAGGATCTCGGTAAAAACGCTAATTTCGTTAAAAGATAGCTAGACAAGTGCAAATTTTGTCAAACGATCGCTCAAAAAACGCAAATATTGTCAAAAGATTACGGAAAAAACGCGAATCTCGTCAAACGATCCCGGAAAAGACGCGAATCTCACCAAACGATTTCGGAAAAGAAAGTATCGCAGATGAGACATGAATTTCGTCAGAAGACAGCTGAAAAAATGAAAATATTATCAAAAGTTCTCGGAAAAAACGTTTATTTTGTCAGAGGATCAAGGAAAAGACGCGTTTTTCGTGAAACGGCCGCAAAAAATAAGTAAATATACGTCTAAAAGCCGCGGAAAAGAAGGGATTTTCGTGAAAATGCCGTGAAAAATACTAATTTCGTCAAAGTGCTATGGAAAAACGCAAATTACGTCAAAGGATCGTGAAAGAAGCGCGAATTTCACCAAGGGATCGCTAAAAAAAGTAAATTTCCATCAAAAAACGCGAATGTCGTCAAAGGATAACGTCAAAAGATCGCGAATTTCATTCTAGAATCGCGGAATAAACGTGAATTTCTCCAACGGATAGCCCAAAAAGTGCTAATTTTGTCAAAGGATCGCGAAAGAAACGCAAATTTCAACAAAGTATCACGAAAAAACGGGAATTTCGTCAAAGGATAGGGAGAAAAGAAAAAATCATCGCGAAAAAACGAAAATCTCGTGAAAGGATTTCAGAAAAAATGCAAATTTCATTAAAGGATAGCGTATTAACAGCAAATTTGTCAAATGATCGCCAAAAACGCGTATTTCATCAAAGGATCATGGAAAATGCAAATTTCATCAAACGATCTCGGGAATGACACGAATTTCGTCAAAGGTTCGCGGAAAAGACGGGAATTTCTTCAAAAGACCACGGAAAAGACGCGAATTTTGTCAAAAGGCCGCGCAAAAAACGCTAATTTCGTCAAAGGTTTCTCGGAAAAGATGATGTGATTTTCGTCAAAAAGCGTGGAAAAATGAGTTTTATCAAAAGTTCTCAGAAAAAAGCGAATTTTGTCAGAAGATCACGGAAAGGACGCGATTTTCGTGAAAGGCCAGCTGAAAATACATCAAAAAGCCACGGAAGAAAGCGATTTTCGTGAAAATGCCATGGAAAAAACACATTTCGTCAGCTTCAGAAAAATGCAAATTTCGTCAAAGGGTTGCGGAAAAAACGGGAATTTCATCAAAGGATAGCGTATAAAGCGTCAAGTGTGACTTTCGTCAAAGGATCGTGAAAAAAGCGTGAATTTCATCAAAGTATCGTGAAAAATGCAAATGTCATCCAAGGATCTCCAATAAAACGTGAATTTCTTCAAAGGGTAGAGGAACAAGCACGAATTCCATTGAAGGATCGCGAAAAAACGCAAATTTTGTATTAGGATCGCCCAAAAAACTCAAATTTTATCAAAAAATCGCGGAAAAGACACAATTTTCGTGAAAGAGTCTCAGAAAATAATTGAAAATACATCTAAACGCCGCGGAAAAATACTAATTTCCTGAAAGTCCTGCGGAAAACGCAAATTTCCTCAAAGGATCGTGAGATAAGCACGAATTTCGCCAAAGGATCGCGTAAAAAACGAAAATGTTATCCAAGGATCGCGGAAAAACGCAAATGTCGTCAGAAAACCGCGTACAAAACATAAATTTTGTCAAAAGATTGTGAAAAAACCACAAAATTTCATGAAAAGATCGCGAAAAAACAAGATTTCGTCAAAAGATCATTAAAAACAAAATATTTCGTCAAAAGGTCATGAAAAGAAACCACAAATTTCGTCAAAAGTTCGATAAAAAAAAGCAAATTTCGCCAAAAGATCGCGAAAAACCTAAAAGTTTGCCAATGGATCGCGAATTTCGTCAAAGAACTGCAGAAAAAACGCATAGTCGAGAGTATATTTCCCCTCCCTCTGCTGTAAATTTTCAGAAAATTTGATGTGAATTTTTTCACTCAGAATCACCCCTGGTGTGATATTTTACCCTTCAAAATTCTTTCACGGGTCTGTGATTCTACCAAAATCAATTCGTGAGACGGGGAGATCTCGGAAAAAACGCGAATTTCATTAAAGGATAGCGAGATAAGCGCAGATTTCGTCAAAGAATCCAAAAAAACTCATATTTTGTCAAAAGTCACGGAAATAACGCGAAACTCATCAAACGATCGCGGAAAACGCATGAATTTCGTCAGTAAGCCGCGGAAAAAACGAGGATTTCTCGGAAAAGTTCTCGGAAAAACGTTAATTTTGTCAGAGGATCACGGAAAAGACGCGATTTTCGTGAAAGAGCCGCAGAAGATAATTGAAAATACGTCTAAAAGCTGCGGAAAATAAGCGATTTCCGAGAAAATGCCACAGAAAAAATACTAATTTCGTCAAAGTGCTGCAGAAAACGCAAATTTCGTCAAAGGATTGTGAAAAAGCGTGAATTTCGCCAAAGGATCGCATAAAAAACAAAAGTCTCATTCAAGAATCGCGGAGAAAACGCAGATGTCATCAAAGGATAGCGTATAAAGCACGAATTTCGTAAAGGATCGCGAAAAACGAGAATTTCATGCATAATAAAAAATGCTGTACGATATTTCCCCCCTGGAAATTCTTTCACGCGGATCTGTGATTCTTCTTGGAGGTCTGCGATGATTTTTCTTTTATGGAGTTTCTCAAACTGAATTCGTGAGTCGGGGAGATCGCGGGAAAAACGCGAATTTCGTTAAAGAATAGCGTGATAGGCGCAAATTTCGTCAAAGGATCGAAAAAAAAGCATATTTTCTCAAAAGGTCATTGAAAAAAGGCGAATCTCGTCAAACGATCTCGGAAAAGATGCAAATCTCGTCCAAAGATCGCGGGAAAAAAAATATCAAAAGTTCTCCGTAAAAAAACGTGGATTTTGTCAGAGGATCACGGAAAAGACGCATTTTTAGTGAAAGGGCCGCAGAAAATAACTGAATATACGTCTAAAAGCCGCAGAAAAGAAGCCATTTTCGTGAAAATACTTCAGAAAAAATTCTAGTTTCGTCAAAGTGCTATGGCAAAACGCAAATTTCGTAAAAGGATCGTGAAAAAAGCGCGAATTTCACCAAAGGATCGCTAAAAAAGTAAATTTCATTCAAAAAACGCCGATGGCGTCAAAGGATAACGTCAAAAGCTTGCGAAGAAACGCGAATTTCATTCTAAAATCGCGGAATAAACGTGAGTTTTTTCAAAGGATAGCTCAAAAAGTGCGAATTTTGTCAAAATAAATGCAAATTTCAACAAAGAATCACGTAAAAAACGCGAATTTTGTCAAAGGATCGGAAGAAAAGAATAAATGATTGCTGAAAAACACAAATCTCGTCAAAGGGTTGCGGGAAAAGCGCGAATTTCATTAAAGGATAGCGAATTAAGCGCAAATGACCGTAAAAACGCGAATTTCGTCAAAGGATCATGGAAAATGCGAATTTCATCAAACAATCTCTGGAATGACGCGAGTTTCATTAAATGATGGCGGAAAAGACGTGAATTTCGTCAAAGGATCTCGCAAAAGATGTGATTTTCATCAAAGGGAGCGGAAAAAAATGAGAATTTTATCAAAAGTTCTCAGAAAAAATCGAATTTTGTCAGAGGATCACGGAAAAGAAGCGAATTTCATGAAAGACCAGCTCAAGATATGTCTAAAAGCGCGATCCTTTAATGGAATTCGTGCTTTTTCCTCTATAGTTAAAGAAATTGACGTTTTATCGGAGATCCTGGGATGAAACTTGTGTTTTTTCGTGATACTTTGACGAAATTCACGCTTTTTTTCATGATCCTTTGATGAAAGTCACACTTGACGCTTTATACGCTATCATCGTTGGATGAAATTCGCGTTTTCCCCGCAATACTTAAACGAAATTTGCATTTTTCCGCAGCACTTTGAATTTGACGAAATTAGTGTATATTTTCCACGTGATTTTCACGAAAACACTTTTTTCTGCGGCTTTTAGGCGTATTTTGAGCTGGTCTTTCATGAAATTAGCTTCTTTTCCGTGATCCTCTGACAAAATTTGATTTTTTCTGAGAACTTTTGATAAAATTCTCATTTTTTTCGATCCCTTTGATGAAAGTCACATCTTTTGCGAGATCCTTTGACGAAATTTGCGTCTTTTCCGCCATCATTTAATGAAATTCGCGTCATTCCAGAGATCGTTTGATGAAATTCGCATTTTCCATGATCCTTTGACGAAATTCGCGTTTTTACGGTCATTTGCGCTTAATTCGCTATTGAAGGCGATTAAATTTCAGTTATAGATTAAGAGTTAGCAGAGCAAAAATACACAATGGAAACTTAGCTGTTAATCCCTAAGTGTAAAAGTCTATGAAGTAATATGGTGATGAAATAATTACAAGAAAGTTTAAAAACAAACTGAAGTTTATTAAAAACCAAAAGGCAGAAATATATAGCTTAACTATAGCATTATACAATATCCAAACTTTATATATAAACATATTAAACTATTAAAACAGATTTAACAAAAGTAAAATAAAACAAACCCTCATGACATATGATAAACAGGATCATCGAGTGGCCATACGATCTCGGAGATTTCATGAAAAATATACATTCTTGTCAATACACTAAGCATTACCAACTTCCATCTAAATGACACCTGATTAAAGAGCAGCACGAAAAACATTTAGATATCTGGAGATAAAGATTTATTTTCATTACATCTGCCGACACGTTTCATGATGAATCACAATCCTTCGTTTCGGAAAGCACTTAAACAAAGTTTATCAGCAATTCCAGAGCTCATGATAAACAATATGGCTCACTTAAAATGAATACGTGATCGGTAACAAAACGTTAAATGAAGAAATGTAGAAAACAGCTTTTATATGAAGATATATAAAAAGAACTTAAATGTCAACATCTGACACCATAATAACACGCTTTAAACTTCCTCCAACGAAACACTGTTGAGGTGAGAGGAAAAGGAAGAAGATGGTCGAGGAGGTGAAGGGAAAGATATTACACCTTAACTTATATGAACCAGGTGAATGGAAAAACCAATCACGGAGCAGTAGAAGAAGATTCTCGAAGGACATCCTGACGAAACGTCGTACGAACGATGTGCAGTGGTTTCAAACGAGCGACGCCATCTAGTGGCGGCTGTGAAACACTCGTCATTCGAAATGAATTCTATGCTCCTGATTGCCTGGAACGTGGATGGCTGAAAATCGTAAGTCGGGAAATACCTATGATAAATAAACAACTTAAGAAGGATTTAAAGATAAGATGGCAGGAATATATAAACGGTAAGTGAAATAAAGAATAACTTTATTGTATTAATAAAAGATATTTTATATAGATAAATAAAGAAAGATAGAATGAATGTGTTACTTGATAAAGATAGAATGTGAAGCGTATAGCAGAGTAAAAGTGAAATGTAGAGGAGATTCCCGAGCAGTGTCAAGACAGGAAATAGGGTTTTACATATATCAGCTATCTTTTAATGAAATTCGCGCTTTTCCCGCAACCCTTTGACGAGATTTGTGTTTTTCAGCGATCATTTGTTCTGTTCTTCCGATCCTCTGACGAAATTCCCGTTTTTTACGTGATTCTTTGTTGAAATTTGGATTTCTTTTCACAAAATTCGCACTTTTTGAGCTATCCTTTGAAATAATTCACGTTTATTCCGCGATTTTAGAATGAAATTCGCGTTTCTTCGCAATCTTTTGACGTTATCCTTTGACGCCATTCGCGTTTTTTGAATGAAATTTACTGTTTTAGCGATCGTTTGGTGAAATTCGCGCTTTTTTCACGATCCTTTCACGAAATTTGCGTTTTGCTATAGCACTTTGACGAAATTAGTATTTTTTCCGAAGCATTTTCACGAAAATGGCTTCTTTTCCGCGGCTTTTAGACGTATATTCAGTTATTTTCTGCGGCCCTTTCACTAAAAACGCGTCTTTTCCGTGATCCTCTGACAAAATCCATGTTTTTTTTTCGGAGAACTTTTGATATTTTTTTTCCGGGATCTTTGGGCGAAATTTGCGTCTTTTCTGAGATCGTTTGACGAGATTCGCCTTTTTCCATGAACTTTTGAGAAAATATGCGTTTTTTCGATCCTTTGACGAAATTTGCGCTTATCTCGCTATTCTTTAATGAAATTCGCGTTTTTCCCGCGAATCTCCCCGATTCACGAATTGAGTTTGGAAACTCCATAAAAGAAAAATCATCGCAGACCTACAAGAAGAATCACAGATCCGCGTGAAAGAATTTCCAGGGGGAAATATCGTACAGCATTTTTTATTATGCATGAAATTCTCGTTTTTCTGCGATCCTTTACGAAATTCGCGCTTTATACGCTATGCTTTGACGGCATGTGCGTTTTCTCCTCGATTCTTGAATGAGACTTTCGTTTTTTATGCGATCCTTTGGCGAAATTCGCGCTTTTTCACGATCCTTTGACGAAATTTGCATTTTCTGCAGCACTTTGACGAAATTAGTATTTTTTCTGTGGCATTTTCTCGGAAATCGCTTATTTTCCGCAGCTTATAGACGTATTTTCAATTATATTCTCCGGCCCTTTCACGAAAATCGCGTCTTTTCCGTGATCCTCTGACAAAATTAACGTTTTTCCGAGAAATTCTCGTTTTTTCCGCGGCTTACTGACGAAATTCATGCGTTTTCCGCGATCCTTTCACAAAATTCGCGTCTTTTCCGTGACCCTCTGACGAAATTCGCGTCTTTTTCGAGATCGTTTGACGAGTTTCGCGTTATTTCCGTGACTTTTGACAAAATATGAGTTTTTTTTTCGATCCTTTGACGAAATTTGCACTTATCTCGCTATCCTTTAATGAAATTCGCGTTTTTTTCCGAGATCTCTCCGTCTCACGAATTGATTTTGGTAGAATCACAGACCCGTGAAAGAACTTGGAAGGGTAAAATATCACACCAGGGGTGATTCTGAGTGAAAAAATTCACATCAAATTTTCTGAAAAGTTACAGCAGAGGGAGGGGAAATATACTCTCGACACTAGCTATGCTTTTTTTCTGCAGCTCTTTGACGAAATTCGCGTTTTTTTGCGATCCATTGGCAAACTTTTAGATTTTTTGTGATCTTTTGACGAAATTTCTGGTTTATTTTCACGACCTTTTGACGAAATTTGCTGTTTTTAATGATCTTTTGACGAAATCTTTTTTTTTCGCGATCTTTTGATGAAATTTTGCGGTTTTTTCACAATTTTTTGACAAAAGTTGCATTTTTTACGCGGTTCTTTGACGACATTTGCGTTTTTCCGCGATCCTTAAATGACATTTTCGTCTTTTACGCGATCCTTTGGCGAAATTCGTGCTTATCTCACGATCCTTTGAGGAAATTTGCGTTTTCCGCAGGACTTTCAGGAACTTAGAATTTTTCCGCGGCTTTTAGACGTATTAGGTAGCTTTCTTTACAAAAAAGCTACCTATTGCAGCCGTTCGGAGGAAAGCGATTTCAAAAAATTTTGGTATATTTTCATCGATCATGACCCCCAGACCCCGAAACCACCCTCCGTTCAAAATTGATATATATATATATATATATATATATATATCTGACCTATGTCACACTGTAACTCCCGTAATTATGAACCGATTTCGATGAAATTTGGTGTGTACATAGTACATACCAATGTCTCGACCGAGTTCGTTGGCCAGCTTCATCCGCCGTTTTGTTTCAAAATGGCGGCCATTTAAAATTTTTAAAAAATTTTAAAACTTGAAATTTGGTACCAAAAAATTAAAAATGGAAAAATATTTTTTTCTTATGTATTTTACCTTTATACAAAGATTCCGGAGCAGTTTTTGTTTCGTCTATATCTTAAAAAATGGCTGAGTTATAGCATTTTGAATTTCTAGCGTGGCTGACATTTTGAAACGTCCTGAATTTTGTCACGCGATAAAAGGCGTATTTATGAACGGATTTGGATGTAATTCAGTGTGTATATAGTACATATCAATCTCTCGACCGAGTTCGTTGGCCAGCTTCACCCGCCGTTTAGTTTCAAAATGGCGGCCATTAAAAATTTTTAAAACTTGAAATATGGTACCAAAAAATTAAAAATGGAAAAATATTTTTTTCTTATGTATTTGACCTTTATACAAAGACTCCGGAGCAGTTTTTGTTTCGTCTATATCTTAAAAAATGGCTGAGTTATAGCATTTTGAATTTCTAGCGTGGCTGACATTTTGAAACGTCCTGAATTTTGTCACGCGATAAAAGGCGTATTTATGAACCGATTTCGATGTAATTCAGTGTGTCCATAGTACATACCAATCTCTCGACCGAGTTCGTTGGCCAGCTTCATCCGCCATTTTGTTTCAAAATGGCGGCCATTTAAAATTTTTTTAAAAATTTAAAATTTGAAATGTGGTACCAAAAAATTGAAAATGGAAAAATATTTTTTCTTATGTATTTGACCTTTATACAAAGATTTCGGAGCAGTTTTTGTTTCGTCTATATCTTAAAAAATGGCTGAGTTATAGCATTTTGAATTTCTAGCGTGGCTGACATTTTGAAACGTCCTTAATTTTGTCACGCGATAAAAGGCGTATTTATGAACCGATTTGGATGTAATTCAGTGTGTGCATAGTACATACCAATCTCTCGACCGAGTTCGTTGGCCAGCTTCATCCGCCATTTTGTTTCAAAATGGCGGCCATTTAAAATTTTTTTAAAAATTTAAAATTTGAAGTGTGGTACCAAAAAATTGAAAATGAAAAAATATTTTTTCTTATGTATTTGACCTTTATACAAAGATTCCGGAGCAGTTTTTGTTTCGTCTATATCTTAAAAAATGGCTGAGTTATAGCATTTTGAATTTCTAGCGTGGCTGACATTTTGAAACGTCCTTAATTTTGTCACGCGATAAAAGGCGTATTTATGAACCGATTTGGATGTAATTCAGTGTGTGCATAGTACATACCAATCTCTCGACCGAGTTCGTTGGCCGGCTTCATCCGCCATCTTGTTTCAAAATGGCGGTCATTTAAAAAAATTAAAAAATAAAAAAATTTAAATGAGATACCAAAAAATTGGAAAGTGAAAAAGATTTTTTTTGTATGTGTTTGACCTTAATACAAAGATTCCGGAACAGTTTTTCTTTCGTCTATATCTAAAAAAAAATGGCTGAGTAATAGCATTTTGAATTTCTCTTGTGGCTGACATTTTAAAACGACCTGATTTTTGTCACGCGATAACAGGCGTAATTATGAACCTATTTGGATGTAACTTGGTCTGTACATAGTACATACCAATGTCTCGACCGAGTTCGATGGCCAGCTTCATTCGCCATCTTGTTTCAAAAGGGTTGCCATTAAAAAAAAATTAAATTTAAAATTCAAAATGAGGTATTAAACAATTGGAAAATGAAAAAGATTTTTTTATGTATTTGGCCTTAATACAAAGATTCCGGAGCAGTTTTTGTTTCTGAAAATTTGTTCTTTTGTTTATATCTTAAAAAATGGTTGATTTATAGCACTTTGAATGTCTAGCATGGCTAACATTTTGAAACGATCTTGTATTTGTCACGCGATAACACACGTATTCGCCTATTTCGATGTAAGAAGGCATGTGGATAGTATATATCAACACCTCGACCAAGTTCGCTGGCCAGATTCATCAGCCATCTTGTTTCAAAATGGTGACCATTAAATTAAAAAATATATATATATTTAAAGTGAGGTGCAAAAAAATTAGAAATTGAAAAAGGTTTCTTTCTTAAGTATTTGACCTTGATATAAGGATTCAGGAGCATTTGTTGTTTGTCTTTACCTTAAAAAATGGCTCAGATATAGCAGTTTCAATTTCTATTGTGGGTGACATTTTGAAAAATCTGATTTTTTGCATGCGACAGCACTCCTATATATTAACCGATTCCGATGTGAGTGAGCATGTGCACAGCAATTACTAAGGTCTCAACCAAGTTCACTGCTTAGCCTCATCCACCATGTTGTCTTAAAATGACAGGCACTTTAATAAATAGCCGAATTTGGCAGCCAAATATATGTTACTTTAAAGAAAAGCAGCTTGGATAAAGCTGACTAATTTCGCGAAATTCTCATTCATTATATTGATAAAAATTAATATTGAATCTCCTATATTCGGTTTCCATTAAATTGAGCTTCGTGTGTTTGAATGATATAATTTGGCGTTTTTTAAATAAAGATTATGAAAGCTACCTCTTCCTCCCGGCACTGGCCGGAAGGACTTTTTTCAATTATTTTCTGCGGCTCTTTCACGAAAATCGTGTCTTTTCCGTGATCTTTTGATAAAATTACAGTTTTTTGGGCGATCCTTTGACAAAATATGCGTTTTTTCACGATCCTTTAATGGAATTCGTGCTTGTCCCTCTACCCTTTGAAGAAATTCACGTTTTATTGGAGATCCTTGGGTGACATTTGCATTTTTCGCGATACTTTGACGAAATTCACGCTTTTTATCACGATCCTTTGATGAAATTTGCACTTTTCCGAAGCTGACGAAATGTGTTTTTTCCATGGCATTTTCACAAAAATCGCTTTTTTCCGCGGCTTTTTGATGTATTTTCAGCTGGCCTATCACGAAAATCGCGTCCTTTCCGTGATCTTCTGACAAAAGTCGCTTTTTTCTGAGAACTTTTGATAAAACTCATTTTTTCCACGCCCTTTGACGAAAATCACATAATCTTTTCCGAGAAATCTTTGACGAAATTAGCGTTTTTTGCGCGGCCTTTTGACAAAATTCGCGTCTTTTCCGCGGTCTTTTGAAGAAATTCCCGTCTTTTCCGCGAACCTTTGGTGAAATTAGTGTCATTCTCGAGATGGTTTGATGAAATTTGCATTTTCCATGATCCTTTGATGAAATACGCGTTTTTGGCGATCATTTGACAAATTTGCTGTTAATACGCTATCCTTTAATGAAATTTGCATTTTTTCTGAAATCCTTTCACGAGATTTTCGTTTTTTCGCGATGATTTTTTCTTTTCTCCCTATCCTTTGACGAAATTCCCGTTTTTTCGTGATACTTTGTTGAAATTTGCCTTTCTTTCGCGATCCTTTGACAAAATTAGCACTTTTTGCGTTATCCGTTGGAGAAATTCACGTTTATTCCGCGACTCTAGAATGAAATTCCCGATCTTTTGACATTATCCTCTGACGGCATTCGCGTTTTTTGATTGAAATTTACTTTTTTTAGCGATCCTTTGGTGAAATTCGCGCTTCTTTCACGATCCTTTGACGTAATTTGCGTTTTTCCATAGCACTTTGACGAAATTAGTATTTTTTCAGAAGTATTTTCACGAAAATCGCTTCTTTTCGGCGGCTTTTCGACGTATATTCAGTTATTTTCTGCGGCCGTTTCTCGAAAAATGCGTCTTTTACTTGATCCTCTGACAAAATTGTTTTTTCCGAGAACTTTTGATAAAATTTTCATTTTTTCAGCTGCTTTCTGACGAAATTCATGTCTTATCTGCGATACTTTCTTTCTTTTCCGAAATCGTTTGATGAGATTCGGGTCTTTTCCGAGATCGTTTGACGAGATTCGCGTTTTTTCCGTAATCTTTTGACAATATTTGCGTTTTTTGGGCGATCGTTTGACAAAATTTGCGCTTATCTAGCTATCTTTTAACGAAATTAGCGTTTTTACTGAGATCCTATGTAAAAATTTGCGTTTTTTCGTGATCCTTTAATGGAATTCGTGCTTTTTCCTCTATGTTAAAGAAATTCACGTTTTATCGGAGATCATGGGATGAAATTTGCGTTTTTTTCGCGATACTTTGATGAAAGTCACACTTGACGCTTTATACGCTATCATCGTTCGATGAAATTCGCGTTTTCCCCGCAATCCTTAAACGAAGTTCGCACTTTTCCGCAGCACATTGAGTTTGACGAAATTATTGTATTTTCCACGTCATTTTCACGAAAACACTTTTTTCCGCTGCTTTTAGACGTATTTTGAGCTCGTCTTTCATGAAATTCGCTTCTTTTCCGTGATCCTCTGACAAAATTCGATTTTTCCTGAGAACTTTTGATAAAATTCTCATTTTCTTTTCGATCCCTTTGATGAAAGTCGCATCTTTTGCGAGATCCTTTGACGAAATTCGCGTCTTTTCCGCCATCATTTAATAAAATTCGCGTCATTCCAGAGATCGTTTGATGAAATTCGCATTTTCCATGATCCTTTGACGAAATTCGCGTTTTTACAGTCATTTGCGCTTAATTCGCTATCCTTTAATGTAATTCGCGCTTTTCCCGCAACCCTTTGACGGGATTTGCGTTTTTCCGCGATCATTTGTTCTTTTTCCCGATCCTATGACGAAATTCGCGTTTTTTACGTGATTCCTTGTTGAAAGTTCCATTTCTTTTGACAAATTTCGCACTTTTTGAGCTATCCTTTGGAAAACTTCAAGTTTATTCCGCGATTTCAGAATGAAATTCGCGTTTCTTCGCAATCTTTTGACGACATTCGCATCTTTTTAATGAAATTTACATTTGTAGCGATCCTTTGGTGAAATTCGCGCTTTTTTACATAGGATCTTGGATACTAGATAAGCGCAAATTTTGTCAAAGGATCGCCCAAAAAACGCAGATTTTGTCAAAAGATTACGGGAAAAACGCGAATCTCGTCAAACGATCTTGGAAAAGACGCGAATCTCATCAAACGATTTCGGAAAAGAAAGTATTGCAGATAAGACATGAATTTCGTCAGAAGGCAGCTGAAAAAATGAAAATTTTGTCAAAAGCTCTCGGAAAAAACATTAATTTTGTCAGAGGATCAAGGAAAAGACGTATTTTTCGTGAAACGGCCGCAGAAAATAACTGAATATACGTCGAAAAACCGCAGAAAAGAAGCGATTTTCGTGAAAATTCTTCGGAAAAAATACTAATTTCGTCAAAGTGCTATGGCAAAATGGAAATTTCGTCAAAGAATCGTGAAAAAAGCGCGAATTTCACCAAAGGATCCCTAAAAATGTAAATTTCATTCAAAAAATGCGAATGTCGTCAAAGGATAGCGTCGATCGCGAAGAAACGCGAATTTCATTCTGAAATCGCGGAATAAACGTCAATTTTTCCAAAAGGATAGCTCAAAAAGTGCGAATTTTGTCTAAAGAAATGGAAATTTCAACAAAGAATCACGTAAAAAACGCGAATTTCGTCAGAGGATCGTGAAAAAGAACAAATGATCACGGAAAAACGCAAATCCCGTCAAAGAGTGGCGGGAAAAGCGCGAATTTCATTAAAGGATAGCGAATTAAGCGCAAATGACTGTAAAAACGCGAATTTCATCAAACGATCACTGGAATGATGCAAAGTTCGTCAAATGATCGCGGAAAGGACGGGAATTTCGTCAAAGGAACTCGCAAAAGATGTGACTTTCATCAAAGGGATCGAAAAAAATGAGAATTTTATCAAAAGTTCTCAGAAAAAATCGAATTTTGTCAGAGGATCACGGAAAAGAAGCGAATTTCATGAAAGACCAGCTCAAAATACGTCTAAAAGCCGCGGAAAAAAGTGTTTTCGTGAAAATGACGTGCAAAATACACTAATTTCGTCAAACTCAAAGTGCTGCGGAAAAGTGCAAATTTCGTTTAAGGATTGCGGGGAAAACGCGAATTTCATCGAACGATGATAGCATATAAAGCGTCAAGTGGGACTTTCATCAAAAGATCATGAAAAAAAGCGTGAATTTCGTCAAAGTATCGCGAAAAAACACAAGTTTCATCCCAGGATCTCCGATAAAACGTCAATTTCACATTTTACATAGGATTTCGGTAAAAACGCTAATTTCGTTAAAAGATAGCTAGATAAGCGCAAATTATGTCAAACAATCGCCCAAAAAACGCAAATATTGTCAAAAGATTACGGAAAAAACGCGAATCTCGTCAAACGATCTCGGAAAAGACGCGAATCTCATCAAACGATTTCGGAAAAGAAAGAAAGTATCGCAGATAAGACATGAATTTCGTCAGAAGGCAGCTGAAAAAATGAAAATTTTATCAAAAGTTCTCGGAAAAAACATTAATTTTGTCAGAGGATCAAGGAAAAGACGCATTTTTCGTGAAACGGCCGCAGAAAATAACTGAATATACGTCGAAAAGCCGCGGAAAAGAAGCGATCTTCGTGAAAGTACTTCTGAAAAAATACTAATTTCATCAAAGTGCTATGGAAAAACGCAAATTACGTCAAAGGATCGTGAAAAAAGCGCGAATTTCACCAAAGGATCGCTAAAAAAAGTAAATTTCCATCAAAAAATGCGAATGTCGTCAAAGGATAACGTCAAGAGATCGCGAAAAAACGCGAATTTCATTCTAGAATCGCGGAATAAACGTGAATTTTTCCAAAGGATAGCCCAAAAAGTGCTAATTTTGTCAAAAGAAATGGAAATTTCAACAAAAAATCACGCAAAAAACGCGAATTTCGTCATAGGATCGGGGAAAAGAACAAATGATCGCGGAAAAACGCAAATCTGGTCAAAGGATTGCGGGAAAAGCGCGAATTTCATTAAAGGATAGCGAATTAAGCGCAAATGACCGTAAAAACGCGAATTTCGTCAAAGGATCATGGAGAATGCGAATTTCATAACGATCTCTGGAATGACGCGAATTTCGTCAAAAGATCGCGGAAAGGACGCGAATTTCGTCAAAAGATCTCGCAAAAGACGTGACTTTCATCAAAGGATCATGAAAAAAAGCGTGAATTTCGTCAAAGTATCGTGAAAAAAAACGCAAATTTCATCCCAGGATTTCCGATAAAACGTGAATTTCTTTATCTATAGAGGGAAAAGTACGAATTCCATTAAAGGATCGTGAAAAAACGCAAATTTTTACATAGGATCTCGATAAAAACGCTAATTTCGTTAAAGGATAGCTAGATAAGCGCAAATTTTATCAAACGACCGCCCAAAAAACGCAAATATTGTCAAAAGATTACGGAAAAAACGCGAATCTCGGAAAAGACGCGAATCTCATCAAACGATTTCGGAAAAGAAAGTATCGTAGGTAAGACATGAATTTTGTCAGAAGATCACGGAAAAGACACGATTTTCGTGAAAGAGCCGCAGAAAATAATTGAAAATACGTCTAAAAGCCGCGGAAAAATACTAATTTTCTGAAAGTCCTGCGGGAAACGCAAATTTCTTCAAAGGATCGTGAGATAAGCACGAATTTCGCCAAAAGATCGCGTAAAAAACGAAAATGTCATCCAAGGACACCGGAAAAACGCACATTTCGTCAGAAGATAGCGTATAAAGCGCGAATTTAGTCAAAGGATCGCGGAAAAACTCGAATTTCATGCATAATTATAAACGCGGTGTGATATAGGGGTGCTTCTGTTCCGAAAATTTTAATAAACCAGTCATCAGTATGAAAATTCGGACAAAAAATATCGCGAATTTCGACAAATGGCCGCTGAAAAAAAAAATTTTTTCTCTATCGTTAGCAGGAAAATTGCCAATTTCATCAAACGATCGCTTGAAAAACGCAAATTTCTTCAAAAGTCCGGAGAAAAACACACAAATTTCGTCAAAGGATCGCGGAAAAGGCATGAATTTCGTCAGTAATCCGCGGAAAAAGCGAGAATTTCTCGGAAAAACTTTAATTTTGTCAGAGGATCGCGAAAAAGACGCGATTTTCGTGAAAGGGTCGCAGAAGATAATTGAAAGTACGTCTAAAACCTGCGGAAAAGAAGCGATTTCCGAGAAAATGCCACAGAAAAAATACTAATTTCGTCAAAGTGCTGCAGAAAACGCAATTTTCGTCAAAGGATCGTGAAAAAAGCGCGAATTTCGCCAAAGGATCGCATAAAAAACGAAAATCTCATTCAAGAATCTCGGAGAAAACGGAAATGTCGTCAAACGATAGCGTATAAAGCGCGAATTTCGTAAAGGATCGAAAAGAAACGCAACTTTTTACATAGGATCTCGGTAAAAACGCTAATCTCGTTAAAATACAGCTAGATAAGAGCAAATTTTGTCAAAGGATCTCTCAAAAAACGCAAATATTGTCAAAAGATTACGGAGGAAACGCGAAACTCGTCAAACGATCTCGGGAAAGACGCAAATCTCATCAAACGATTTCGGAAAAGAAAGACATGAATTTCGTCAGAATAAGGCAGCTGAAAAAATGAAAACTTTATCAAAAGTTCTCGGAAAAAACGTTCATTTTGTCAGAGGATCAAGGAAAAGACGCGTTTTTCGTGAAACGGCCGCAAAATATAACTAAATATACGTTTAAAAGCCGCCGAAAAGAAGCGATTTTCGTGAAAATGCCATGAAAAAATACTAATTTCGTCAAAGTGCTATGGAAAAACGCAAATAACGTCAAAGGATCGTGAAAGAAGCGCGAATTTCACCAAAGGATCTCTAATAAAAGTGAATTTCCTTCAAAAAAACGCGAATGTCGTCAAAGGATAACGTCAAAAGATCGCGAAAAAACGCGAATTTCATTCTCGAATCGCGGAATAAACGGGAATTTTTCCAAAGGATAGCCCAAAAAGTGCTAATTTTGTGAAAAGAAATGCAAATTTCAACAAAGAATCACGTAAAAAACGCGAATTTCGTCATAGGATCGGGAGAAAAGAACAAACGATCGCGGAAAAACACAAATCTCGTCAAAGGGTTGCGGGAAAAGTGCGAATTTCATTAAAGGATAGCGAATTAAGCGAAAATGACCGTAAAAACGCGAATTTCGTCAACGGATCATGGAAAGTGCTAATTTCATCAAACGATCTCGGGAATGACACGAATTTCGTCAAAGGATCGCGGAAAAGACGGGAATTTCTTCAAAGGATAGCGGAAAAGATGCGAATTTTGTCAAAAGACCCGCGCAAAAAACGCTAATTTCGTCAAAGGTTTCTCGGAAAAGATGATGTGATTTTCGTCAAAGGGCGTGGAAAAAATGAGAATTTTATCAAAAGTTCTCAGAAAAAAAGCGAATTTTGTCAGAAGTTCACGGAAAGGACGCGATTTTCGTGAAAGGCCAGCTGAAAATACATCAAAAAGCCGCGGAAAAAAGCGATTTTCGTGAAAATGCCATGGAAAAAACACATTTCGTCAGCTTCGGAAAAGTGCAAATTTCGTCAAAGGATTGCGGAAAAAACGGGAATTTCATCAAAGGATAGCGTATAAAGCGTCAACTGTAACTTTCGTCAAAGGATCGTGAAAAAAAGCGTGAATTTCGTCAAAGTATCGCGAAAAACGCAAATGTCATCCAAGGATCTCCAATAAAACGTGAATTTCTTCAAAGGATAGAGGGACAAGCACGAATTCCGTTAAAGGATCGCGAAAAAACGCAAATTTTGTCAAAGGATCGCCCAAAAAACTCAAATTTTGTCAAAAGATCACGGAAAAGACGCGAATCTCGTCAAACGATTTCGGAAAAGAAAGTATCGCATGTAAGACATGAATTTCGTCAGAAGGTCGCGGAAAAAAGAGAATTTTATCAAAAGTTCCCGGAAAAAACGTGAATTTTGTCAGAGGATCAAGGAAAAGACACGATTTTCGTGAAAGGGCCTCAGAAAATAATTGAAAATACGTCTAAAAGCCGCGAAAAACAAGCGATTTCCGATAAAATGGTAATTTTGTCAAAGTTCTTCGGAAAACGCAAATTTGTGAAAAGATCGTGAGAAAACGCGCGAATTTCGCCAAAGGATCGTGTAAAAAACGATAATTTCACCAAGGATCGCGGAAAAATGCAAATGTCCGCTAATTTCGTCAAAGGATCGCAGAAAAACGCTAATTTCATGCATGATTAAAAATACTGTTTGGTATAGGGGTGATTCTGTTCCGAAAATTTAAGGCATTCATTTCCGAAAATTTTAATAAATCAGTCATCAATTTGAAAATTCGGATAAAATCGATCGCGAATTTCGACAAATTGTCGCCTAAGAAAATAATTTTTTTCAATCGTTTGCAGAAAAATCGCCAATTTCGTCAAACGATCGCTGGAAAAATGCAAATTTCGTCAAAAAATCATAAAAAACACGCACATTTCGTCAAAAAATCGCGAAAAAACCTCAAATTTCGTCAAAAGATCTCAAAAACCCCCACAAATTTCGTCAAAAGATTGCGAAAATAAACCACAAATTTCATCCAAAGATCGCGAAAAAACTACAGATTTCGTCAAAATTTCGTTAAAAAGATTCCCCTCCCCCTCTGCTGTAACTTTTCAAAATATTTGATGTTAATTTCAGAAAAAAAAAAAATCGCTCAGAATCACTCCTGGTGAAATATTTTTCCGCTCCAAATTCTTTCACGGGTCTGTGATTCTTCCGCGAGTATTTTTAAATTCTTGGAAGTCTGCGATTTTTTTTTTCTTTTATGGAGTTTCTCAAAATCAATTCGTGAATCGGGGAGATTGCGGAAAAAAAGCAAATGTCGTCAAAGGATAGCGTATAAAGCGCGAATTTCGTAAAGGATCGCGGAAAAACGCGAATTTCATGCATAATAAAAAATGCTGTACTATATTTTTCCTCTGCAAATTCTTTCACCGGTCTGTGATTCTTCTTGGAGGTCTGCGATGTTTTTTTCTTTTATGGAGTTTCTCAAACTCAATTCGTGAATTGAAGAGATCGCGGAAAAAACGCGAATTTCATTAAAGGATAGCGAGATAAGCACAAATTTCGTTAAATGATCGAAAAAACGCATATTTTGTCAAAAGTTCATGGAAAGAGCGTGAAACTCGGAAAAGACGCGAATTTCGTCAAAAGATCGCGGAAAAGACACGAATTTCTTCAAAGGATCTTGGAAAGAACGCGAATTTTATCAAAAGTTTTCGGTAAAAAACGTGAATTTTGTCAGAGGATCACGGAAAAGACGCGTTTTCCTTGAAAGGGCCGCAGAAAATAACTTAATATTTGTCTAAAAGCCGCGGAAAAAAGCGATTTTCGGTAAAATGCCGCAGAAAAAATACTAATTTCGTCAAAGCGCTATGGAAAACCCACATTTCTTCAAAGGATCATAAAAAATTGCGAATTTCACCAAAACATCGCTAAAAAAAGTAAATTTCATTCAAAAATCGCAAATGTCGTCAAAAGATCGCGAAAACACGCGAATTTCATTCTAGAATCGCGGAATAAACATGAATTTTCTCCAACGGATAGCTCAAAAAGTGGGAATTTTGTCAAAGAAACGCAAATTTCAACAAAGAATGACGGGAAAACGCGAATTTCGTCAAAGGATAGGGAGGGAAGAACAAATGATCGCGGAAAAACGTAAATCTCGTCAAATGATTGCGGTAAAAATGCGAATTTCGTTAAAGAATAGCGAGATAAACGCAAATTTCGTCAAATGATCGCAAAAAATGCTAATTTCATCAAACGATCTCGGGAATGACGCGAATTTCGTCATATAGCATACACCTGACCCGAACCGAATGACCTGTCAAGTCGGGTTCGAGTAATAAAGCCGTGCCCAAATTGACTCTACCCGCAGAAGCGTAGCTAGGACTGGTGACACCCGGGGCGGATGTAAATGGTTCCCCCCCCCCCACACACACACACACACAACACCCGTCATATTTTTTCAATCACAATTCTACGTTATTATAAATAAAATGTTAACATTTTTTTTGGAGAACTCTTATGAACTTTACATTAACAAAATAATATTTTCAAAAAAAAAAAAATATTATTATAATAAGTAAAGGAAATTTTTTATATTATTTTTTGATGCTCTATACTTTAGTCAATCTATTTGGGAGTATCCTTCGAAAAAGCGTATAAATGAAATTAAGAATTTATTTGTATCGTATAAGCAAATATTTTAGCATTAGAATGTAATGGAATAAAATGCGATTTAAATAAAATAAACTAGTCGGATGTGCCAATCCCAAAACTTTCTTCTATCTCATATATAATACTTGAAAATTGGCCATCACAGTATCTAAATTAAATGACAATTTATGCCCATCATGAGGATTTAAAAGTTATAGGTTCCTTGAATTGTGTGCAATTAAAAAGAAGATACAAGCTTCGCAATTTTCAAACAAACGGCACCCACCCTCTTAGACGATACTTCAAAATTCGCTATCACAGTGACAAAGTTAAATGACAATCTAGGCCCAAATGAGGATTCTAAAAGGTATATGTTCGTTGAATTGTGTGTATTTAAAAAGGCGATATAAGCATCTAATCTTTCAAACAAGTCACTGAATTTTGGCACCCACCCTTTTAGATGACTGCGACCAAAATTCACAACCCAAAAAGCATAAAAGCGACACCTGTTGGGAAGTATACACCCAACTGTTTATGTGAAAGTGTAACAGCAGAATATGAAGTTTTATTAAATTCACTTCATTAGTTTTTGAGATATAGCTATCGCGAAAATCGTAAAAAATGCCGCATTAGCAGCGGCACCTGTTATATGATTTACATGAAAACCTAATCAGCAACAACGTTTGTCAACGGCTAAGCTCTAAGCGAATCTGAAGTTTGATAAAATTCCGTGCACAAGTCCTGAGATAAAGATATTGCGGAAATCGTGAAAAATGCAGCATAGCAGCGCCACATTTTGTACGATTTACAGCAAAAACTAATCAACACCAAATTATATCAAGGTATAACTGAATCTGAAGCTCGATGAAAATCCGTGCATCAATTCCTGAGGGCTATTGTAGCAATCGTGAAAAATGCAGCATAGCAGCGCCACCTGCAGAGCTATTTACACCAAAAACTAATCAGCACCTATTTATATCAAGGTATATAGTCCAGGCAATAGAAACCGTATAGGGGCTCTACATAGCAAAATTCATGGTAGTTCTGGAAAAAGGCTTACTATATGTTTTTTGGGTCGCTGAATCCGAATTTTTAACTTTCCACCAAAATTTCCCCCGGCAATCCCCCCCTCCCCCAAAAAAAAAGGTTTTTATTAAAAAAAATCAATTTTTTTTATTGTTTTAGGGGAAAAGTATCTAGAAATTCAGAAAGTAGACAAAATTTGCAACAAATTAGATATATGATATTATGACTTAGGATGAAGGGGAAGGAGGGATCTTCCTTGGAACATGCACGAGGTGCTGCGTGGACTGAGTTGCGCAATTCCACTTAACCACTCACACGTTTACATTCGCCCTCCGATTTCCCCTCCGAACTTTCTCCATAAGGTTTGCTTTAAGTTTTTTGGGTCGCTGAATCCGAATTTTTAACTTCCCCCCAAAATCCCCTCCCCTCCCCCCAAATAGTTGTTTTTAACTTAAATTTCTTATTGTTTTAGGGGAAATGTATTACGAAATTCAGAAACTAGACAAAATTTGCAACAAATAGGATATATGACATTATGACGTAGGATGAACGGGGAGGGGGAGGGCTGCCTCGGAACATGCACTGCGGCGCTACGTGCACTAAGTTATGAAGTCCAGGCAATAGGGGATTTTACCTGGAAAAATTAATACTGTTCTGGAGTTAGACTCACTTTACGTTTTTTGCGTCGCTGAATCCGAATTTGTAACTTCCCACCAAAATTTCACCCGGCAACACCCCAAAAAATTGATTTTTTGAAAACATTTGGTTTTTGAGAAAAGCGCGCGGGGAATGTTCCGAGGAAGCCCCCTCTCTCCTCGTTTATCCTACGTCATAATGTCATATATCCTATTTGTTGCAAATTTTATCTAGTTTCTGAATTACGTATTGCTTTTCCCCTAAAAGAATAAGAAATTTAAGTTAATAACAACTATTTTGGGGGTTTCGGGGGGGGGGGAATTTGGGGGGCAAGTTAAAAATTCGGATTCAGCGACCCAAAAAACTTAAAGTAAACCTTATAAGGAAAGTTCGGAGGGGAGATGGGAGGGCGAATGTAAACGTGTGAGTGGTTAAGTGGAATTGCGCAACTTAGTCCACGCAGCACCGCGCGCATGTTCCGAGGCAGATCCCCCCTTCCCCTTCATTCTAAGTCATAATGTCATATATCTAATTTGTTGCAAATTTTGTCTACTTTCTGAATTTCTAGATACTTTTCCCCTAAAACAATTAAAAAAAATTGATTTTTTTTAATAAAAACCTTTTTGGGGGACTTTTTACCAAAATTTGGGAAGTTGCCGGGGGAAATTTTGGTGGAAAGTTACAAATTCGGATTCAGCGACTCAAAAAACATAAAGTAAGCCGATTTCCAGAACTACCATTAATTCTGCTAGGTAAAATTCCCTATTGCCTGGACTGATATCTTAATTTGAAGTTTTATTAAATTTCGTGCATTAGTTCTTGAGATCGAGCACCCACCAAATTTATGTCACATACAGACATTTTCTAAAAACAGTCAAATCTGTTCAGGACCTTCTAAAACGTATAAATCCGTCGAAAACCGGAAGTCGACTTATTTCACGAATCCAATACTTTCTTCTTGAAAATATAGAAGAAAGTAAAACACATGAAAATTCAATGTATGAAAGGTTCTTTACTTTATATTTCATTTTTGCTGTCTTCTACCTTTACAAGAAGAGTGTATTGGATTCGTGAAAAATTTCGACGGATTTATACGTTTTAGTAAACCATAACCATAGTTTTAGTTACACGTTTTAGTAAGCCATAGACCTGAACACGATTTGATGGCTTTTAGGAAATGTCTGTCTGTGAGTCTATCTGTCTGTATGTGACAAAAATTTTGTGGATGCTCTATCTCAAGAACTAATGGGCGGAATTTCAGAAAACTTCAGATTCAGTTAGACCTTCATATAAACTTGGTGCTGGTTAGTTTTTGTTGTATACCACCAAAAGGTAGTGCTGCTATGCAGCATTTTTGGCGATTTGCGCAATAGCTGTATCTCAAGAACTAATGTAAGGATTTTCATAAAACTTCAGATTCAGTTCGTCCTTGATATGAATTGGTGCTGATTACGTTTTCGCGTTAATCGCCCAATAGGTTGCGCTGCTATGCTGGATTTTTCACAATTTTTGCAATAGCTCTATCTCAAAAACTAATGCACGGATTTTCATCAAACATCTGATTCAGTTTAGGTGTTGACATAAGTTGCTGTTGATTAGGTTTTGGTGTAAACCACCAACAGGTTGCGCTGATGTGCTGCCATTTTGCGTGATTTTAGCGATAGTCATATCTCAAGAACTAATGCACGGAATTTCATATCTTCAGAATTCTCATAATGCGCATAGTTTGTCGTTTAATTCTGGCACTGTGCTAGCGATTTTTAAAGCATTAACTGTATGTGATAGAAGAAAGTTTTGGGATTGGCACATCCGACTAGTTAATAAATGTTTTTATTCTAAAACCAATAGGCGTCCGAGAATATTTAGACCACATTCTTTTATACTAAGTTTTTTTCTTTTTAAAAGCAATGTCTTTTCTAATATCAACAAAATAAAAATATTTTTATGATAAATGTTATCGCTAACATCGTTTTTGTTTAAAATACGTATTTATATTTTGCATCAATCGAAATCTTGTAAGTATAACAGATAATTTTATTTTCATTCTACATCGAAAGGCGACAGTATCAAAAGCCAAATAAGATAATCCAAAATCAAAGCGATTTGTCGAAAAGTTCTCTTCCCATTCCTCTGTTCACTAAATTACTGAAATAAACTTTACTGACCACTCGTGACTCATTTATCACAGCCGCCTTCTCCTGATGGTTGAATATATTACACTGATTCTGAGCATGAGGTCTACCAGTTTACATCCTAAAGTATATGCTTTCCTTGGAAGTGAAGGGTGCAATCACAGACTAGTAGATATTATAATGTCTGTGTGAGCAATCTCTTCCGAAAATAATTGGATGTGCCAATTCCAAAACATTCTTCGTAATGAAATTTATTATAATCAATAGTTTTTCGTTATTTTGTTGTAAATCAGCTGTTTGCGAATAGCCGGCATATCAGGATACGAAGTTCCCGTCGCTGCATGAGCCGCTGATGTATAATAGAACTTCGAAAAATCGAGAAAATTATGCAAAAATTGCTATTACAGCGCCCCCTTCAGCATGATTACAGCTCTGGCAAAATATTTCGAAATTCAAGGAGGACCTGCTTGCCATAGCGGAAAACATAAACCTGAAATTTGGTTCAATTCTTTGCATAACTTCATACACTTTTCGATGGTATGATAATGAAAAGGGTATAAAAATTACTATGACAGCGCTCGCTTCCGGTGGAATGCTTCGCAATTCAAGGAGCACCTGCTAGCTATAGCCAAAAACATACACAAAAAATTTGGTTCGATTCTATGCATATTTCATGCACTTTTTAATGGTACAATAATGGAAATGGCACAAAAATCGCAATTACAGCGACTCCTGTCGGAATATTTCCAAGCTGAAGCTTCCTGGCCATAGCCAAAAACATACACAAAAAATTTGGTTTAGTTCTAAGCATTTCATACACTTTTCGGTGGTACAATGGCGACACATTGACAGACAGACATTTTGTATAAACATGTTTTTGGGGATCTGTGACCTCTAAAACGTATAAATCTGTCGAAAACTGGAAGTCGAAAAAATTTCGTTTACAATACTTTCTTCTACTGAAGATAGAAGAAAGTAAAAAGGGTAAAAGAATCCAAGGCAACAGTAACGCAGGAAATGACCATACCATTCCTCATTTACCTTCTGTCCTATCCACACAAGAAATCATGGGGCCACTCATCCCATATTCCGAATAAGTGTATGCGGTGCCTATATGTAGAAGAAAATTCTAAAGTTTGCTTTTGCTACCCATTTGTTAGATAGGTAGGTTTTTGTTCACTAGTGTATGGGAGATTCTCAAAAGGTGGGATCATTAAACGTTAACTATATGTAATTTTTAAAATTTTCAAATTTAAGGCCAAATTTTTTTAATATTATAGTATTTTGTCTATAAATATAATATATAAATATTTTTAATAGTATGTCTACAAAATTATACACAAACATTAAAAGACAGCAACTATTCTGGAAAATTAATGATTAAAGCATTTAATTAGCAGTTGTGTACGTTAGAAATTTTGGACATTTGAGGATTTCGGACTTACAGATTTTGGGCGTTGCTCTTAGTATTTAAAAAATTCTTAAGACTAAGAATGTAGTAAATGTGTCTGTATACATATATATATATATATGTATAATTAACTGTTTGTTATCCAGTAATAATAATAATAATAATAAAATCAAATGCTTTGTTACGTACGTTACTTTCGGACATAACAAAATACAGAAAAATGCTTTATAGAAAAGTCCTTCTATCTTCAAAAAAGCAATAAATCAGCCTGCCATCTCTTAACGAAATTATCAAAAAATCATCCGTTTCCTTTATGCATTCGTTTTTACCATTAGAACCACCTGGAAAAAAGTTAAAACTCTTTTTCTTGGTGGTACATTGGAGCAGTTAACGTTATGAATGTCCGAAATTGGCCTCTTTAGCATAAAATAATAACATTTTAAGATATTTATACAAAGCTTTTACAATAAATTATGTCATTTTCTGTCTCTGAATAGAATTAAAAACTCAGTGTAAAAAAAAAAAAAAGTCAATGATAATTAAAGTTATGTTTGAAAGGCTTAAAGTTATGACTTGTGTCCAGTGCCCACCTTGGCTAAGATGTGTTATTATCCCACCCTCCGCGATGTTGAGTATTTGGCGATTTTTATCGCTCTGGCAACCCCGGCGTTTGGCGTCTAGTAACTTATTATGGCAACCCCCTTTTTTACGACGCGAGAGCGTGAACATTCATTTCACTGCCGGTTGTGGTTGCTGACGGTTGGTTGACTCTTGTACCAGATACTCTTTGATATCGTGTTCTATGGCTGTCTTTTTATTTTTATGTTAAATTTATTGGATGTATTTCATTGACTATAGTTTCTGTAGTCCGTTTAAACGCTCTTGCTGAAGTAATTAAGAAATATGAGGAAATTTTGACATGAAAGGGGGGTTTGTTTATAGCGTGTCAATGCGTATTAAGCCTATTTTGGAAAATGACGGCGGTGTTATATTTTGTGCTGTAGGTTTCAAGAAAGCAGATGTCTGTTAAGGTATGTTGATAATTTTATGTATATTTTGTTGCTTTAAGAGTTTTTTACATTTTGAGATTGCTACAAAACGAGAACTACTGAATTTTGAGAATGCTATATTGCGAAAAATGCTGAATTCGGCGATGTTTTTTTTTCGGAAAATGAGCGCGAAGCGCTCATACAACTATTGCATATTGCCACTTTAGCGAGTCTCGTTTTTTAGGTATATTTTGCTGTTTTAAGAGTTTTTTACATTTTGAGATTGCTACAAGACGAGAACTGCTGAATTTTGAGAATGCTATATTGCGAGAAATGCTGAATTCGGCGATGTTTTTTTTTTCGTTAAATGTGCGCGAAGCGCTCATACAAGGATTACTGATTTGCCAGTTTAGCGAATTTTGTTTATTATTTACATTTTATTTTCGTTAAGCCAAACATGCGTAGAAACGGGTGCTTGGTGACATTTACTACTTGGCGGAGAAGGGGTTTTCTCGCCAAAAAAAATCCAAGATGGCGGAGGGTGGGATAATAACACATCTGTTCCCCCACCTTTTGAGAAATATATATATATATATATTGCAAATAAAGATTCCCGTGGCGGACCGCACCCCCCCCCCCCCCCCTCCGCCTTAGCTACGCCACTGTCTACCCTACAACCGCAATCAAAGAAAATTGATCCAAAATATAATGTAATTATGGAAAAATGTCTGTATTTATATCTCCAATATCGTGGTTATCTTTTATTGTACAGAAATAAACATGTCATCTATATTAAAATATATAGTTTTAGAGGTAGATTTCGTAAGAAATACTACCTACTGCAATTTTCCCTATGTTAGAATTTCTGAAATATTTTTGCAGATCTACGCCGATCATGACCCCTAGAACCCAAAACCACCCCCAGTTTAAAACTTTATAGCTGTGGCGTACCCAGGATTTTATTTCGGGGGGGGGGGGGGGTGACTTAAATTTCCATAATGTTCTATATCTTACGAAAAACGTTGAATTATGTTGTAAACAGAAATCATTTTTGACAATGAGGACATTAGCCAGAAAGAGGAGGCAAGGTGATTCTGTTCCGAATTTTCCGAAAATTAAAAAAAATCGGTCATCGGTAATAAAATACGGATTAAAAATATAACGCAATTTTTTAACAAATGGTCGGCGAAAAAAATCAATTTTGGCAATCGTTTGCCGAAAAAGATCTCCGGTTTCGTTAAAGGATCGCATAAAAAACCCGAATTTTGTCGAAGGGCCGCGGATAAATTGCGAATTTTGTCAAAGGGCCGTGAAAAAACGTGGATTTTGTCATATGATCGCGAAAAAAAGTCGAATTTCATCAAATGATCGCGAAGAAAACGCGAATTTCGTCAAATAATCGCGAAGGAAACTCGGAGGAAACGCGAATTTCGTCTGATGACCGCTGAAAAAACGCGAACTTTGTCAAAGGGCTGCAGAAAAAACGCAAATTTCATCAACTGCGGAAAAAACGTAAATTTCGACAAATGATCGCGAAAAAAACACATATTCCGTCATAGAGCCGCGGAAAAAAAAGTTAATTTCGTCAAATCATCGCAAAAAAAAAACCGTGAATTTAGTCAAGGGACACGCGCAAAAAAGCGAATTTCGTCAAAGGCCACGGAAAAACGCGAAATTTGCCAAAAAGTGCGAATTTCGAAAAAGAAAACGAATTTCATCACAAAGCCGCGGAAAATGCAAGCTTCGACAAAGGATGGCGAAGAAAAAGCGAATTTCGACAAAGGATCGCAAAAAAAACACGAATTTCGGAAAAGGATCGCGAAAAAAACGCGAATTTCGGCAAATGATCGCGAAAAAACACAAATTCCTCCAAATAGCCGCGTAGAAAAACTAAATTTCACGAAAGGGTCGCGAAAAAAACGCAAATTTCGTCAAAAAGCTTCGGAAAAACGCGAATTTCGTCAAAGAACCGCAGGGGGGGGGGGGGACACTGCTTTCGATAGCGTACTCTCGAGCAAGCTACGACCACTTCTGTCTCGAAACAAGCGAATCTGGAATTATCAGCTTTCTTATAAGAACTGATTTGGCATTCTTCCAATGTGAATGTTATCACGGGAATAGCAAAAAGTACCGGAGATTTGTTTTCTGACTGAAAACAAAATTGTCAAAAAATCGCCTCAAAGCACGAAAAACCCCGCTAAAAATCGCATTAAAATTTCTGAAAAGATTAAAAAATCGCAGAGAACGAAATTAACTAATTGGGTAAAAGATGGAAACAGGATTCCTCTTAGGAATGTCAAAAATCGCCTCGGAATGCGACCCCCTCCCCCCTAAAAATCACATTAAAAAATCGTGAAAAATTGAAAAATCGCTGTAAAATCTTATTGAAAAGAGGACAAAGTTTATGGGATAAAATATTGAAATCGGATTCTTTTTTTTACTAATTTGAAAAAATTGCTGCAAAATGCGGAAAAATTCGCAAAAAAAATTAAATGAAAGTTTTCAAAAATTGTCTTCGATATGCATGATTTTAGGCATATAGGTACTTTCCTGCCAAATCTTGTGGTTGTGCGGGCTGCATTATTTTTTCAGAGTACAGCGCGCTCGCGTACACGAACACACACGAGAGACAAACACCTATCTTCATTATTACAGAAGCATCATGATAGTATAATTTTTATCCCCCTGATAAAATTTAGTGTATATTATCATGACCTGCTTTACCTTAATTTATTCGACACATTCTGAGGTAAAAATATCAATTATTAATGAAAAAATACTCTTTATAATTATTTATAGTGAAATTTATTCTATTACCAATTATTATATTGTTTAGCTGAACAGCCCAATGTTGTTCGAAACACAAATTTGTGTCCCAAATTTAAAACAATGACCGAAAACATCCTTCACCCACTTATCGTAGACTTTCCTTCAAAATTTCATGGGTCCCTCCGGTGACCCCTAAGAAGTCATGGAGTCACATTTTGAAAATTTTTCGTGCGTATGTACGGGTGTATCGCATGTATTATCTGAAATTTATCATCCGGCAAAATTTCATCTGCAAGGCTTTGACTAAGATAATTTTAAATCACATGCAGCTTTCCCCTGCGCCTACTGTATTCAGAAATTTTCCCGCATTTTATAAAAATGCTCATGAGAAACCCAGGTTAACTTAAATTCTCTTTTGCCGTTTGATGCTATAATACCTTAAATGTTTCGTCAACAAATATTTCTTAAAATTAATTTTCATAAAAATATTTTGTCTGCAGCATTCCTAAATTAAGTTTTTCTAGAGAACGAAAAACTTAAACACAAGGCCGTGGCCTATTTGGCCTCGACACTGAGACAATTAAGAGTTAATCCGACCCGAACTCAGCCGTAACGAAACATGTTGTCGGGTCGGGTTCAGGTATTATCGGGCTACCTGACCCGATGCAGGACTCTAATCTGAAACACTATTCTAGACTTCTTGAAAAATCAGGTAAACAAAGACCGAAACATGCTAATCAAAATTCAATCTAACACCGAAAAAATTACAAACAACCTGACTTACAAAGAAAAAAATCAGCGGAAACCTGAGCCGTACTTATTTTAACCCCTTGGGGGGTTTTATTATATTGGGGGGATATATTATATCCCACCTAATTTTTATCGAGATCTGTACCAGAAATTTTTAATTAAATTTTACTTTTATAATTTGTGTGGAGAAAAGTTGCTTTTTTTTATTTTGAAATAAATTTTTCGAAAGTTCCGATGTGAATTCAACATTGTAGAAACACGATCACTTCCCTCAAAGAGCAACATAACCTGCATCTAGAGCAGTGGTTCCCAACCTTTTTTTGCACACTCCCCACCAAAGTACCTGTAAATTCACTATCCCCCCCCCCCCCCTCTAACTGTGTAAATGATGACTTTTATTATTTAAAAAGTGAACTCTACTCACACTGTGGAAACGTAATAGTGCCTTAACAATAACTATTAATTTTAACATTTTTTAAACTGATCAAAGAGGTGACAAAATGTGTTTTTAACATAATTCTATAAATGCAATAAATATGTACATCTTCGTCTTTGTGGGCAAAACAGTTTTGCTGTATCATTCTAACTTACCTCAATGTTAAAGAAAAGTGTTATACGATCTGCATTTATATCTTTACAAATTATCTTGAAGAAAGACTTACATCTGGCATTAAAATTGACAACATTCACTTTTTGTAACTTATTAAGAGTTGGAACAAAAGCTTTGGAAGATAACAAATTTTCTTTCAATAGATAACACAGTACACGAGAAGCATTTCAAGATTATGATCTTTATCAATTTTAAGTAGCCATTATTCCGCATCACAACAAATTTTCTCGGTTTTCTCTTTCTCAATATCTGTGTCGTCCATGTATTATCTGATTTTAAAATTAATATGCCATCATGTAAATTTATTTACTGTGTAGTGCACTAGAATCGTAGATATTTACTATCTACCCGTTTCCTTTTCTAGTGAAAATTAAGATTTATGAATTTTATAAAGTTGGTAGTACCACGCTTTTTATATCTCATATATTTTTTAGGTTAAAAATGTTCAAAACAGTCAGTTTTTACTTTTAGTAATAAAAGATTATATTTGTGATATATAGCAGAACAAATAGAAGTAGAAAGCTCAGCCAATAAACAATCGAAAATGTTATGAAGAATTGTAAAATACAACAATAACCAGAAATTATACAGAGATTCTAATACTCAGGGCTGCCACTTGCGACTATTTTTAAAACACAAATTTTGTAGTATATTTCTTTTACAGATGTCGGCAAAGTGTTTTTGAAAGATTTTAGTTTTGAAAAAGTGGTGCGAGATAGAATTAAAAAATAGTTGCCTGTGTCAGCCCTTGTAATACTAGAAAAAGATGTCATAATATCTTAAAAGGTTACTCATATAATTATTCTAGTATTAATTTTATTTTAACTTTTTACTAAATTTTTTTTTTAAATTCAGTAAAAGAAAATATTTTTTTTAAAAATTTTGCTTGTATTTAATTTAATATTAGTTTACAACATTCTTTTAAAAAAAGGCAAAAGAAACCGATAATGAATAACTGAATAACAAATTTAGAATTGCCCCCCAAAAGTCAAATTGCCCCCCAGTGAGGCGTATGCCCCAAATTGGGAACCACTGATTTAGAGTCTTTCGCGGGTCGAGTTGTACCCGAATCGAACCCGAAAATTCCATTTGAAGTCAACCCGCATTCCGACCCGAACTTGTCAAAAAAATTTCATCCACCTGCAAGCCGACCCGAACTCGAAATGAAAGGAAAATAAAACATGTTTTAATGAAAAATAATCTACAGTCATATCTGTAATACCAATTTTATCTTTTATATAGAAAAATGAACATATCTATGTTCTTATCATCCGGATATAGTAAAACCTCTGAATAGCGGACACCTCAGAATCGTTGAATAGGGTCGTGCATCGGGTTGGGTTGTCCCAAATTTTCTTTTTTCGGGGCGTGTTGGCCCTAATTTTCTTTTTTCGAGTCGGGGTGACTCTAATTTTCTTTCTGTGGGTTGGATTCACCCTAGAATAATTCTTGTGGGTCAGATGTAGTTTTTTGCAAGTCGAGTTATTGGGATTTTCACAAAATGTTTGAGCAGATGCAGAACTATGTTTCAGATGAAAATAAGTAGGTATTTGAATATGAATGAGTATACTCAATTTGCTGCTTGAGAAATAAAATGTATGTAAGAAATGTAATCAAAGATTATTCTTTCTTTGCGGTACAGTTAAGAACCATTTTTTCTTCTCTAGGAATATCAAAAATATTAAAAACATTTCGTTTTTGGAGCACACAAAACATATATATTATATCTGTGATAGTTTATATATACACATACACATATGACGCATGTGTAGATTGTGAGAAGTCCATTATTCAGAGGTAAAAGCGTACACATATAGTAAAACCTCTGAATAGCGGAAACCTCGGGAGCGCAAAATTTGCTCAGTATTCGGAGGTATCCGCTTTTCAGAAGTTATAAAGATACAAATACATATGTGTTGGGGATTGAAAACAAGTCCGCTAAATAGAGGTGTCCTCTGTGGAGGTTTTGCTATATATAAATGTATTACGAATTGAAATGTGTTCGCTAAATAGAGTTGTCCGCTTTTCGACATTGTCCATTATGCAGGTCTTATTGTAGAGTAAACTTTCTGTAAGGCGGACTCTGTGTAAGACGGAAATCGGTCTTACTCGGAAAGATTTTCAAGTTCCTGCGAATCCATTGGCATAGAGTAAAATTTGTCTAAGGCGGAATATTGTCTACTGCGGAAAATTTTCTTGGTCCCGATCGATTCCGCCTTACACAGAGTTTACTGTTTATAGATTTTTAATGTGAAAAAATACTTTGGCCATTCTTTTGAAAAATAGGGTCAACCCGACCGGCGTTCGGGTGCTGGTAACCTGACCCGATGCATGACTTTACATCCAAGGCCTGACGACGATTAAATTTCGACCCCGACGGCGCACGGCGGGCTAATGCCTCCCGGAGCCCCCTGTACCGCGGCTCTTGCACAGGGGCTGGGGCTGGGCACTGTTGGCGTGCCTCAAATGAATAACAAAATTGGAAATAAACACTTTCGGAGAAATCCGATAGATGGCGCAGTTAAAAAAAAATGGTTCCTTTGGCTGGCAGCCATTAGCCAATGCGTTTGTCTCTTCTCTTTCCGGCTGTTGTGGCTACGTTGTAAGAGTTTGAGTTTCTAATAGTGGTGTATATGTGTAGCGATGACTAATTTTTTTTTCTACATGTGTAAAAATATTTATCGAGATTTGCTGTGAAATTTCTTTTACATTTCTGTATGAACTAATTAGTTATTACTGTAATGGCCAGTTGTCAAGAAAAATATGCCATCTTAAAAGAAAATGGTCTAACATTTTTCTGTTTGAATGTCAGTGCGTACTTTTCTTCTTGAAAACAGGAAACAGTTTATGATATTGCTTTAAAATATCCAAATGTGTCATTTAGAATTCTCTACGTTTCAGAATGAAACAATTTACAGTGTAAAGTATCGGACGCGTGCTAATATGCAGACAATTTCTATGAAGATAAAATTTTCATATGTGTTGATATTATAATGCAGTAAAATGTCACATAGTTCATCTAAGAAACTCATATTAATTAAAGTTAAGCCGGATCCGTACGTGTTACGATGGATTATTGAAGAATCTATAAAGCAAGAATTTATGAAAGAAACTGCACAAAAAATTTTCGTGGTTTTTTTTTCTATGCACTTTTTTTTTTCGTTCACATGGTTAAATATTTTTTGGTGTTTGTCTCTGCTGCGCTTGACTTTTCAACTAAAAGATAAGGAAATTGGTAAGTTTTTTAATTTAGTTTGCTTTAAAATATATGCAATATACTTAGAGAGCAACTATAGTGTCGAAATCCAGCGGGAAATAATTTCTATTGATGTACCATTTTTGGGGAAACTACTGAAGCGATTTTTGTATATAACTTCTACTTCATATAACGCGGACTTTTGATACAAGAAAATTGATCGAAATGTACCGTTCCGTATCATATGCCGGTTATATAAATGAAAGATTAAAAATAATGGGAAAAAAATCATATGAAGTAAGATTTCTAATTTAATGAATATGGATTAAAAATTAAGGAAAAAATCATATGGAGTAAGATTTCAAATTTAATAAATATGCTATTTATTTACACAATTTTCGCTGTCAGATTACACAAAAAGAAGTTATTGTTATGTCTTAATATCTTCATTTTTTGCTATGTATCTGACGGTTTCTTTGCAAAGGAGGTGCGTTATATCTAATACGCCAATTTTAAATAAACTCCGAAATACAGACATCTAACTATTGAATTTTTAATTTTAGTTCTTGCCGCGAGATCAATATTTATTGTAAAGTTGGAGGGGGGGGGGGGATTTTTCAACGTGGTACTCCTTTTCTTTTCATGATTAGTTTTGAGGGTATTTTCTTGGTTCAAGGTGTATGACCATCACTATGGACCCCCCCCCCCCCAAAAAAAAAAAAAACAAAAAAAAAAAACCCAGAATCTCCTTCAGGGAAAGGGGGGGGGGGGGGGGCGACCTCTTGATTCGTTGAAAACTAAAGAGTGAAAATAATTATAATCTAGTTTCTTTAAAGATTATTTGTATGAGAAAAAATATATATATATATCAGAGTATACCTACTAAAATAGTCTGGATTGTACAATTGCAATAGCATGATCGCTGTACGACATACTCCTGGTGAAAAGTTAACACTAATAAATTTTCTTTCCTTTAGTATTTGTGACAGCTTTCATTAATCGAAGTAATTATAAAAATATCTACAGATTTTCTTTTAATTACTTTGAAGCTACTCCAAAAAGTACTCAAAGGATTTGTGATCCGTAATAACAATAGTAACGTACATTACGATGTGGGCATCCATGTTATTCTGGAACTGGTACAGACGCATGTTATGACGTCACCGCAGAGAGCAACAGAATTCAAGCTTAATTAAAATCTGACAGAAATTGTGAAAATTAAGAACTACAAAATTATTTTTAAAAACTATGTAAAATAATTTAGCAACATGGGAAGACGACAGTTGCACAGTTTAAATTCTTTGTAAACAAACGCAACGAAATGTAAACAACAAACCAGTCTCTTGTTTTTGTCAGCGTTTTTTTCGCGATGCTACTAACTAAACATAGGGTAGATGTGCCAGTAATGGACACCCTTAAGGAATTTCTTTAAAAAATATTTTTTTATTAATAGTTAAAATTATTATATTCCAGTTTTTACAATATTATATTAATCTATCGACAATATTTAACCATTCTTATAGCCTCATTTCCCAATATGAATAGAAATTTAATTTTAAATAACAGAAATATATCAAAACACCAAAAAGCCCAGTAATGGACACCCTCTGGCCCAGTAGTGGACACCCTCTGTTCCAGTAATGGACACCCCATAAAAAGTAATAAATATAATTGTTTTTATGACTATTTAGAACTAGAATTTAATGAATACATACTAATGAAACAAAATAGTTATTTTCAAATAAATTTAACATTTAGGATATCAGTAATTAATAAAGTATTTGTGATAATCATTTATTGTTTGTATCAATTATTGAAATTATCAGAAGATCATGTTTTAATTATTTTAGATGGATAGATTAAAATACTAAATATCAGGCAATTACAGCTATCAAATTATTGTAACAGTGGTGGATTTAAAGGGTAATTAAAAAAAAGTTTTGGAATATCAATGTTTAGTTTTGTGCCACTATTTTTAAATGTTTAGTTTTGTGTCACTATTTTTAACAATCTTCCAGGCTCTACTTGATATATCATTTATAATAATTAATATTACAAATATGAAAGAAATGATATTGTGAGTTGAATATTTTAAATACTAAATAAAATAATTTCAAAGTAAAACTGTAGTACTGATGTTTGAGGCCAATGATCTGCAGATTTACTATAGTTTCATGAATATTATCTGTAACTTTCATTAATAGTATTACATTTTTTTTTAAAATAAGGAAACATTTGAGACAGAAAATAGATTTTTAATAGCTTCTGTAACTTAATTGTTTTTATTTAAACGGAGAGGGATTAAGCCCTATGAGCCCCTCTTTGACTGTGCTCTTAAACAATATTTTTTGCTTCCTGGCTGGTTTGATTGCCGGATTATAAAATATGCAAGGTATATGTACTACATAAAAAAATAATAATAAATAAAATAAAATATTGAAATTTCATAAAATAACTTAAAAGCAGCTATTTATAAAAGTTTTGGTGTTATTACATTTTGGTAAGTATAATTTAAAAATTAAATTTGATTATTCAGGTTTGCAGTTAAACCTAAGTATTTTATGCTCTATAAACATTACTAAAATTAAAATTGTATTTTTAGCAATGTCTACATGGGGTGTCCATTACTGGAAAATGACTAATTAACCATCCCAGTAATGGACACCCCTCTTAAAATCTTAAAAATAAATGAAATTTTGTAAATGGCCATTGGTATATAAAATTCAAAGTTTTCTATTGCTACTCAAACAAAAACATTCAAATTTTGCAAGAAAATAAATAATATATAAATTGATTAAACGAAGCCAACTCTTAGCCTCTTCATTAAGATTTTCACAGAAAAACAGCGAAACTTTGAAACATTATTTTCTGCTTCCTGATTGGTTTGATTAAAAGTGTCAACAATAACCCAGTTTTATAAAACATACAAGGGGGAATTATAAAAAAAATAATTAAAGCTAAATATTTATTAGTTATTTTTTTATGAACCAAAAACATCAAGGGGTGTCCATTACTGGCACATCTACCCTATATAGGCTTAAATGTATTATAATCCCGCATCCGTCATCTTGGACTTTTTTTTTCTTGCATGAAAACTCCTTTTTCGCCAAGTAGTAAATGTCGCCAATGGTTAAATATTGTTGACAGATTAATATAATATTGAAAACACTGGAATATAATAATTATAACTATTAATTAAAAAAAAATTTAATTCACGCCACGAAAATAATCAAAGATGGCGGATGCAGGATTATAATACATCTGTTCCTTTTGTTGTTATTAATGTGAAATCCTTATATAATCGAGCTTACTATTTACAGAAAGTGGAATGCATATAGGGTAGATGTGCCAGTAATGGACACCCCTTGATGTTTTTGGTTCATAAAAAAATAACTAATATTTAGCTTTAATTATTTTTTTTATAATTCCCACTTGTATGTTTTATAAAACTACGTTGTTGACACTTTTAATCAAACCAATCGGGAAGCAGAAAATGATGTTTCAAAGTTTCGCTGTTTTTCTGTGAAAATCTTAATGAAGAGGTTGTTAAGAGCTGGCTTCGTTTAATTAATTTATATATTATTTATTTTCTTGCAAAATTTGAATGTTTTTGCTTCAGTAGCAGTAGAAAACTTTGAATTTTATATACTAATGGCTATTTACAAAATTTCATTTCTTTTTAAGGTTTTAAGAGGGGGTGTCCATTATTGGGATGGTTAATAAGTCATTTTCCAGTAATGGACACCCCGTGTAGACATTGCTGAAAATGCAATTTTAGTAATGGTTATAGTCAGGGGTGTAAAAGTTTTTTGAAAATCTAGGAGCCAGTTACTATCGATAACAAATTTGTAAAATGAAATTACAGTATAAGTTAATAATAGTACATACAACTTACTCTTTTTAATTAAATATATCTGACACATGACATAAATTTTTCTTGTATAAAAAAGTAATGTTACATAAAATTATAAATATTGATATAAAAATATTGGAAGTGCTGATGTAAAATACAAATAATAGGTAATCATTAAAAACTTCTTTAAACACCTCAAAAGTACAAATATGTAATTCACTTCAAGGACTATAATATATGCTATAAATCAATACTGTTAACTTATTGTTTGTTCTCATTTGCTTTTAAATTTTTGATGTTTATGACCGCTCATGTGTCTTGTTGTTTTTGATGTAAAGTACCAGCATTCAATTGCTTTTGTAGGATTAAATGCTTCTACAGAAGGTCCATTTAAATTTTGTGATGTCTAAGTAGAGCGAAACTTGTTCTTGATAAAATTCATTGTGCTGAATCCTCGCTCACAGGATGCAGTTGCCACAGGTATTACAGATACAATTTGCAGTAACTTTGATAAAATTGGAAATTTAGAATCATTTTTCATTGATTTGATCAAAAGCTCACTAAATTTCATGTCTTTGCATAGTACCTTAACCTGTTCACGACGGCGTGCATTCAGAAGTGCGCATCTGAGGACGGAGCGGGAAAATTTGATTTAATCTTCTGGGCCGAAGGATTTTGCGAAACTAAGCCTAACTCTTCTAAAGAGTTCTTCAAACATTTATAAAAGATTCATTTTTCCATGTAACCTTTTGAAATGCACATACATGAAATATGTTGTTAATATATATACTTAGGCAAAAAAAATGAAATATTTTCTCGGATATTTCAATGTAAAAATGACTTTTTAAACAAATATAATGCATGTTTTAATCACGTTTTTCAGTTTAAAAAAATTATATGATTACAAAACACTTATGTTCCTTTAATATAGCAACATATGAAATGTTTTGCTCAAATAAAGGATAATTTTGTTTAAAAAAATAATAGTTTTGTTTCTAAATAATTGTTAACACATTCCATAAATAAGACAAGTATTTTTAAAAAGCTGATTTATTCACAAATAAAAATAATTAAATAAAACTTTCAAGCAGCTTCTGCATGAAACTTTTTAATGCTTATTATGCAGACAAACATAAAAAATAGTTTGAAAACTTTTAATTTAATTTAAAATATTTGTGAAAATTCAAAATTTACATGTAAATATATAATCAATCATGAAATATCTATCAAATAAAAAGTATTGAATAATAATAAATAATAATAAGTAAAATAGATTTATACTTTAAAATAAACCTTTCTAAAAAGTTGTTGATGTTAAAAATATTTTTGAAAATAAAAGAAATAATACATATATTAACGTATAATAAAACGAAATATCAATTAAAGAATATTTAATAAGAATGAGTAAGCATGAATAACTTAAAATACATTCTTCCAAAAATTTGTTTATGTTAAAATATCTTTATAAACATCTTTTAATATATATATATATACCTATTTAAACATATAAATAAATTTATGAGGTTAATAGTATTGAATGATATTTTTTAATAATAAATATAACTGTTTAATAATTTTAAATATAATGATAAAAAATGCCGTTAATGTTAAAAGTATTTTATAAAATGGAAATATTAACGAAATCATATAAATGTATTCAATTATAAGGGGCAAACTGATTATTAATTGAAACTATTAACTTTAAAACCTGCGTTTAATGATTGTGTTCAATGATTGTGTTAGAATCACACCACTCTCTTAAATTTTACTTTCTGAAAATACATTAATTTCATGCATTTTTTTTTTCTTTTACTAAATATTTTTCACTATCCCAGTTATTCCATTGTCAGTAAAATACATTACGTTTTTAGGCATTTTAAAGAGTTTGTAAAATAAGATACATAAATATAGATAATTTAAGACGAAATTATTTGAAACAGTATGGATAATTATTGAAGGAAAACTAAAAAAAAAGTAGAAGAAGAGCGCACAAAAGTTTTGACTTGACGGTGCCGAAAATATTTTGAACAAGCATCCGCAAAGATATTTAAACTGCGTAGTTCGTAGCAGCATTTGTTGAAACAAAATAAAAAATATAAATAGGCCTCCCGCTTTCCTGCTCAATGAATGAAAATCTGAAACTATTAATCACCATGCCGTACAAACAAACTCTTTCCAATCGAGATAAACGTAGAAAAAAAGTAATTGAAAATGAATCAACTGCAAGCCTAGCCATATGCATACGTAAAGCTTACACCATATGCTTAGAGTTGGTCAGCTGACTCAACCATTCCTTTTCTCAAGTGTGGGAGAAAAACTTCTGATAAACAAAAAATAAAGTTTCATTTGGCACATAAAAGATTTATGATAAAAAGAAAATCACGTTTCAGAAGCATAAATAGATCATAGATGTATGTGAAATAAACACACTTTTTTTTCATTGCAGTCATTATTAGAAGAAAATTAAATTGACATGGATTAAAAATATATTAATTGATTCTATTTGCTTTCTTAGATAGAAGGAAATATGTTCTTCCCAAATGTATATTCAAATTTCATTACGAATTTTTTTTCCCGAGTTAAACTTTCTGGAATAAAACGTTCCAACTGTGTGGCACGAATACCGGTCGCTCGGGATGTGAGTGCCAAAACCGCCGGCACGTATACCCGTCGCGCGGGATGAAAGTGCAAATGAGGCTGGCACGAATACCGGTCGCTCGTCCCGAACGGGTTAAACTCGTACCATTCGTCAAGAGCAATACTTTCAGTTGTTTCCAAATCAACATTCAATGTGACAAAATATTTCTGGAAATGATTTAATAATAATTTTAATAAGTCCAGTTCAGTGAAAGAGAACTTCATTTATTTTTTTTCTTTGAGCATGGAACAAAAAGAAAAAAATCCATAAATAATCGGTGATGTTGCTGTACTTGAAAAATCCTGGGTCCCTTTTTTTTTACAGAAGTGGGTCCCCATCAATAATAATTCATATTTTAAAGGAATAAATTAAACTTGTTTATTTCGAAAAGATAAAAAAAAATCCATTAATTATTGTTTTAATAATAATTAAATAATGAATTAAAACCAGTATTATTTGCACTCAAATAAGGTATTTTTAAAAAATATTAAAAGAAATTTTCTTTACTTTTTTAAAAGTAAAAATGCAAGATACAATTTTAATTGTAAAATAAAGTTTATTTGAGAGTGGAAGATATCAAGTTCCACTAATGTTCGCATTTCTTTTAAAAAGGGGCAAGACGGGTATATTGAAAAAGATATTTTTGCTGAAAAAAAGAAATTAAGTAAAGGGGTACTTTTTGTTGAATAATAGGTGCTTTCATTGCACTTTCCATTGAATTATTTGTCAGCATAGATCTGTGTTAGAATCGGACATTTTCCTTGGAAGGGAAATTCACATCTAAATCATAAATAAGCATCAAATCCTAAATCTTCTAAAGGTGGGAGACTTTTCAATGCAGTAAGGGGGGGGGGGGGGAGGGAGTTCACTGGTCCACCCCCTGAGTACATTATCAAAGTACACTGAAATCATGCTGTATTTTTAAAAATCTCATTAAAAAAAATTAAATCCTATTTTATGAATGTTCTACCTATAAGTTTGGTTTGCAGATCTTTTTTGGTGCTTTGGATGCTTTGACTAAATTCACGTTTTTTCCGCGAACCTTTGACGAAATTCGCTATTTTTTCGCGAACCTGTTTGGAAAATCGTGTTTTTTCCGCGATACTTTGACGAAATGTGATCTTTTGACGAAATTCAGCTTTATTCCGCGATTTTTTGACGGAATTCGCTATTTTTTTCGCGATCCTTTGCCGAAATACGCTATTTTTTCGCGGCTCTTTTACGAAAATCGCGTTTTTCCGCGATATTTTGATGAAATTTGCGTTTTTTTCACGATCTTTTGACAAAAATCGGCTTTCCGCGATCCTTTGACGAAATACGCTATTTTTTCGCGGCACTTTTACAAAAATCGTGTTTTTTCCGCGATATTTTGATGAAATTTGTGCTATTTTTTGCGATGAAAATCTGCTTTTTTCCGCGATTTTTTGACGAAATACGCTATTTTTTTCGCGATCTTTTGTCGGAATACGCTATTTTTCGTGATCCTTTGACAAAAATCGGCTTTTTCTGCGATTTTTTGACGAAATACGTTATTTTTTCGTGGCCCTTTTATGAAAATCGTGTTTTTTCCGCGATCCTTTGATGATAATCGGCTTTTTTCCGCGATTTTTTGACGAAATTATGCGTCCCATGGGACGCGTAAGAGCTATCTTTTTGCGTGAGGTCTCCGATTTTTTGCGTAATTTACGCGCTATAGCGCGTCCGCTGCATCGCTGATAATCAATGCAGTGTTCGAAATTAACGGTCGTTAGTCGTCAAATACGACTAAATTATTGTATTTGACGACTACAAAATTATTTCTGGTCGTCAAATTTGACGCCTAGCTTTTTTTAATTTAACTTTGAAAGCTCCCGGTTTGTACAATTTTTTTCTGCCGCCGATGGTACTTCCAAAATCGAGCACCTGCTTTTGAAAAGAGAGAGAAGGGGGTGGGGATACGTGACACGTGGTAAGTATTTCTTTAATAGTAATCCCCACTAAGACTATTCTATAGTCCAGACTTTTCATAGAAGGTTCTATTGTCTGTGGTAATCCCCTTACACTTGTCAGTCACAGTAAGGTGGTTCCAGGCAGTGACCAATTACTGATAAAACTGATCTTGGAGGTTACACCCCAAAAATTCTTGCACCTCACATGTTCAAAAGTTTGGTAGCTGTGTTAAAATTTCGAATAAGTGGAGTGTCATTTTCTTAAAGTGTAAGGTGAACACGTGCATAATGGCGAAATGGAATATATCTTCCTTTTTTACGATCGCATGTTCATCTAATACAAAACGTTTAAAACTCAATGATAATGAAGAAAAAGAAGTTAAAGAAGCGAATGATGAAAACAATAAAGAAAAAAATTGTAAATCTGCTCGAAAAATTGTAAATAGTGCAACTTTTTTGAAATGGCAAAAAGAAAATCCCTGGCTCATACAAGAGCAAAATTTGATGGTATGCACTCTGTGCAAAGAGTTTGCTAAAGCTGAAGATACCAACTTCGTGAATGGATGTCCAGCTCTACGATATGAGACAATAAGTAATTTTTTTTCTGACAATGATCTTATTTCTTTTCTTACTAATTTATTTTTATTTACTTAAGTTTAAAAAAAAAAAAAGAAAAGAAAATATACCTGTCTTTTGGGTTGATTTTTTGGAATTATAAAATCAATATTTTTATTCATTTCTCACTTCTATTAACCTGTTCGCGACGGCGCGCGCATTCTGAAGTGCGCATCTGAGGACGGAGCGGGAAAATTTGATTTCTTCTTCTGGGCCGAAGGATTTTGCGAAGCTAAGCCTAACTCTTGCAAAGTGTTCTTTGAAAAATTATAAAAGATTCATTTTTCCATATAACCTTTTGAGATACACATGCACGGAATAAGTTATTACATATATTCACGCAAAGAATTGAGCTATTTTCTCAACTATTTCAGTACAAAAATGAGTTTTTAAGCATATATAATGTATATTTTAAGCACTTTTTTAGGTTAAAAAATAATATAATATGGTCACAAAATACTTACGTGCCTTTCATATAGCAACATATGAAGCATTTTGCTCAAATAAAAAATAATTTTGTAAAAAAAAATAATAGTTTTATTTTTATTTCTAACACATTCCTTAAGAAAAATAAGTGTTTTAATAGAGCTGATTTATTCACAAATAAAATAGTTAAATAAAACTTGTAAGCAACTTGTGCATGCTACATTTTAATACTTAATATACAGACATACATAAAAAAAAGTTTGAAAATGCTTAATTTAATTTAAAATATTTTTGAAAATTAAAAATTTACATGTAAATATATAATCAATCATAATATATCTATCAAATAAAAAGTATTGAATAATAATAAGTAATAATAAATACACTAGAGCTACACTTTAAAATATGCATTTCTAAACAGTCATTAAATGTTAAAAATATTTTTAAAATAAAAGAAAAAAATACATAGTTACGTATAATAAAACGAAATATCAAATAAAGAGTATTTGATAATAATGAGTAAACTTGAATGATAACTTAAAATACATTCATCAATGAATTCGTTGATGTTAATATATATTTATTTATATCTTATGTATTAGAAATATTTAAAAATATAAATAAATTTATGAAATTAAAAGTTTTGAATAATAATTAAAAATAATGAAAGAAACTGAGTAATAATTTAAAATATGCGTATCAAATATGTCAGTAATGTTAAAAGTATTTTTAAAATTGGATATATACATATATATATGGGGCTGTGCATATATAACGTTATCATTTCAGGGGGGGGGGGGGGGGGGGGGGTCTGGCACATGATATCGCTATAGGGAGGGGCAATTTGTCTTTTGATATCGTTATCATTTTTGATCCAACCAAACTTTTCTTTTTTTTATTTGTAACTTGGTATGTAAATTTTCTCTTTCTATTTATAATTTGTTCTTTACATCAAAATAGTATGTTATCTTTTTTAGTATGTTATCTATTTTTATGATAATACAAAGTTATTATTAAAATCATTAAATGATTATAAAATTAATTAATTCCAAAATGTGGAATACCCCAACATTTGGCATTCCTATTCTTCTGTCATATGTGTATGCATATATAATCCGCTGTTCAATATACCATATGCGACATATGTTTGAAATGATATTTGTGTTTGCGATGAGTAAATGAAAGAGAAATAATGTTGCCCACCTGTTTTGTTGATACGAAATTATGCTTACACCCCCCCCCCGTTCCCTTATGGACGAAAGTGTAAGAAGACATTGTTACTGATGTTACATTATGTAACAAAAAGCTATTATTAAATTCTTTTAAATACTATTTCTTTTAAGTGTTATTTGATATAAAGTTATCTTATGTATAAACTTCTCTCCATTTTGAATCAATGAAGTATGCGAAAAATAAATCTAACCATATTTGTATATCCCTCCAAACAAAAGAGAAAAATTAAAAAAAAAATTAGACATTGATAACGATATCATTATGGGAGGGGGGGGGGGGGTTCGAGGGATGATAACATATGCTATCGTAGGGGGGGGGGGAGAGGAAATTAAAAATTACCAAAAAAGATGATAGTTATATCAGTACAGCCCCTATATATATATAATTAAATATAACGAATAAATGTATTAAATTATATTGGTTAAAACTGACCATTAATTCGAAATGTGCACGCTAATGTATGCGCTTATTTATCAAAAGTCAGAGTTCAACGATTGTGTCACAATCACTAACTCTCAGAAATTTTACTTTCTGAAGACTGCGTTTTTTGACATTTTAATGAGTTTGTCAAACACGATATTTAAATATAGTTAATTTAATTTAAAATGAATTAATTTGAAGCGATATATAAAATTATTGAAGGTAAAATTGAAAAATTTAACCAAAGTAACCCAAATCAGTAACTTTATTTTCTTTCTTTCTCTCTCTCCCTCTTTTTTTTTTTTTACTGCTCTCAGCTGAATTTGCCGCAACAAGAGAAAATATAAAATGGAGTCACACTTTTATTCTCAAGGAACAAATCCCAGAGCTCAGTAATCACAACTAGACAAATAACCAATTTCCAATCGAGATAATTGAAAAAAAGCTAATAGAAAATGCGCAACCGTAGTAGATCTACAAATAAGCCATTTCTAATCCAGATAAAAGTAAAGAAAAAAAAGAGTAATAGCATGCATATTGCGACTCTTAGTCAGACGCGCAAATGAAGTATACTCATACGTCATATGTTTTCAGTTTATCAGCTGACCCACACATTCTCCCTTCCAAGAGCTGCAGAAAATTTTTTGCGATAAATAAAAAATAAAGCTTTATTAGACACGTAAAAGATTTATGATCGAAAAGAGATCATGTTTCAGAAACATAAACATAAATTGATGATGAAATAAACAATTTTTTTTTTCATTGAAATATTTTTTTTGAAAAACCAAGATTCACATGGATAAAAAAATATTAATTGTATTCCATTTGATTTCCTTGTTAGAAGGAAATGTGATCTTCCCTAATATAAATTCAAATATGATCAACAAAATTTTTTTGTACGCTATATTTTTTGAAATACGAGTAACGAAAAACGTTCCAAACTCACGGCACGAATACCAGTCGCTCGGGATGTAAGTGCCAACAGCGCCGGCACGAATACCGGTCGCGCGGGATGCAAGTGCCAACAACGCCGGCACGAATACCGGTCGCTCGTCCCCAAGGGGTTAAATTAAAATTAAACAGATTTTGTACAAAAACATAATTATTTGAAAATATTATGTAGCAAAACGAGCAGTTATTTTGCTTGCTTTATCGCCGATAATGCGGAAATAATCATTAAGGATTTATTTCAAATTAGCTTCCTGCATTTTCATCAAATAGATCATCAAACCGCATAAATCTATCCCCCCCCCCCCCCCCCCCCCACACACACACACATACGCACAGAAAAAAAAAAAAATCATTTCCAACTTCTTTTATTTTTAAAAGGATAATAAATATATATTTGGATTGAAATCTGAATAATAGCTCTTACAGCCGGAATAAATAACTGTAATAACTATAAAATAAACAACTTCTAAAGCATTAGAAGTTCTTATAAACAATCTCTGAACTAAACCGTTCTCTTTCAAAGCTGACCTTTGATCCGAAAGAAAACGCAGATGTTAGCAAGCAGCCGCAAACTGAAAGAGTATTTATTTATTCTTTTGTTCGGGAAGCGCGAGATATTTTGAAAAATATCGTGTAAAAATATATGTAAAGCAGTTTTAAACTTTCTTATAAATCTCATTAAAAGAAAAAAAATACTTTGAAATGAGCTATAGTATTTTCAGTTAATAACAGAGATGCATTGTAATGAGTATACGGATGCAGAACATGTGGCCTGAAATAATATACGAACATTTATGCAGTGGTCGCGTTTCTCATCTCCACTTTTCCCATTCGCGAAAAAAAAAAAAAAAGAGTGCCGATTCTTTCTTTTTCTTTTTTTTTTTTTTATTATTTATATATTTTTTGGCAAAAGCTGGATGAACAAAAAAAAAAAAATCTTTAATTTTCAATTTTTCATGTGGAAGTTACCCGTTAAATATTTACCTCAAAGAAATAAATATATTTGTCCCATATTTTTCTTATGAACTTTTAACTATAAAAAATATTGATTAAAAAAAAATACAGGTTTTATTTAAATTATTTTTTTAATATTTTAGAGTGATAGTTAGATCGTTTATATGATTACTTAGAATTTTTTAACATTTCTTATGGTTTTATTTTAGCTAATTAACCAAAGTAAAAGTAAATATTAAAATTTTTGTGGCTAAAAGGAATTAAATGCGGCTGAATCTGGGGCCAAAGAAAAACACAATCTCAGAAATACCTCTATATATTGTTTTGTTTATAGTTTAAAAAATTTAAATCATTTTCTAATGCAGTTTTTTAGCATAATTTTATTTTTCAAAATCTAAAAATAGATAAAAATGGCAGTCATAAACAGCTTTATTTGTATTGTCTTGAAATTAATGGAAAAAAATTCTAAGCCATAATTTAAAATTTCATAACTGTTATTTTGATTACCATATCAACTTCAATGTATCTTGTAAATTTTTGGTAAGAAAATAGGGAGTGCAATGAACAGTAAATATAGTTATTAATTTTCATTAATTTAAATTTGAGTATTTTCATCTTTTTAAAATTTAAGTTCAAAAATATTTAATGACAAACTAAGCATTTTTGGTTTTTTCTTTAAAAAGAAAAAAAAGGGTAATGCTTTTTGTTCAATAACAAGTTAATATTGAGACACATGTTTGGATTTGGAGGAAAGCTAATTTTGCTTTACATTTTTCTTTCAATTTCTAAAAATAGTAATAATTAAAAAAGCTTTATATGAGTTTTACAAATGCTTCAATTTTTATAATCTTAGAGATTAAAACTTCAATCATTTAATATATATATCAGTGTTTATAAAGTAGCGTATAATGTTAGTTATGTTAAAAATAAATTTTAGAAATGACGACTAGAAATTTTAATTTGACGCCTAAGATGTTTATAGTAGGCGTCATTTGATGCCTTACTTTCATCTTCCAATTTCTGTCACTGAATCAATGTTATAAATATGAATTATTTTTCATGTCCTAAGATATATCTAGGTGCCAGTGTCGAAAATTTAGTCGCCCAGGCGACCTGGCGCCCGGTATTTTTACACCCCTGGTTATAGTGCATAAAATACTTTGGCTGAATCCCAATACAGCTGAGACACTTGGCATCGTTCAATTTGGCGAGGCGTTAAATGGATCTTTGTTGTTACCAGTTTGTTTCGTAAATTCTTTCCACGCCTACAGTTATGTGATTTTGAATTTAGATTGGTTGGATGGGATTGGTTGATTTCTTGTGTATTGGATGGCTAAGCCTACCTTTGACAACTCAACTCCGCACATACACGTGATTTTTCAGCAAATTAGCGGAATTCAGTGAATTTTTTTTTCCCTAATTCGCGCAGTTCCGCGAATTGTAATTCTATTAATCTGGTATTTACATTATATCTGAAGTCCACGAAAATGTATAAAATCGGTTACAAACACGTGATTACCAGACATGATGGGCGGGCATCTTTGCCCATCAATTTTGATCCAAACAATCGTAAATAATCGTCAATCTGTAGCCAGTATTTTGAGCCAGCCAATCACAAGCCACCACATCTTTCAACTTCGGGAATATGCTTCACGCCTCCTTCCACACCACGGGATAAGAAACGAAGGAAAGACGTTTTGTCATTCGCTAGTTTCAGTATTTGCGATTGCGAGCGAGAGCGATCTGTCGAAACAAATGATCGCTCGCTCACAATTGCAATTCCGTAAGTGAATAAGGGTGTTGAGTTATGTTATCTTGGAATGGCAGCAAAACGCTACTCATGTTATGTTGATCTGTAAATGAAACAAATCAGCGTGCACGAAAATAATCGAAATTGATCGTCCTTTCTTGCCGAAAAATGTGTGCATTGTTTTAAGTCGTTTTTGTATATTTTTTTTTAACAGCATTTAGCTGGTGGCAGATAATTTTAGATATTTTATTGTTAATTTAATTCGAAAGTAAATGTATTAAGATTTGATTGCACGTGCTGTGCTTTTAGGAACTATGCTTGTTCTACAGAAATCGGATGATCTTACACCCGTATTCTCGCTTCGTCCGAATGCGAAAATTTGGCGGAACGCCCCCCTTCGCGACATCACTTTGACGTCATCGTGGCATACAAAAGGGAAAACTGTATTCTGGAGCACTTCTTTTCGTATTTGGCGAAAAGTTAGATGCGAAAATTTATTTCGAATGTTTACATTTTTTCGGCTGCTCTTTTCGCCATCTCAAAGTAGGTGAAAAGCCCATTTCGGATGCAACTTTTATGATTGTTTACAAACAATAGGACATTTAACTAAGTAAGTTTCTAGTATTTTTCTGTGTTAGAGCTTCTTTATTGCATTTGTGAAGAATATTATAGTGTATTTGGTAAAAATTTTGCTAAAAAAATGAGTATTTATTCTGTTATTTTGATGTGTGGAGGATTTGTTGATATTTTGCTTGCATTTATCGACGTTTGATATATATATATATATAATTATTATTATTATTTAATTATTTTGAAATAAAATATTAACATTATAAAAAATACTTTTATTTAAAAAAAACAGATGTTAGGAGACGATTTTAAAGTTGTAGAATTATTTTTAAATGGAGATAAATCATGGATTGAAATGCATACATATTTATAAAATAAAAAATGTGTGTGTGTTTATAGGCAATTGCTTGAAAATAATAAAGTTTTTTTATACATTTAAGGGCGATAAATATGAATTGAAAGAGTTATATAGAAATATTCATTAAAATATAGAATATATCTTCATAGATTATTTTTAGCCAGGAAAAGATTACATGGATGTCATAAATCGGTCATGACCATTTGAAAATCTCATGTTACTTACAGTTTTATGATACATCAGATTAATTACTATCAAACGGTCGTTTTTTTCGCCACCTTCAATTTAATCTTGTGAGATAATAGTATACAGTACAGTTGAAATATACAGTTATTAATCTATTTGAAAATGCCTATTGGCAAAATAGTTTTTACTACTTGTTAAATAATATGAAGAATCTGAGAAATTCTGATGGCATTGGTACCGTCTGATCAAAATCCAAGAGAGGGGAGAATTTTCAGCAAATTGATGATAATTATTATAATAAATAAAAGCACTTTGCTTTCAATCATAACTGCTTTACCTATATTTAATTATTTTAAGTCAAATGGGTAAACTCTTTTTTTTCCTTTTTATTTAATCATTGAAAAAAATAACTTCAAAATTCAAGGGTTTGGAGTTGATGCTTTCCTGCAAATGCAGTTATACAAAGAGTATAATAATTTAATTGTTATGTGTTACATAGTTTTAACTATAATACTATCTCAAGAAATACATGCTATTAATATTTGATTTTATTTATTTATTTTACATATAATCTTAGGTTTTGATGAATGCTTAGCTGAAAATGTTTTCTATAGTGCACCTCTTCCCATTGAAGTTGCCAAGAATATGAAATAATCTGTACTGAGGTGTACATTAAACTGGTTGAAATAATTTTTAATATTAATATAATTTTTCAAAATTGTTATATCTATGTTCTCTGTGTAAGAAAAATGCATACCATTACCTTCTTGTATTTTTGAAAAATGGTGAAGAATAAAATGTTTTTTTAACTTCATTTTAATTATTTATTATTGTATGTTACAGTTCTTTTTTCATTAATTAATATGAAAATAAATAAAGTTCATGAAATTATCTTTTCAAATATAATAGTAATTTTATTTTGCACTATTATTAAATTTGAATGGCTTTGTTACTAAATATTTATGCATTTCCAATAATAATATAACAAGGCAAAAACTGAATAATAAACACATGGTAGAATTTAATTATTGAAGTTCTTTTCTTTAATATTGCATATTATATAGTAATGATAATCTAAAAGTTAAAATATCAGTGAAAAGATACTCAAAAACATAATTTAGATAATCTTTTTTAGTACAGTTACAAAATCAAATTTATACATGCAAGAATAAAATTTTCAGGAAAAAAAAAAAAAAAAAACTATAAATGTTATATAAGCAGCTTTGATTACTTCTTTTTTGTGGTTTATATTCTTTGAAAACTGCTTTTATGAAATTTTTTTTCTTCCCTTTTTGGGAGAAATTTTTAAAAATGTTTATATATTAAGAATGTGAAACTTTTATTCATGTGTTTTATACATTAATCACACATATAAATATACAAGAAAATATTTTGATTGCTGTAAAAGTAGAAAGATTGAACTTAAAAAAAATAATAGCAGTAATTTTTCTTGATTTTATAAAAATTGTTCAAGTAATATCTAAAGCAGACAAATGACTTACTTGCATGTACTTATCAACTGCATAGTAAATGTAATACAGACGAGTAAAGTTCAATAAGAGTTTTGTTTGCAGTTGAAAATGTATTTCTTACATTATATAATTTTTTATAAAAAAGAAGGTATTAAGCTTTTGAAAAAATATGTTTCACTTTTTAAAATTTGCAATCACTATTTTAATAACATGCATGATAAATAAATATTAATTGATGTTCCTGTAAAAATAACAGAAAAAAGAAATGCAGGTTATGATGTGTTGCTATACTGAAATAGTGATTGAAAGTTTTAAAAATTAAATTTGCAGGCATTTTATTTGACGCAGATATATTTTGGGAGATTTAGATTTTTCTTTACCCTTGATTTTTGAAAAATCCTTGAAAAATAGAAATTATAATTTTTATTTTCATCAGTGTTGAGAAAAAAAAACTTTATTATTATTTTCTTTTGCAAATAAATATTAAAAATAAAATACATTTCTTTATTAGATGCTTTTATTAATGTACTTAAAAAAAAAAAAAAAAAAAAAAAAAACAGAGAAAAACATGAACTGCTGCAAAATATTGTATTATGCATATGAAAGATAATATAAAAATTACATTACCAGTCAAAACAAATAATAACTTGAAAGCTTCTGCTAATTATCTCTGCATAAAGGATAAAGGTAAACAGCTCTGACACTTAATATAAAGTTAAATTTCTTGGAGGTTTTTAAAACCATTCTTTTATTTTTTTACAAATGGAAATATGCCCTTTTATTGGAGTTATATGTATATAAAGCTAAAAATAAGTTGCAGTAATGAGTCTTTTGACTTTCAGAACTATCAATCACTATTTTAATAAGATGAAAAGGAATGAAAATTTTCTTTTTTACATGTAAGTACAGTAGAAGATCTTTATAACGCAATTCTATATAACGCAATTCTCTATATAACGCACAACTTCTCAGATGTAAACAATGAATTTTGCAGTTAAAAAGCACCTGCATTTTCACATTGTAAAAATATTGCTACTCTCTAGAGAACTAAATTTGATACATTAGTTCAACTTTATCTCCTAATTCAAGACTTTTTTAATGAAAAAATGCTATTAGTACAATAAACATTTTTGAAAATGTCTAATATAAGGGATAGTTGTGTCAGTTATATTTGGATCATGTTTATAAAGTAAATTTAACAATGTCTGATCTATATTATGCAAAAATTTATAATTTGAATAACTCTTGGTAACAAGGAATGCAGTATAAAGATATTCTAATGTATTTTGATATGTTTCAGACATATTTGGCCATATTTACAAGGTAAATTTAATGATGTGATCCATATAACGTAAAATTCTGTATAACGCACAACCTTGTGTTTTTAGGTTTGCGTTATAAAGATCTTCTACTGTATAATGTTAGGCTGGTAGGGAGGGTGTGAGTGTATATGTGTATGCTGTAATATTGAAATAGTGATTGAAAGCTTTCTAGAAATCTAACTTGCAGTGTTAATGAAATATTTAAGACTCAGAATTGTATTCTGTGGTAAGGCATTCTACTCACCATGTAAATGTTTTGATTCTTTAAATATATTAATCATCCTGATAAATTTATTAAAAGAATAAAAAAAAAAAAGTTTCTTTTACTCTCTAAGCAGGATTTGTGATTTTTTTAAATAAAAATTGGTACTTTTCGGTTAGCCGGGCACCAGTGTTATATATACATACATACATACATATATATATATGTATATATACATACATATATATGTATATCTATATACATATGTATGTATGTATATATAACACTGGCGCCCGGCTAACCGAAAAGTACCTAAAAATTTAATTTAAAAAGTATAATTTTAAAGTAAAATACCCTTCACTAAATCATTAAAATTAAATTAATTTGAAAAGTTTATGAAAAAAAAAACTCATCACCTGGTTAATTGGAAATATTAAATATTTTTTATGAAAGCCTTAATTGATTAATCTTTTGTGTATTAAGTCTGCTAACACATTGGTAAGAAAACAATAAAAATTTGATCTGGGAGACCTCTCTAAAATTTATATTTTCTTAATAAAATTCTGAATTGATACTTAATAAGTAAAAATGTATTAAATAAAATAAAATTTCTTTTTAGTTATCATTTTATAAACTAATTTGTTTGTTTGTTTGTTTTTGACCCTCTCGGGCCCGGTGAGCAGCTTTCTATTTCTGTATAGCTGTCTTACTCCACTACCAAGATACACAACAAAAGTCAGATACGCCAGAAACTAAACAGACCGGCACAACGCAGTACCACCACTGACAAGATTCCTCCTATACAGCAGCATCGATCCAACTCCGACAGTGACGATAAATCTCATTCAATAACTGTGAGAACAAACCCAACTCTTCATCTCCCTTTCTCCCCATAGCCGCAAAGATCTCTTCGTACGACATTCTCTTCGACATCGATAGCTTTCCAAAAATCTTATCCCGAATCCTACAGAATTTCTTACATTTCAAAACCAAGTGCTCCTCAGTTTGCTCCTCGCCACCACACAAATCACACTTTGCATCTCCCCTACCCAGAAACTTCTTATGACGAACTAGAGTAAGAACAGTTTTTGTCAGAAACCGAGCAAAAATTACACCACTCTCCCTCCTAAGACACTGATGCGGATGCCCTATGCTAGCGTAATCCCAACCACGACCTGAATGATCAATCCTATACTGGTTCCAATCCCAAACAGACTCCCTCTGTTTGTTATTCCTCACAACCTTCATCCAGTCCTCAGGAGAAAACCATGGAATACTAATATTGCTATACGGGCCATTCCTGGCCAGCTCATCTGCACACTCGTTGATGTCAATACCTTTATGTCCAGGCACCCAGATAAACTCCATCTGAAACTGATCAATCCTCTTCCTGTTGATCTCGTCCCTTAGCATGGTGATAACCGCCACAGACTTTCGATTGATCTTCTCAAGGGCCATCAAGACACTTTTGGCATCCGTGAAAAACATATATTTCCCACCCTTCACCATATAATATTTAATGGCAACCAATAATGCAATCGCTTCTGCAGTAAAAATCGAATTGACATTGGGAATTTTCAACGCCATCCGATTACCCGTATGTTGGTTGACCATTCCAATCGCAGTCTTGTTTTCCTCTTTTGAAGCATCTGTTGCAATGATGATCGCCTTGTCTCTATGCATCTGGTAAAACCAGCCAAACGAATTCCTAATAACCTCCTCAGGGAAATCTTTATTTTGGAAAGGCCAGGCATTTACATGAATTTTACAGTTTTCATTCACCTTGGTCCCCCACTTGTACGTGATCATTTCGTTAACATTCGTGTTATGCCGACCCAGGATATTCTGTTCCCTGTAAAGCAAATCCTCTGACAACACATCAGTATACTCTTTATGTTTAAGTTCAGAAATACTCCTCTTTACAGCCAAGAATTCTCTTCTTGTGTGGCTACTCCAGACCCCGCTCTCTTGTAACAGCACCGGGATTGGACACCATCTTGGCATCCCACTCGCCCATCTAAGGCCCACATTATGAATCACTTGAAGTTGGCGGCTTTCAGTTTTGTTTGAGTGCGCAAGAATCCTCGGGTTACCATCTAGAAGAGAACCCATCATACTATTTGTAATTTTTAAAAGATATTTGGTCTCAGTACCCCAACTCCTGCCAGCAATAACTTTAAGCATGTTCATCCTCTTACTAGATTTCTCTTTCAGCATGGCAATATGGTTCTTAAGATTCCCCTGACTGTTTAAAAACACCCCTAAAACTCTTAACTTCTCTGAAAAGTCTACCTCCTGACCTTTAATCTTAAACTTCTCCACATCCTCATTCCACCGCCCTATCTTCATAATTTGGCACTTATTTGGATTCACCTCAAGATTCCACGCCCGCAACCAATTGATAGTCCTAATCAGATTCTCCTGTAAAATGTCCCTTAACCATTCCACATTATCATGGAACCCATACAGAAAAATATCGTCGGCATAGATCACACAATGAATACAAGAGTCAAAAATCTCAAAGATATCCGCAAGGTAAATGGCAAAAAGAAAAGGAGAAAGAGGGCTGCCCTGTAATAAGCCCCTCAGATACATGAATGGCACCGAGAACACGCCCCTCCACTTAACCCGAATCCTCAGCTCCTGCATGAGATTCCGGACCAGAATACACAGATTCGCGCCTAGCCCCAATTTTTTTTAGTTTAAGAAGTAGACCGTCCCACCATACATTATCATAAGCACCTTTGATGTCCAGAGCCACTAAAAATCCCCTCTGTTTGGCTTGACGTCCTCTCCGAATATCCCTGTAAATCCTGTACGCAGCCGCTTCACAGTCCCTGAATGGAATAAACCCATAGTGGTTCCTATGAAATATTTTGTTGTTCATGCTCCAATTGAGCAGAATATCTAATATCATCTTTTCAAATATTTTTTTACTGGTCACAGTCAAGGCAATTGGCCTATACCCCCTTATATCGTTCCTTTTCTTTCCTGGTTTTCTAATGGGCAGCATGATGACCTCTTTCCAGATTTCAGGGATTTTTTTTGTCTCGAGAGTCCTATTATACATCTCCAGCACCTGAGATAACACCTTGGTTTTTAGGTTTTTAAAAAAATTCATTTTGATCCCGTCTATACCAGGTGAAGTAGATTTACTTTTCCTGATTATCCTCTCCATATGGTCCATCGTAAGTCTTGTGTCCAGCTCATCATCTCCCGAGAAGTCAATAGGTATGTCATGAAGGATAGGAGAATTTTGGAAAATAGTCGCAAACAAATTTGCTTGGGAAACCGCATCAGGAGGACAGTTTTGAAAATTGAAGTCCATATTCGCCTCCTCCTCCTTCAAATTGTTAATCCCCCGGATAATCTTGTAGATGTGAGGGCCCCTTCCAGCGTCCCTGGTAACAGAATCCCAAAACTTCTGATTGTCTTTCTTAATCTGCTTCTTCAGTTTAGCGTTATAGAACTTGTATTTGCACCATAAGTCCAGCTGACCTAAACGGACTGCCTTCCTGTGGTAAAACCTTTTAAGAGCCAATAGTCTACGGGTGACAATCCCCCACCCAGGCGGAAGATTACCCCCACTCACTGGGAACCTCTCCGTGCACTGAATCAACGCCTGAGCGATATCCTTTGACCACCTGTCCATCCCCTCCGCATAAACCTCATCGTCCAAACCATCTACAGCCGAGCAAACTCTATGCCAATTGACCTGGGACCAGTACATTTTCTTACCACCCCCACCACTAGACCTTTCGAGGATTCTGATTGGGTAGTGGTCCGAACCCAACGGATCCGACAGAACATCCACCTGGAAGCTCCGAGCTAAACTGTCCGACACAATTGTCAAATCCAATAATGATCCCGTACCTCCACCCCTACATCTCGTAACCACATCTAAGTTCATTAAAATGGCATCCGTATGTATAATCCAATTCATCAAGTTCATCATTTTATGAGCTTTAGGGTTATTTTCCCAATTGAGGAAATTGATGTTGAAGTCCCCAACAATAATATAATCATGGCCGATCAGATCTTTAATGCTTTCCAACCACCTAATATCAGCAAACCCCTTCGGTGCATAGACGTTGATGATTACGATCCACCTTTTTTTGTACCATATTTTGATCCCAAGCGCCTCGTGATCCCGGCCAATCCTAGGAAGCTGAAGTCTTTCCACAGGTAATCGCTTCAACACCGCTAGCAGCAAACCACCTCCCCCCCTCGATAAACTACTAGGCCTATCAGCTCGAAATAAATTCCTATTCCTGAAGGATAAATTAAAATTGTTGCTAAGAAGCGTTTCCTGAAACGCCCAAACAATACAGTTGCGAAACATCCCGGTACGCAGCCAGGGTAAATTAGACCTGAGACCTCTAATATTCCACTGACAAAGAAAAGTGTCCATGAACAATAACAAAAAAAAACTCACAAAGAACACAGAATCGCTAAGAAACACAAAAATTATCAACACTTATCCCAAAAACCAGCATACCAGTAAATCCAGATACCGATCCACCAGCTGACAATGAACCGAGCACTAGTACCACAGAACAGTCCATGACCCTTATCCATTTTCTGTATCAACCAACATTTTATCAATCTCTGGAGCTAGATATTCCTGTAACAGCAATCTTTCACCTTCCTGGGCTTCATTCGATAATTTTAATTTTTTCTCTCTTAACTGAGAATAGAACTCCCCCATGATATCTCTTTTTCCAATTTTATCTTTTACTGTCGTTTCTTTTTCATTTCCTTCCACCGCGTTTTCGATTTCATTTACTGATTTTTGTTGTAAGCTCACCATAACTTCGCACATATTCATTACTATGTCCATTATTTTGTTGAACTTCTCTTCCATAAGAACAGCTAACTTGTGATAGTTACCTTCATCGTTCACTTTTTCGATGTTTATTTTTGTTTTGGCCGCGTAGCTTTTAGCTGTTTTCAAATTGAACTGTCGTCTAGCTTCAGCCAGCGTGATATGGTTTTCACTTTTAAATTTTTGAATTTCCACCTCTCGTTTTTTAATTTCGCATTCCTCGTCGTCTGCTTCATGATTTTGCTCACAATTTGCGCATTTGACTTCGGCTTCTTTGCATACCAACTCAGGGTGGTTTTTCCCACATCTTTTGCATCTTTTGTCGTTTGTGCATTTATTCGTTCCATGGTTGAAGCTTTGGCAAATATTGCATTTTCTTGGCCTGTCTACAAATAAACTTATTTTCTGTCGCATATAAAACATTTTAATGTATTCTGGTAGGACATGTCCATATATGGTTATAAGCACTGTTCCCGTGGGAACTGTGCGGCCTTCATATCTCTTTGTAAATCTTCTAATATTTTGGATCGTAACTTGATTCTCTTCTTCAATCTCTTCTTGGATTTCTTTTAATGTTATATCGGTATCAATTCTGAAGATTAAAAATCTAGAGGTTATATTTTCGTTCATTAGTATATGCTTCACTTTATTGTTAAATATTTTTTCTCTGTTTACAATCTCACTGGCACATTCATAATTTTTCGTTGTGATTAGCAGCTTGTTGTTCCTGGTGTATCTAGCCGTATCAATTTCCTTGTAATGTTCAAAGCTTTGTTTTATTTCTTTCTTTAGCTGGATCGGGTTTAACTTGTGGAGTCCGCCTTCCGTAATGATGACATAATCTTTTAAATTCGGTATCATGTTAATTTGCTGCTTGGCTGTCCTCCCATCGTTCCAATTATATTTCTTGTATTCTTCACTGTTGAAACCTATGCTTTCTTTTATCTTTACCTCCGTTCCCGACATTATACCAAACCGTGCCTGATGACCAGTCCAAAGTGCTCAGACTGTCAACACACACTTAAATTTAACTACACACAAATTCAATAATACGCGAAAACACTAACACTATTGTATTACGATAAACAAAAAACTTACTCTCACCACACTATAAGCACAACCCTCTACGCGCACGTGGGCTTAAAGCTACCGCCAAAATCACCACACACACTCACCGGGCCGCCATCACCCCCGACACCAACCACACCTCCATAAACTAATTGAATAGAATAACAGCTCTTCTTCGTTCATCTTCTTTTTATTTTATTTTTGTAGAATTTAACATGTCATGGTTTGATGACCATTTTTCAGCAGTAAAAATATCACAGTGTACTATGTTATTACTTTTATAACTATTTAATTTCACTTATTTTACAAAAAGCGTAAATTAATAATTTATTATTGATTATAAATTAGAATCTAAGAAATTTAAATGCAAAATTAAATTCTACAAATTAATTTTATACAACTAGTTAAAACAATTCTCGTATGTAATTAATATTTGATAGTAAATTACAAGAAATATTTTTCCATCAAATACATTACAGGGATATAATTGTATTTTATTATTCTATCCATAGAGGGCAGCAGTAAAAATTATTTCGATTAATGATTGATTCCCATTGGTTATATCGTAATATCTGGGCGGAGCTATTTCCGCCTTTTCGAATGGCATCCTGCATCCATAATCACTTTCGAACGTACGGAAACCTGATCCCAGAATAGCATTTTTCGCCAGATGCGAAATGGCATAGGGTGCGAAAGCGTGTTTTCACCTGACGTCACAATTCGCCGCAAATTCGTTTCGTAACTTGCAAGAATACGGGTGCATGTCAGAGAAGTGGACAAAGATGTCACAAATAAATTTAAATGGGAATGGCTTGATAAAAAAGTGCTGCTGAATTTAAAATTTTTATTTATTTATTTATTTTTTTTTTTTTTTTTCTTTTTTTGTATCATAATTACCATACATAGATTTTGCATTCAGAAATCCATTAGTTGATGCTTACCAACTGTAATAAATATATATATATATTTTAACTAATGTATTGAGAAAGAATCCTGATTTTTGATTATGGATGGTATTATATTAATTTAAGAATAATTAATATATATAATTATTATATAAATCATTTCGCCTATCCTTAAAATTTATCTTTTAAATATGACCAAGTATGTATGTATGCATGGATATATATAACTGTTTAGGTTTCAAATTCGAAGTGAGATTATTAATGTTCAACCAACCATAAAAGGGGGAAAAAATTCAGCTAATTTCAAATTTTAGCAATCGCATGTCTGCCGCATGTTTTGTAATTTTTGTACAACGAGGTGTCGAAGAAAGACATTTTGTAATTGTAAAATTAAATGACGGTAACATAAGAGTTTGTTATTGTTAATATTTTCTGCTGTTTTTAGTTGTAAAATTTGAAAGTCTGCCTGTCTAATTTAATTTGAAATTGAGTATTTGTTCATTATTTGCTGGAAAGTTAAATGAAGTTTATCGACGACTAGAAATTTACAAAATTATGGCAATTCAACATTTTATAGAGTTGGTTTTCAAGAAAGGAGATGTTTGTTAAGGTATGTTAATAATTTTATGTGTTTTTTTTATTACAGTGGTTTATATTAGCCGTTTATTGTATATGTCTCATGTATGCTGACCTTATGAGTTTTGTACATTTTGATATTGCTACGCATTGAGAACTGCTGAATTTTGAGATTGCTGCACACCGAGAACTGCTGGTGATAGTTTTTTTTTTTTTTTGGTTAATGAACGCGAAGCGTTCATACATGTTCCCTGATTGCCGCTTTAACGAGTTTCCTGCGTTTTTCAGATTGCTGCAAAACTAGGTTACTGGATTCAGTGATATATTTTTTTTATGAACGCGAAGCGTTCATACTTCTTTAAATTAGAAATGAATTGTTCAATGTTTACTATAATATAGGCACGTACTTACAATATTAAATTACCCCATGATTTTTTCTGAAAGTTGTCGAGAAAGAAAATTTTAATCATTATATCGTTACTCTGATTTGAAAAGGTACTTTAAAAATTTCACATTTTCAATAAACTTATGTTGAAATAGTTTGTTTTATTTTGAATCTCATAAAAATCAGCTTTCCTGTGTTTTCTAATACGTCGTTATTTATAAATGTTGTATTTACCATGATTCCAGGGTGATGACGTAGTAAAAAACAGTCTGGAAGCATTCAGGAAAGTGGACCAATCACGTTAATTTTCAGGTTGCCGCATTTTAGATTGGCGTATGTGGGGCATTTGGCGCTTGTCAGAAAAGTCGTCAAATGGAGTGTCTCGGCTGTTTTGGGAATCTGCCAATACTTTGGTTTAACTGCAAACCTAAATAATCAAATTTAATTTTTAAATTATACTTACCAAAATGTAATAACACCAAAACTTTTATAAATAGCTGCTTTTAAGTTATTTTATGCGATTAATAAAATTTCGATATTTTTTTTTTTTTTTTTTTTTTATGTAGTACATATATATCTCACATTTTATAATCTGGCAGTCAAACCAGCCAGGAAGCAGAAAATAGGGGAGAGTGTTGTACCTTGGGACAATTTTCACATTTTAATTTTTTACTTCGATGAGTATAATCAAATTTAAAAGCAACATTTCAATACACCAACATATTTCTCTATAATATAATTTTAGAAATTCAGACAGTTTAAATGAATGGCATTTTTTTATTTTCAAAGTAGGGAAGGCAAACTGTCCCAAGGTACAACATCCTGTTGTACCTTGGGACATACTGCATAATTCAGAGAATAGGCATATAACTCAATAATTTTATACAATAACTAATACAATATTTTGTACAATAACTAATTTTATGCCAACAAACAAAACTTTTTTTTTCAAGGAAATAGAGAATGAAACTCAAGTTCAAGATCCAAAATAAAGTTGAGTTGTTTTATTTATTGCATTTCACATGATTTGTGAAATTTTCTGTAAAATAAGTAATAAAAATACTTTTATTTATCCAAATTATTACGAGCCACGTATTTCTTGTACCATTGGACATGTCCCAAGGTACAACATATTTTACTGTCCCAAGGTACAATCACCACACGGTTTAAATAAATCAAAATGGTGGTAAATCTAGAAGAACTAATATTATTTTCTCATACCCAAAACATTTAAAAATCTTCTCTTTTATAAAAAAATAAATTGCAGTTGACTTGTTGTAAAAATACATGGGAAAAAAATGAAGTTAGAATGGAGGAAAATATTTACTTTGGACTAATGAAATTTATTTTTTTTCACCTAGCTGTTAAAATTCGATGCTTCTGATGTTGTCTGTTATTATGATGAGATCTGTTGGTTACAGGTCACTATTAGAAATACACGAAAGATAACTGTTGCCAATAGTTTATTAGAAATTGTCAATGTCCCAAGGTACAACACTCTCCCCTACTGTTTAAGAGCACAGTCAAAGAGGGGCTCATAGGGCTTAATCCCTCTCCAAATAAATAAAAACAATTAAGTTACAGAAGCTATTAAAAATCCATTTTCTATCTTAAATGTTTCCTTATTAAAAAAAGAAAAGAATGTAATACTATTAATGAAAGTTATAGGTAATATTCATGAAACTAGTAAATTTGCAGATCACTGGCCTCAAACATCAGTTCTACAGTTTTATTTTGAAATTATTTTATTTAGTATTTAAAATATTCAACTCACAATATCATTTTCATATTTGTAATATTAATTATTAGGATAAATGATTGATATATCAAGTAATCTCTGGAAGATTATTAAAAATAGTAACACAACTAAACATTAATATTCCAAAACTTTTTTTTTATTATTACCTTTTAAATCCACCACTGTTTCAATAATTTGATAGCTGTAATTGTCTGATATTTAGTATTTTAAACTATCCATCTAAAATAATTAAAACATCGATCTTCTGATAATTACAATAATTGAAGCAAACAGTAAATGATTATCACAAATATTTTATTAATTACTGGTATCCTAATTGTTAAATTTATTTAAAAATAACTATTTTGTTTCATTAGTATGTATTCATTAAATTCTGGTTCTAAATACAGTCATAAAAATAATTATATTTACAGTACAGAACCATTTATCCGGAATGCTTGGGGTCAGATGTATTCCGGATAACTGGTTTTTCCGGTTAACTGGTTGTGCATTAATGCAGCATCCATTTGATAAGTTTTGCGGAATATGTGTGGTTGTGACATTATTTCTGATTTAAAATTATTAGATTACTTGGATCAATGCAAGAAAGATCAAAAGTTAACCAGAGTTTAAAAGAAGGTAATTTATGGGAATCCCTTAGGAAGAAAAATTCTCCTGTTTCCTCTGCATAAAAATTAAAACATCTAAAATACAACTAAATATGTTTTCATTTCAAATACTAGATGTTGTCATCAAATTGTACAATTGTTTCAAGCAAAGCTTATGTCAAACAGGCAGTGTATGACACCTTTTTCTGCAAAGATTCTGAAATCAGTCTATCAGAAATATCATTCCGGATAACTAGTTTTCCAGTTAACTGGTTTCCGGATAAATGGTGCCATACTGTATTACTTTTTATGGGGTGTCCATTACTGGAACAGGGGGTGTCCCCTACTGGGCCAGAGGGTGTCCGTTACTGGGCTTTTCGGTGTTTCGATATATTTCTGTTATTTAAAATTAAATTTCTATTCATATGGGGAAATGAGGCTATAAGAATGGTTAAATATTGTTGATAGATTAATATAATATTGAAAAAACTGGAATATAATAATTATAACTATTAATAAAAAAATAATTTTTAAAGAAATTCCTTAAGGGTGTCCATTACTGGCACATCTACCCTACATGATTTAATTTTGAACCTAGGGTGCCAGCAATGGACACCGTTTAAAGTTTTTGGTTTATAAAATAACCAGTAAAAATTTAGCTCTTAATTTTTTTCATAACTCTTCCTTTAATGTTTTATAATCTGCATTATTGTTGACACTCTTAATCAAACCAATCATGAAGCAGAAAATAATGTTTCAAAGTTCCACTGTTTTTAAGTGAACGCAGATGCGTCGGTGGAATAAAATTATAGATTTTAAATGAATTCAACTGAACATATGCAGGGTTTTTGTTAGTTGAGCACTGGAAGGTTTTTTCTTTCGATTTGTTATGATTTAGAAATAAAGTGATCATTTTATAAGTAATTTATTATAAAATTTATTTTTTTATTTTTTAAGTACAAATTACTGATTATTTTCAGAAAACAGTTTCAAGCATCAGAAATTTCACTACAGTCATGATCTAAAGCAACATCACAAATTTACTGCATCGATAAACAGTCTTGCTATGGCATAGTTTACAATGGAGTCTTCTTCTGTCATTGGACTTGGTGGTTAAATGTCTTCTCTCTTTTTGCATGCTAAAATCACAAGGCCTGGCTAACTATTTACTTTCAAAAAGGCGTTTGCAATAGAGACAATACAACTTCATGTTTGAAATCTGAGAGACTTTCTATTTTCAGAGCATAATCTTGGTATCTTTCATGCATTTGTCAAGGTTTTATCTTTTCTTCATTTTCTGTCAGTCATATTCAATGGATCCTTCTTTATCCAATTCAAGTTTCCAGTTTTTGTGGGACCTGCACTGCTTTTTAAGGGCACAAATATATTTTTTATGCACACTTCAATTTCGCGAGCAGTATTGCAGTGAAAATATATCAATATTTTTCGGAAGTGCTTTCTTCCGGATGGCTGCAATAGGTAGCTTTTTACTATTTGTAATGAAAGCTACCTAAAAAGTACTTGGGTTGTATCTGCTTCCTCTTCTGCTTCAGGTTTCTCTGGATTCAAAACATTCTGAATAATTTTTTCATCCATCAATTCTTCATAAACAATACTATTTGTTGCAATTAAGACGGTATGCGATTTCATCTACAGAAATATTTTCTAGCTTCTGGTCCTGACGCCGGATAAGCATTTTACTCAAAATAGCACCATCTGATTCGGGTTTATGTGCATTTCAATTTTCATTGTTAGTTTCAGAGTTTAAAAAGAAAGGAAAGGGACTGGTTGTTAACCGATGGTGTCTGTTGATAGAGTGGCTGATAATCTGAAGTTTATTGTATTTGAAAACAGCGGCTTTCGATTGCTTTATCATAGTTTTCTGTGGTTTCATAACACGAGCCAGTGAGCTCTAGTATTCAAATACCATCATCATATAATCATCACTGTTTGATACTTTTCTCTGGAATCTTGTGGCTAGTAAGATGATGGGTACTATTTCAGTTTTGAAATTTTATTTATATTTTTTCAAGTGTCATCAATACGACTGAGATTGACAATTGTACACATGTACATATATATTTTTAGTTAAATTGATCATATGAATTTAAACTTAAGGAAACAATTCTAATGAATAAAGTTTAGTGAATTTTTATTTATGCATAATGATTTTTTAAAATTTTTTTTAATATAACTATCAAAATAATTACTCATAATAGTAAAAAAAAAAAAAAATAAAAAAAAATTGTACATTTCGAAAAAAAGATTTTCTTGATTTTCAGTTGCCATGAAAGACATTGCTTACTTTCATGGGAATATGCAGGGGTGGGTCATGTCTTACCTCCCTAATTTATGGAAAATAAGATATTTAGGAATAAAAATAATAAAATTTAAATCTAGAAAGAGGCAAGATTTTGGAACACATGTGCCAATGTCCACAGCCTAATCTGCTTTTTTAAATTACAGAATATAAACATGAAATAATCCGAACTAAGATTATTTTTTTGTTTTTGTTTGCAAAAACTTCTTGTGCAAGACAATTTTTAAACATACATGAATTTTAACAATTAAGACAAATATAAATACATTTCTACAAACGTTTTTTGTGTCAAGGGAACTCTTGTCACCTTGAATCTTCTCTTTAAGATAAGTTTGAAGTACATGAACATTAAAAGGAAAACAAAATTTTAATTTGTCTTCTACGGGAATGTAGGATTGGATAGAGCACTCCTGATGAAAAATACTTAATTATTCCACGCGACTTTAGAATGCAAAAACAGAACTAAGTTTGATTTTCTTTAAATAATCAAAGAAAATATAATTAAATTTCAAAATCCAGGGAGGAAAAATGGCCTTCTCCTGCCCACTTACCAATGCCTATAAGGGAATGTACCGACTTGGTATCACCGGTGCTCCCCCTAGTGAAACGTCCATATTTACATACGTTCTAAAATCGGCACACTGCTGTTAAGTAAAAAGATTATAAAGTATTAAACATCAAAATATATTATCGTAAGGTTCCCACTTGTCCCTGAATTTGTGTTACTATTTCTGAACTTTAATGGTCATCTTACTTAATTGCAGAATTTCTGTAATAAAGAAAATATTATTCAAAGATAATGCTGCTGCAATTCTGAGATTCACTGGGACCCTGTATTATATATTTTTAAATAAAACAATTGAAATAATTTTGCACACTGGAAAGTAAAATTGTACGTTTGTAAAAAGAAAAATATATCAATTTTATTAATAATTAAACAAAAATTGCTTGCTTTTCAGGATTAAGGTTTATATGAGATTAAAATTTACAGAAGGGTGCGATTTTGGAACAAATGCCGTATTCGCCCGGAGTCTGCCATCTTGTTTCCTTGTTGGTCATTTATAACCAATTTATGCTTAATTTTTGACAATTTAGAGATTAAACATAAACAACAAAAATAAATAAATCCAAATGAAGAAATTTAAAATCTGCAATGACCAATAAAGAAACAAGATGGCAGACTCAGAGTGAATACAGCATTTGTTCTGCGATTTTGAAGCAGGGTTGTCTGATTTTTTCCACTCTGGAAAAAATTGTCTCAGACAAAGTATCATTTTGTCCACTTTTAATAAATTGAGAATTAGGAACAACTTGCATATTCGCCCGGAGTCTGCCATCTTGTTTCTTTGTTGGTCATTTATAACCACTTATGCTTAAATTTTGAAAATTTAGAGATCAACAACAAACAAACAAAAATAAATAAATAAACCCAAATAATGAAATTTAAAATCAGCGATGATCAACAAAGAAACAAGATGGCGGACTCTGGGCGAATACGCAAGTAGTACCGGAAATTTTAAATAAAAAATGCAGAATTTAGCAATAAAAAAATATTGATTTCACATTCAATAAACAACTTTTATATCGAATATCACACATACATATTTATATACACAACAGTATGTGAAATATTTTGTGTGTAAATGAAAAACTAAGTTCAGTTCATCAAGAAATCATCTAGAAAGATCGTATGGCAGGAAGTAATATAAACAATACTGCAAATGAAATGAATATTGTAACTAAAAGAATGATAATGGAAATAAATAGAATAATATTAACAGAAACCTAGATAAGAGAAAAGAAATAAAAAAAGTTTTTATTTCAAAGTAAGTGAGCTAAAACAGGAACTTATAGAATGAGGTGGAAAATGGATATTCATATGTATAGGGACAAGAATGGGAAAGCTCAAATTGGTTATTAAATGCCCCCCCCCCCTCTTGTCCACTGTACAACTTGAGGCAGATGCTCAAAAACAAGTAGATAATCTCAAAGAATCATCCCTTAACACGAGCATTCACAGAACCCACAACTCTATCTTCAAAAGAAAAACTACCCACAATCCAAGACTCCATCCACAGCTATCCAAGCATCACCAAAAACAAGTAAATAATCATAATAAGATAACAACATTAAATATAGTCCCGACACTTTAAAAGCCTGTAAATACAAAAATAAATGCATAACTATAATACACATAACATAAAGATATAACTTTCCAGTTTGTTGTGTCTTACCACAACAAAATCAATCCCACAATTCAAATTGAGAAAACAAAATTGTAAGAAAAAGTAATGCTGGCTGTGATAAGAGACAACACAAAAATAAGAAATTTTTATTATTACTACTTTTTTCTGACCTGAACTTAATTCATTAACTTCCTAAAAACATATCTTAAACAAACTTATCCCTTGAAAAATACAATCCCCTGTACAACACTTATCTCATTAAATATTAATCCCATTTAAAAACATAATTATTACTCTCCTAACTAAATTTCCCTTATTAAACAAAACAATTACATTTAATAATTAACAAAAATTAATGTTGATTGGCGTTGTGAACAATCAACTTTAAATATGAGAAACCCGCAATAACTAGATCCTAGTTTAGAGATCACTATTAATTAATTACATTAAGTCTTTCCGAGCCATGCACTTTGCATAACTCCTTAAGTCTAATAAAATTATACCCAAATCATGTACTACACATGACTTCTTCAAAAGAACAATTACACTTCAAATTATTCGAAGTACTCAGCAGAAACAAATTCAAGAAAAACTAAAAACATAATTATCTAAATACCTTATAAAAATTAACAACGATAATCCAAAATCACATTACTAAAACCTAACTTCTAAAACAACCTTAATTAACATCAAGAATAAAATTATTTCTGCCAAGTTATTCCCTAACATGACCCCACCCTATGAGCAATTTCTCTTGCATTACCTGAAAGATAAAGATTATCCGAACAAGAAGGTACACTGCAGTAGAAATAAAGATAATTAAAATTACGAGGAAAGAATTTTATTCTTAATTAAATTTACAATAGTAATTATTTCACTTAAAAATTCTCTTTCATATCTCTATGACCAATTTAGAGCTTATTGATAACTCTCAGTTCACAATTATAAATCTAAATCATAATTAACATCACAAAATACATTGCATAAAATTAACTCTTTCCTCATTTTCATTATATAACAAAATAGATTGTAATGGAGCTACTGGCGGCAAAATTCATAAAAAAGTATGGATTCCTTACATTCCACTTTTAATTAGTATAACTAAAATAGACATTAAAAATGTCCAAAAAAAAATGTTAAATTATCTCGCGATGTTAGACATGCTTTTAAGATTAGACAGGAAGATAGAAAAGAAATTATAACTTAGCAATGCCGGGGCCCCAAGCCATCTTATGCAATCTCTCCGCTCTCTCCAATTAAACCACCTTCCAAAATCACCGCTGTCTCTCCAACTCATGAAAAACTTCATGCATCCCGCCAACACCTTTTACTTCCTTTTTGCCACATATGTGCGCAGGGTAAATAGTGCTATGAAAATGACACTTGAACTGTAAAATTATTCCATTTACTTCATTACTTGCATCAAAAATGTGAGAAACCAGCTACAAAAGCTTTGGAAATGCTTGAGAAAATTTGTGATTATGAAGATTTGTTGTAATAAAATTTAAACTTTCTTGAATATCCCTGTGCGCAATTTGGTCATGTGACGACGCTCGCTCCTTCCTCTAACGTCATATCAGGCGGGAAAACCTACCCAATGCTTGTCATTCATGGTGTTGCAGTTACAGTTAGAAAATGAAAGAATGTGAAAATTAAGATTGATAGAATAGAAAAATAAAAGAAAATAAACCAATAATTTGAATTACTTTTAAACTTTCAAAAATATTAAAGTAAATACCAGTAGCTCAAAAATAAAATAACCTTGTTTCCAGTAGCTCCATGGTTGATATTTTAAACATTGATTCCAAATTATTGCAAAATTACTATCATCACAAAATACACATTTGATGGTTGATAAACAATTTAATTAGTCGGAAATACATATTTTAGAAATTAAACACTGATGTGGAGAAGTTGCGCAACCTTCAACTCACCAATTGCCAATCAATAAAAGTATGACTTCCACCAACCAATCTGCCTTCACAGCCAAACAAACATACCAAAATATTTAATTTAAAAATGAGCTTTGTGGACAGTGTGAATTCATCCCAATAGTTTCATAAAATTCTGTGCCAATATTTTAACAATAATATATTATAACACTTAATTATTTACTTTTAACTGACTTCAATTTACCCAAAACAAAGATCGTTACTTTGTAAACAAACCGACCGCGAGTGACAAAACAAAAGTTAAGTAAAAATATCGTTGAAATAAGTTAAAATATAACAATTAAAATTCATAAATGATTAATATGATAATTTTACAAGCTACGACATAACACAATACCCCATTTTCTGCCAAAAAATTTTGGCACAAAATTTTTGACACAATTTTTTCTCGCAACAAATAAAGCTACTAAATATAGTAAATACGTTCTCACATAACATAAAGGAGCAAGTTGTGAGTTTGCAACCTTTATAACCCTTAAGTTACAATTCATAAAACCAAAATTAAAACATAAAATACCACAAAACATAAAGGAACGCAAATTGTGAGGTTGCTTCCTTTATAAACCAAAACACAAAAACCATAATACACATAAAATCCAACACAAAAACATTACAATACAATCTTCTCACCAGGGTATACATAATGTGAGGCCATATCTCCATATGCAGCTTCCTCCATTCTCTGTTTGAAAAAATTGGTCCATATCATTCAGTCTCCTAGAATTTTACATTACAAAAGAAAAACCCAGACAAATCCTAACACTGCGAAACCCAATTTTAAGTTTAACTGCATAATTAAAATTATCTTTAGAAAATTTATTCTTTCAACTAACAATCCCTCAAGTACCCAATTGCCTCCACCAGACTCCCCGATTGCCTGTTCTGGTAATTATGACAATTAAAACATTAGCGCTCACAGAGTCCAAAATTCAGCAAAAGAAAATTTTTAAGAATGCCAATCAAAATTTAAATACTTTACTTTCATTTCCTAATTTAATACAATTGTTACTACAAATTTTACCTGCCAAGATAAGTCACCCCTGAGGCTTGTTCATTTAATTATAAAAATTACAACAATAACCTCTAGACTCCTCATTTTTAGCATACTCACAATTTTCCCAAAATGCCAAAATCAAACTGTTGAATAAAATTTTACCATTTAGTCATAAATGAATCATACTGTAATAAAAAAAATGTATACGCCAATACTGTCATCTCATAGACTTGTTCCGGTAAATAACAATTTAAAACAGTAGCCCTTGAGATTCCCAATTTTAGCAGTACCAATATTCCAAAAACGACAAATCAAAATTTAAAATAATTCATTACTATTGCATTATAATTTAATAATATTGCACAAAAATTTGCCACACTAGTCACCCATTAGGCTTGTTCAAGTAAATATAAATATTTAAAACAATAGCCCTTAGATTCCCAATTTTAGGAAAACAAAGCTTACCGAATGGAATAATTCAATAAAAAAAACATTTAATACTGCACCCAATTCTTTACAAACAATGAAATAACCTGATTAGAGATCCATGCGAACCTGTTCTGGCAATTACAAACAATTAAAACAATGGAACAAAAGATCCCCAATTTTGGCCAAGACCATATTTTTCCAGAATGAGTAAGCAAACTGTATAATTTACAGACCTGCCAACTGCTACGAAAAAATCGTAGTTGCTACGATTTGGACCTATGAACTACGATGCTACGAAAATCGGTCTTAAACTAAGATTTTTTTTGCAAAAAACACAAAAGCATTTTTTGTTTCTAGTTGCGATTTTTATCCCGCGCAGCATATTTTTCAGGAGTGATTCTGTTCCGAAATTTCCGAGTATTCATTTCCAAAAGTTTTAAAAAATTGGCCATTAGAGTCCGAAAATTCGGGCATAAAAAATGCTCATGAGAAAAAAAAATTTCTGGGCTGCCAAAAAAACTTCTTAACATAAAACACTCTAATCGTGTTTTTGTAAATATTTATACAGGAATTCCATTCCTTAGAAACAAGGGTGCCATTTTCAGAATTCTGGAGGGAGTTCCTTGAAAGGCAAGGTTTGAAATAGTGTGCAAAATTGCACGATTTGCGATGAACTATCACGAATTTTGACAAATGACCGTGTAAAAAAAAAAAACAATTTCGTCAATTGGTCACAGAAGAAAATAAATTTCGTTAAAGGATCGTGGTAAAAACGTGAATTTTGTCAAAATATCGCAGAAAGAAAACGCGAATTTCGTCAAAAGATCAGTAAGATGATGCAAATTTCATCGAAAGATTAGTAAGAAAATGCAAATTTTGCCGAAAGATCGCAGAAAAAAACATTTAGTCAAAGGATCGTGGTAAAAAAAATGCAAAATTTGTCAAAGGACTATGTAAAAAAATGCGAATTTCGGCAAAAGTTTATAGTAAAAAGTGTGGATTTCAACAAAGAATCGTAATAGGAAAATATGAATTACGATTGTGGGAAAAAAATCACGAACTCCGTCAAAATTTACTGCACTGGGCTAAAAAAATTGAAACCAGGCTCCTTTTACAAATGTAAAAAAAAAAACGCTGCGAAACGAAAATAAACTTTAAAAATCGTATAAAAATTCTCAGAGGAAAAAATTTACTATATTGAGTTGAAAGACGAAAACCTTATTCCTTTTACGAATGTCAAAAGATGGCTGTGAAACACGAAAAACCAACCAACCAACTTCCAGATTAATTTAAATTTTGTGTGCTACGATTTCTCATTTTCAAAAGTTGGCAGGTCTGAATTTAATTTTACAATTATAGAAACAAAACCCAAAGTTTGCAAAAAAATTCAAAATTTGTCATCACAGTTGTCTGCCGACATAAGTTAAATTACTCCAAATGAACCACATAAAATTTATCTAAAACAATACACCAAAATATATTAAATGTAATTAAAATAAAATTCCCAAAATCATTTTCTAATTTATCCCATAATACATCATTGATGACCTGTTCAATTAATGCAAAGAATTACAACAGTAGCCATCAAAAAATGTAGTTCTAGACAAATCAAAAACAAAATTTTAAGATTTACTAAAATCTAAACTTTTTAATCAAATCCCACGCAAAATCTTAAATCTATATCTCCCTTAATACTTAACTCAGTGTGATACATATTGCCATGATAACTCTTAATTTACATAAAACATTTCATAAAAATAACACATTTCAAATATTGTTACTGTTCACACTGTTACCCCAAAATAATCAACAACATAAAATATTATAACATACAAATGAGCTTTTCACACTGTCCTCCATCTCTTACAGAATGCTTTAACAAATTAAACACCATACCAAAAATTTACATAACTGCAGTGCACTATTAAGATATAATGATCCACTAGATGAACAGCATGGCACCAAAAATCTGTGTTGTCTTACCACAACAAAATCAAGCCCACAATTCAAATTGAGAAAACAAAATTGTAAGAAGGAGTAATGCTGTGATAAAAGACAACACAAAAATAAAAATTTAAACTTTATTACTCTTTTTTTTTACTGACATGACACTTAATTTATTAACTTCCTGAAACCGTAACTTAAACAATTAACTTATCCCATGAAAAATACAATCCCTTACATAACACTTATCGCATCAATTATTAATCCCATTAAAATCATAATTACTACCCTCTTAATTACCTTAAATTAAAACTTCCCTTATTGAATAAACAAAACAATTAAATTTAATAAATAACAAAATTTTACTGTTGATTGGCGTTGTGAGCAATCAACTTTAAATATCAGAAACCCGCAATAACTAGATCCTAGTCTAGATATCACTATTAAATAATTACATTTAAATCTTCCCGAGCCATGCACTTCGCATAACTCCTTAAAAATAATTAAGAATTAATCCCAAATCATGTACTACACATGACTGCTTCAAAAGAACAATTACACTTCAAATTATTCCAAGAACTCAGCAGAAACAATTAAATTCAAGAAAAACTAAAAACTTAATTATCTAAATACCTTATAAAAATTAACAACAACAATAATCCAAAATCACATTACTAAAACCTAACTTCTAAAACAACCTTAATTAACATCAAGAATAAAATTATTTCTGCCAAGTTATTCCCTAACATGACCCCACCCTATGAGCAATTTCTCTTGCATTACCTGAAAGATAAAGATTATCCGAACAAGAAGGTACACTGCAGTAGAAATAAAGATAATTAAAATTACAAGGAAAGAATTTTATTCTTAATTAAATTTACAATAGTAATTATTTCACTTAAAAATTCTCTTTCATATCTCTATGACCAATTTAGAGCTTATTGATAACTCTCAGTTCACAATTATAAATCTAAATCATAATTAACATCACAAAATACATTGCATAAAATTAACTCTTTCCTCATTTTCATTATATAACAAAATAGATTGTAATGGAGCTACTGGCGGCAAAATTCATAAAAAAGTATGGATTCCTTACATTCCACTTTTAATTAGTATAACTAAAATAGACATTAAAAATGTCCAAAAAAAAATGTTAAATTATCTCGCGATGTTAGACATGCTTTTAAGATTAGACAGGAAGATAGAAAAGAAATTATAACTTAGCAATGCCGGGGCCCCAAGCCATCTTATGCAATCTCTCCGCTCTCTCCAATTAAATCACCTTCCAAAATCACCGCTGTCTCTCCAACTCATGAAAAACTTCATGCATCCCGCCAACACCTTTTACTTCCTTTTTGCCACATATGTGCGCAGGGTAAATAGTGCTATGAAAATGACACTTGAACTGTAAAATTATTCCATTTACTTCATTACTTGCATCAAAAATGTGAGAAACCAGCTACAAAAGCTTTGGAAATGCTTGAGAAAATTTGTGATTATGAAGATTTGTTGTAATAAAATTTAAACTTTCTTGAATATCCCTGTGCGCAATTTGGTCATGTGACGACGCTCGCTCCTTCCTCTAACGTCATATCAGGCGGGAAAACCTACCCAATGCTTGTCATTCATGGTGTTGCAGTTACAGTTAGAAAATGAAAGAATGTGAAAATTAAGATTGATAGAATAGAAAAATAAAAGAAAATAAACCAATAGAATTACTTTTAAACTTTCAAAAATATTAAAGTAAATACCAGTAGCTCAAAAATAAAATAACCTTGTTTCCAGTAGCTCCATGGTTGATATTTTAAACATTGATTCCAAATTATTGCAAAATTACTATCATCACAAAATACACATTTGATGGTTGATAAACAATTTAATTAGTCGGAAATACATATTTTAGAAATTAAACACTGATGTGGAGAAGTTGCGCAACCTTCAACTCACCAATTGCCAATCAATAAAAGTATGACTTCCACCAACCAATCTGCCTTCACAGCCAAACATACCAAAATATTTAATTTAAAAATGAGCTTTGTGGACAGTGTGAATTCATCCGAATAGTTTCATAAAATTCTGTGCCAATACTTTAACAATAATATATTATAACACTTAATTATTTACTTTTAACTGACTTCAATTTACCCGAAACAAAGATCGTTACTTTGTAAACAAACCAACCACGAGTGACAAAACAAAAGTTAAGTAAAAATATCCTTGAAATAAGTTAAAATATAACAATTAAAATTCATAAATGATTAATATGATAATTTTACAAGCTACGACATAAGTTCATAGATAAAAATAATCACATCACTGTATTGGTAAAACAAGTCCTTCACCTTTTTTTTTTTTTTCTCAATAACTCCTGAAATTTCTCTATAGTATTCAACATCAGTACATACAAACATTAATTTTTAGGAATAATTAAATATAGGATAAAACAACAACTTTTATAATTTATGATAACAAGTATGACTCAAGATGGCTATATGAGGATTATGAAAAATTTTGTAAAATCTGGCACAGGATTTCAAACAATGGCAAAAAAAAACTTAAATACACCATAAAACCCTTTGACTGGTCCATCAAATAAACCTGCACAGCATCCAAAATGCAAAACTAATTACACCATGAAAACAAGTTAACCCAAACTGGTATATAGGGCCACATGTTCCATACCACTGTATATTTTTAAATATATCACAATAGATTTAGTCACCAGTTTACCTAAAGAACAGTAACTGGGCAAAGGTATCATGGTACATAACATCCACGCTCAAAAAAAAACCTTTCATTTGCATTCTTCCGCTACCCTTTCGTTGACATTTGTTCACAAAAACATTCTTTCGGAATATTCACTCTGAACATTTGCTCGAGGCCTCAAGACTTCATAATCACAAACTCTCAACAAAAAGAGACCTAGGCAAACAATGACATGGATAAGGAAAGATCAATGTTGAGGGATCCATATACAAAACTTTAAATAACAGAATTAAACAGCCCCAAACAGTTTTCAGAGCTAATCTAAGAACTTGAAAACATGGACGTCAAACAGCCATTAATCAGAACCAGAACACCAGTCTTCATCTAGACCTAGAGTGTACTATTTCAAAAACCATGTTATCTACTTAAGACAACCACTCGAAATATAAAAGTTCTATGCAGGAACAACAACACTTTGGTTCCACCCCTCTTTTATCAAACTATGCCATATCACATTGATCAACTATGCCTCATCTTATTATTCATCCATTTCCAATTTGAGAGTGCTGGGAATGAGTTGAATGAAAACAGTTTAAAAACAAAGTGAAGAATTCCATCTCTTTTCATCTTATATGTTGAGGGATCTTCAGGAAAAGCGTTTTAAAAATTCAAATCACACACATTCCTGATAATTGTTCTTAAATGAAAAGGATAAGAATGCTACTGACACAAACATGACTGCAAGCCGTTAAAAAGAAATTTATCTGGCCCCCTTCAGAAAGCAAAAAAAAAAAAAAAAATTAAACTTCCAGAATAGGCTTGTTATAAAAAGACTGTCAATTTAACTTAGCACATCTAAAAATCTCTAGGATATATATGGTTAAGCCTTAAACTTGATCCATAATGACCTACATGACTAACCTATAAACAGTTTTCCACATACGACTTGTAGTTTTAACATTCTACTGATTTCTTCAATACCTCCCAGAAAATCTGCTGAAAAAGTTGTCCAACATATTTATCCAACACTGTAAAATATTGATCAAAACTGATTACTAAACCTTTTGGAGAACCATCAGAAAAATTCAGTCTCAAGAACAATCTTCACCTGGGCCATCAATGGAAAACCATCCTCCATTCAATGCTTTAAAACAGACCATAGCAACAAATCATTTCTAATATCTCAAAATATATATATAGCTCAATGAAAGGAACCTCAGACTATACCTCTACAGACCAAACACCTACAATGGTATAACCAATTGTTATGCTAAAAATGTCTCAAAGTATCATGTCTAAATCACCACATTGTCCAGCTATCGAAATCCTCAAAAATATAGGGTATATGCAAATATACAGTCACCACATCAAAATAAATAAATAAATAAAAATAATGCTGACTTTACACAAGAATTCATGAAGGAAAAATGACTTCATTGGACAAAAGCAGCAATATGACAGATTTTTTCTAACTAATACAATAAAGATTCACAATCATGTCTTAAAAATATATTAAATGACTAGATCAGCATGAAAGCCTAATTTAAATGTCAATACCATTACATGTGTTCATATAATTTCTGAACATAAGAGATTTATTCTTAATTAAAGAACTTAAATATACATAGTTTATATTGCCAAAAACTGGGTTTAAATACAATGTAAAACAAGGAGAAAATCAACATTATATATAGATATATAAATGAAAGTTAAGACAATGAATCATAATATAGGATTAAGCATAACTTTAAACAGGCAATGCACAATTTCAAACTCAATTAACATGATCCATATAACATCTAAAAATAATTAATCAAGTGGATCATCGAAAAACTAATACTCAATCCCAAGATTCAATGTTAAACTAAATTATCTTTAAATTACTTTAAAACTATTATGTAACAACAATGTATAATTTACTGAATGACCCAAATATACTTAGAGATAAGAGTTAAATCCCAACACTTTCACACTTAATTTTTAAAATATAGTTTAAACATAAAATGAAATTAACTAAAAAAAAAAAAAAAATTAGGTTTTAAATACTAGAACACACTCAGCATCCAGGGTTTAATCTCTTAACCATTAAACATTAAAAATTTGGCCAAGGAAAACTCCCATACTAAAAATGCGAACTGCATAAAACATTAAGATAATTTTAATATAACCCAATAAAAATAAATTTACTAATTTTAAAACATTTAATTTTATAAAGTTTAGAACATATATATTTAAACTAACTGAATAATTAAATTGAACAAAACTAAAAATAACTTAAAGAAAAAATAAATTCAATATTCGAAGGCCAGGCTAAACTCTCAAATAAAATTTAAGCAGTAAAAAAAAAATTTCAAGTTAAGCAAGTATCCAGAAAAAAATTTAAATCCACCTTAACCAAACGATGGGTAAACATGGAAGAACACAGAAGAATACGTACTTCCATCGCAAGTTATGGTAGTAAAAAAAAAAAATATTGAAATTCTATGACCATAATTTAAACGAGAACACAAAAGCTTTAAATATCAATTGACACAGGATTAATTATCAAAATTTACTTCAGGAGTCATTCGTAAACATTATCAATTTTTTAAATATTTCTATAACAAAAAGTTCTTTAAGCCAATTATTCCTCTATTGAAAAAATAATTATCTATTAAAACATTAAATATATATATTAATTAGAAAACTATTAAATATTTAAAATCTATTATAAAATCTTAATTTATCATTTAAGTGACTCCCCTCTTATTAACAACCAGTTTAGGCCCTTACAAGTAACATTAACATATTTCATTTAAGTCCAAATCAAGACCAATTAGCCCAGGGTAAGATCTATCAAAAACTTCAATTTCCGTCTTAGGAAAATTCACTTTAAATGCAAGATAAATGCTTTAGCCTTCGAAATTTAAAATTCAACTATATCATTTACGAAAACTAATTTCCCAATGGTACTTCCTAAATTTCTATTAACTTCCATATTTATACAAAAATACAAAATTTAAATATCTGAAAAACAAATGTAGACATGCATAAAAATGTATAGTACTAGATGAAATACAGGAAAAATTCAATTCAAGACAATACAGTTAAAAATCCTATGAACTGGAGACCATAAATGGCGTCAGTCAACTTTCGTCAGCCTCCATAACTAAAATACTCATTTAATCAGCAAGAGTCTTCCTTAAGGAAAAGTCAAAATAAAAATGTTTATCACCATAATTTAGATAAGTTAAACACCTTGTAAATGGACTCAAAATGAGCCCAGCACAGCTTCCTACAATGTGCTGTTATGAAATAGAACACTGGTACTAACAAATCTTCAAAAGCACTATTCATTAACTTGATGACACCTTTAGCTAACTTTAAAAGTAGTAGATGAAGTTCAAAAGAAAAATTTGCCACAATATCACTCAATAGCATCTTCATTAATATTAAAGTTATATCTTCACTATATTTCACAAAACAAACTTGAACCACCATCATTTCTACAAAAAAGTTTCAAAACTTCATTTATTTCTAGGCTTTTCTTCATCCTTATAACTTTTATTATTCCAATAAAAGATAGCTTCTTTATATTTAAATCTATGTTTCATTTGTGATAAATTATGCCATGAGTTTTAAAAAAAATTTTAAACTTTTACAACATTACTAAATCTTTTATAACATTACTCATATCTAACGGGGTTGAAAAGTTATAGCAGAGTGGTATATTACAGTAAGAAGCATATAGCTGATTTAAAAACCCCATAATAAACTTGAAACTTAATTTAAATAAATCTATAAATACTTAATTAATGAAGCTGAAAAAGAAAAATGAATTACAACGTAAATGGTGGACGAAAGAAAGATAACAGATTTAAAAGTAACTTAATATTTATTGATTAAAACAAAAGATAAAAGCAAACAATAAAATAAAATGAAACATTAAATTTAAACAGTTACTTAATGCTAAATGATTATAAAACAACAAACTTATCTGCCTTGACATAATATATACGAACTCATGGCATTTGGCGTAAATGCATCTTGTGAAAATATATTAAAATGAAACACTATTGTTTTAGATTAAACATGACCTTCAATGCACCAGGACTCCATTTATTAAAAGCATAATGGCTTCTCGAAACTTGCTTCAATACATTAACCGGACGATAAACTCACTTTAAAAATACGAACTATAGAAAACACATGGTCAATCGTAGAACTTCACTTCAAGGTCATTGACACGATGCAAGCAAACAGAAAACGAAATCATCTCAAACGTAAAGTTCGGACACCTGTAAAACGTCCCTTCAGGAAAAACATATGCATCTTCCAAGGACAATTACTCAGAACATTGTTTCATCTTGAGCTACTTGCTTTAAAATATGATAACTTGAATAAATAGCAAAGTCAAGTCCGGCCAAAGATTCAAACACATTACTTTAATACTAATACCGGAGACTAATTAAAAGATATTTCCCTTAAGTATAGACTTCATAAAGATGAGATTAAAAGCTGACAGAAAAACATAATATGCCTTTAAGAAAAAATAAATGTCGGCACTAAACGCCAAACAACAAACATGTTTTAACCCTCTAAGTATTTGGGGCGTAATATTCCGTTCACTAAGCTCCAGGTTTCACAGCAATACAAGCAATATTTAAGATAATATAATTCTATAGATTTACTGAATTTTAAATACATTGAAGAATGAATAATTCTCTCAAGGATTAAATTCATATTTGTAATTGAATTTTTATTATAATATTGAAATAATCATATTTTCTTAGCATTTAAAACAAAATGCAAAGAAAACAACATTACAATTTTACCCTTTTGCAAGACGCTCGGAGGGTTAAAAACTCGAAACTGAAGTACATCACGGTTGAAGGATATTTATATCACAGCCAGCCACGATAACAGTGCTAGTACGCAGCTCCAGACACGCCCATCGGTCAGCTATGAATAATTAAAGATGACGTAACCATGATGACACCTGACAACACTAGACGACTCACACCATCTAGTGGCAGTTGAAAAAACTACGTAAAGATCGTATGGCAGGAAGTAATATAAACAATACTGCAAATGAAATCAGTATTGTAACTAAAAGAATGATAATGGAAATAAATAGAATAATATTAACAGAAACCTAGATAAGAGAAAAGAAATAAAAAGTTTTTATTTCAAAGTAAGTGAGCTAAAACAGGAACTTATAGAATGAGATGGAAAATGGATATTCATATGTACATGGACAAGAATGGGAAAGCTCAAATTGGTTATCAGTGTGCACAGTCAAAATAAAGTACTTTTAAAGGGATATGGCCATGCATATACGCCCAGAAATTTCTCCTTTAAAAGCGTTATGAACGCGTATAGACAGTTGGCATTTATCTCTAAATGGTCATTGTCATGTATATGCGTTTGTGCTTTCCCCACATTGTTGGAGACTGGGAGTTAAAGAAGGCATTTTTCAACCACTTCTCCTTTCCACTATATAATAGGCATAGACCAGGGTGCGAAATTTCTGCTCACCAGCTCGCCATTGGCGAGCGAATAATTCAGGTTGGCGAGTAAGTTTTGTCCTTTAAAATGTTGTGCTTCAAATCCATCTATATACACTTAGAATATTGTGCATCAGTCCACCGACACGTGGATGTTTCTGTCTTTTGTGCTTAGCTGAGAAATTAAATGTGGATATTTTAACAAAGTATGGCATTGAATAACATTGCAGGTGTTTTATGCATTTTATTGCTGAAATTTTGAAGCTAGATTTAGTGGAAAAATTTTAAAAAGTACAGTCGTGGGGGAAAAAAAAAGTAAACACCCCCTACTAACTCTTAAACAAATTATCATAGAAGAAAGTTACTGATACCGAACGATTGGAAATAAAGTCTACTTTTAAATGATGTATATAAAATTTGCTTAGAGGGCCATCTGCATATTAAAACGAACCATAACTTTGTTTTTTCTATAGCAGTACACAATTCTGACAGCATAAATGAACTCTATAGCCTTCAATTAGTCTAAAAATAAATTTTTATGCAATTTGTCCCATAAGTTTCCAAGAAATTATTTTAAAACGAGCGTATTTTAAGGGCTGTATCCAAATTGAAGTTCCGTACTCGTTTATTAACCGAGAGAGCCCCTTTCATGATCAAGGCTTCTTACGAGCCACTCAAGGAGACAATGAAGCCTGTTAGATTACAGGACAGCAGAATAAATTTCAAAATATCTACTCACTTCTATCATAGAAGGCCCCTTAAACCATTATTTTGCCATTTTTTTAAGCATAATTTGAAAACTACTTGGTAGAAAAATGTGAAATTTTGGATTTTCATAAAGCAGGGCTTAATAAATCTAAATCCGTCAAAAAAAATTGTAGGTTGCAATTAATAATTTTTTTTTTAATATTAATTTCATAATTCATATCATAAAATTATAAAAATTGCAAATTGAGTGTATTTATGTTTGGGTATATTAGTATTACTGCTACAAAAAAAATTAGTACATTAGGAGCATAATTTTAGGAGATAAAAATATGAAAATGTAATTTAACTTTAGAAGCACTAAATTTTGAGTGTTTATAATTCAAAAACTTGTCATTCAAATGACTTGAAATTTGGAGCCTAGGCATAATTTGAACCGAAGATTTGAAATATCTCGTTAAAATTGGTTATTGAAATTGAAAAAATGAAGTTTGGATTAGTTTTAATATGTAGATGGCCCCCTAAGAAAAATTTATATACATCATTTAAAAGTAGACTTTATTTCCAATCGTTCAGTACCAGTAACTTTCGTCTACGATAATTTGTTGAGGAGTTAGTAGGGGGTGTTTATTTTATTTTATTTTTAACGACTGTACATATATTAGCATTCTGGTTGATAGTCCCACAGACAGATCAGCTGCTGAACATGTTCGTGCATGTGTGATAGATGCAAAAGATAATCATATCAAAGAGGACATTAACAGACAAGTGTAACAGATATGCCAAATTCTACTTTATCCTCTTATCTAGAAAATCAGTTATGGCTGTTAAATAAGATTGTTCAAATGAATATAGAAACAAGTGTTATATTGTAGGCTTGGGTGATGACGGTTTTCCAAATATGGTTAGTCACAAATCAGGATTAGTTATGAAAATTAAATTTATTTGCACTAAATTGATAAACATTCACTGCCTTGCACACTGTTTGCAGTTAGTTGTGTTGGAGCTGTGCATGTGGTGAAGTTGAATATCTTAAAATATTTGATTAAGTAACTAGGAGTATTTTTTAACTTTAATGCCTCTTTAAAAGACTTCACATGTTAAAAGAAACAGCAGAAATTTTAAAACTGAGTGAAGTCCACACTATTAGATGGTTATCCAGCAAAAAAAGTGCTGTTAAAGCTCTCTTTCAATGTTGGAATACTGTTGATCTAGCCATCTAGTTGTAAGCCATCTTGAACAAATGGCCCATGGAAAAGATGCTGAAAACAGGGTGTCTACATAATCTGGAAATCAGGGAATCATGGAAAAATCAAGGACGTTTATCAATCTGTATATATCAGGGAACTTTGTAAAAATGCTCAAAAATCGGGGAAATTAGTCTATATGCAAAAATATTTGCATTTTCACCTTGCCAACGAGACTGATTTGTCTATTTTATATACCATATTTTTTCACATGCTTGATTAGTCTTTCCCAATTCTTTTGAAAAGATGCACATGGTATGAGCTTTCGATATTTAAACACAAATTAAGGTGATCGGATGTCCTCATTTTCTGTAGATAGCGCTTATATTAAAGGCAATTTACCCATTTTTAAAAATTTTAAATGATACATACATTAGCATAACCTGACTCGGTGACCAACTTAATCCAATTAGCTATCCTGTCAGATGTAGATAAGACTTAGTATTGAATATTTTTCAGAAAATGAGGAAATTTTCTGGTCACCTTATATCCATTGGTCACTATATGAAGTTGTTGGACTAAATTTTGAGTTCAGATTTATAAAACTGTCGAACAATAGGTACTTGATGAATATTAGGCAATTTCTAAGTCTTTCTCTTGTTTTTTCTCCCAAATGAGATATTAGCAAGCTGGATAAATGTGTTATACGAGCAATCGGCATAAATGAAAAAATACCGTATGTGTATTGGTAATAATGGAAATCAGGGAAAGATAATCAGGGAAATCATGGAAAAATCAGGGAACTTTTTTTTTAGAATTTCTGTAGACACCCTGGAAAAGTTTGAAGGATTAAAAACTTTTTAATTAAAGTTCTGTACTTCCCCTTCGATTTCTAATGGAGATTGAACACTTTAAGTGTGGTATTACAAAAGAAGAAATTTAATTTTTGAAAATGAAAATTGACAAAGTTTTTCTGCTATTAAGCTGTTATGTAACTTATTCCAGATATGTCCATACAGACAGATTAAAATCATAGAATGAACAATTTTGAAAGATAAATTAGGAAGGATATAACATTTGATGAAATTTTAGTACATGTAAGTGAATAAAATAAAGAGAACAATTGAAAAAAAAAATTCTCCAAATAAAACTTGTTGAATTAGAATTTTGAAAAGATAGTTGCTATTTAAAATAGTGCATATTCATGCAGAATTTAATGCATATGTTATTCATAATACTGTTTTAATAGAGAGAAATGTTTTTATTAAATGCCTATGTGTTATTTTAAATAAATGTTTATGAAAAATAAAATAAGACTCGTATTATTGATATCCTTTAAAATTAGTTAATAAAATATATAACTAAGCAACCATTGTCCTTTTTAATTATATAAAGCAGTAAAAAAAAATAAATAAATAAGGTCAGTGTAAACCAGACAAAGCAATTGGTATGACCTTTTTTTATTCCAATATTAATGTCTTCATTATTGAAAAATTGGGTTATATTGATTTCTACCTCAATTAAATGTCTTTAAAACTAATTAAAAAACACATAAAATGTGTCATTTATAATTAAAATGCTTCACTGTATAAAAGCCAATTTTGGCCAAAAAAAAAAAAAAGCCGGTTAAAACCAATAACAGCCACCGGCGTGGCTTTTTTTAATTTTAGCCAGCTTTTTTGCAACCCTGGTTTTGGACCAACTCTCCATCTCAAAATAATGAAGGTTGTGCAGCTTACAAATATTAAAAAGTGGGAGCAAGAGTTTGACTTGAAGAAGGAGATTAATTAAACATGCAAAGATACCTTATGGACTGGATTGCATGCATATACATGCAAAGATATTAAAGATGAAGGACTACAATCTATGTCAAGAGATTTGTTAATATCTCTGAATGTTTTGATAGTTTGGGATGGCCTCCCAAAGAAAAAATTCTTGAATTTGGGATAGAAGAAATAAAGGAACTCTTCATGCACTTGAACCCAAGTCTCTTTAATGAAAAAGTGGATACTGTACTGTCAGAGTAGGCAGAATTTAAATTTATGTTCACTTCACTAACACTGAAAGATATGCTGGACAAGTTTTACAGGAAAGGTATTTAGCAAAATTCCTCAATTTGCCCCAAATTCAAACATTTTGTGCTATTTACGGACAAAAATAGGACAAAGCTGTGCTACCCAGTGGTGTAGTCGTAAAAAAAGCAGAGGGTATACGTTCTAAGCAGAGGGTATACGCTCAAGGCAGAGCGTATACCCTAGAGTGTATATACTATAGCTTTCTTGAGAAACAGAGGGTATACGGTGTTCCTTAAAAAAATCCAGAGGGTATACGGCGTATACCCCCGCATACCCTCCACTACATCCCTGGTGCTACCAGTAAACACAGCTTACTGACAAAGTTTGACTCCACAGCTGCCATTGACAAGTGATATTTCAGTGCAGGAAAGTAGCCGTACACAAGCAGGAAGTACTAAAAGTACCGGAACTTTTTCTTTCATGATTTTTTAGTGGTATGTGATAATTTTTGTAACCATTGAAACCTTGCAGCAACCTTATTTTGAGTTAATGTTTTTCTTTTGCAGTAAATGTTTAGATTTTTTTAATATCTACATTCTTTGATTTGAATCGCCAGAAAGTTCTTCATACTACATCTGATAACAGTTAAAAAAATGTTTATATTTTTCATGAATGTAAAATTTTCTGGATTTGACAGACATCTCCTTCTAACAAAGGTCAATTTAAATTCAGTTTGTCATAAATAGTTCATTTTCTAGGCAAGTGTGGTGGCCGACGTCGCTGGATGCATGTAAAATAGTGGCGAGCAAAAATTTTAGTCTGGCTAGCACCTTTTACACTGAAATTTCATGCCCTGGCGGAGACTATTTGTCAAGTAGTTTATTGTAGTCGAATACTTTAGAGATCTGGTTGAAAAATGCCTTAGAGAATGACGTCCGTAAACTGTTAAGAATGGCATTATATTTCAAAACAGATACTAAGGTGAATACAAAGAATATATACAGTGGATGCGTTATAGTTAAAATTATTATTATTATTGTTATCTAATAACTTAATTTAAAATTCATAAACTACAACTGTATAGTTATCATAGCAATTAACTGCATCTTTAAGTGACAAAATAACTCTGATTCAAAGATTACAAATAGCAGTTACATAATCAAAACTTTAATACATACTAAACATTATTTCTCGTTTACATTTTCGTCAGAAAGAGTATCTGACGTCATTGGGCCCAGGCAACATAAGATAAACATTTAAAGCATAAAGCAATAAAAATAACACTTAATGATTTGCAAAATTATTAGACCATCAATAAATATTTTTTAGCAATTTACAAAACGATTGATAACAATACATCTCACTTATTGAATGGAAAAAGTACTTTACTTCATTGCTGATTAATGTATATTATCTAAATGATATTTGTAGATAACAATTATTGTAAATCATTTCCCATGTTGCGTTTATTATTTGGATGAATACATATGTTCTTTTCCTTTTTATTTTCTTTAATATTTCAATGTTTTTCATTTAACTATAAATACTAAATACTTACAAGCATTTTTTTTTTTTTTTTAAATCTCTTTTGCTGTGTAATAATTAAAATATCGAAAACCCAAATTAATAGTATACATTAAAAAATATTTTCTCATTTATAATTGCTGCTCAAGTTTTATTCAAATTCTAGTGTAACTTGCCATGAAACCTGTCTATAATGATTCTGAAGGGATAAAAAAAAAAGTATCCATAAACAGGTCATCATACAGTTATCTAATTAAATAATGAAATTTAATTATTTTATCATCCATAATAGGAATTATAAATCCATAATAGGATTTTTAAATTAAGAAAAATACTTCATGTAAAAAAACTAATTAATTGGACGTATAAAGTTGAAGATAAGAAGTGAAATATTACTTTTATTTGTTGACATACATTATTTGACATTCACAGCATTTTTGTAATGGAAGAAGAAATAAGTATTTACTTAATTCAAACACAAGTATAATTGCCATCACCATTTTCCTTTAGTGTAATAACAGGGTGTCTTTATCAGTGTTTTCAGTGAATCCCAATAAAATTAACTAAATTTTAATATTCTTCAATATTTATAGGGTACTTAAATATATCTTGTAGAATAATATGATATAAGAAAAATGTCCACATATTCCTCTTATTTTAGAAACATTCAGTTAATCACTACGTTTAAAATTGTCATTATACCTTTTGGAAATAGATAAAAAAACTGCAAGCAATTAGATATAGTAGAAAGCTTTATTAAGTGTAATTGCTTGCAATAATCTGCAGCGTGCTGTTTTAACATTTTACGGGTTGATGACAGATAATCTTTATGATAGTGTCGCTTCCTTGTTTTTATTAATATTAATAAACATTTTACACTAACTCAATACTTGTACTGGAAAAAAATCTTCTAAAAATCGCATGAAAAAATAGTAATATTTTTTAAGAACGATGCACGAATTCCAAATAAACTTTTTGAAACTAAAAAGTTAATATAATGGACCAAGATGTAACAGGAATTCTATCACATATGTTGAAAAGTAAAAACCTAGTGGCAGAAACACCGCGACACTATAGGTCAAAATTAACATTTTTACCCACTGGCCAGTACACTGATTTTATTGACTGGCCAGTTTTTTTTAACCACTGGCCAGTAACAAAGTTATGTACGCTCCATACAAAATTGTGTTTATTCTAACTATCAACATTGTAATTTACTAATATATATTACTTACCATTCGATATGATTACACTCAACTGAAAAATTTTATTTTTACTATTAATTGCAATGAAATTCACAAGAAATTTTTAGAAAGGTTACAGCAGCGGGGGACCCCCCCCCCCCCCCACCCTCGGCACTAACTAATATGCATTTTTCTGTGACCATTTAACGAATGTCGTGTTTTTTTTTCGCGATCGTTTGACGAAATTCACGTTTTTTCGTGACCTTTGAAAAATCTGCGATTTTTTGACGAAATCTGAGTTTTTTCCGCGATATTTTCACAAAATTGCGTTTTTTTGTTTTTTTTTTGTAATCTTTTAACTATATTTGTGTGTGTGTGTGTGTGGGGGGGGTTTCGACGTTCTTTGAAAATATTTAAATTTTTTTAAAGATTTTTTGACGAAATTTGCGTTTTTAGGCGATCTTTTGACGAAATTTGCACTTTTTCTGCAATCTTTTCACGAAATTTGCATTTTTTCCACGATCTTTTGACGAAAGTTGCGTATCTTCCGCGATCTTTAGTATAAGGAAAAAGCCGGTTCTACCCCACCAGGCGTCATGCGTTGAGGTGGAGGTGGGGGGCGTGGCCAAAGATGAGTGACAGGTGGGCGGAGTCGAGTGATTGACAGGTAGGGGAGATAAGAAAGTGATAGACAGGTGGGCGGAGTCGAGACAGACAGGCGCCAGCGCGTCATGCTATAGTAGAGGGGTTAAAACAAAGAAGCGAGAATGAAAAGGGTACTGTAAGAGAGGGATTAAACAAAGGATAATGAATGAAAGTCTACTGTAAGAGAGGGATTAGAACAAAGGAAAATGTTAATGAGGATGATTAATGAAGGAAAGCCTACTGTTAGAGAGGGATTAGAACAAAGAAAAGATAATGATGTGCTGATTAGAAAAGATCGCATGCAATTAAAAAATACTTACCACGGAGCAGCGTCGAGACACATCCTACCTCTGTGACATCCACTGGGCTAATGAACGAATGCTTGCTCGGAAACCGGTTTCATCCAGATAAGGAGCTTGCTTCTGATTGGACGAACCTAGGGGGCAGCACCATCGATTCCGGCGACACCAGCGCCCTCTCTTGAGAGGATGATTCACTTACCTGCGATGTCGTCATCCTATTTGAACTGACAGAAAGAAGTGAATACATTTTATGAGTTTAACGAAATAAGTTTTTGTCATTTGCTAATTTCCGAAACATGTTTCAATTAATTTAGTCATTGCAAATAAAGTTTTAATTTTTAACTGAATAAAAAAGGTTAATACATTTTTAAGTTTTAACGAAATAAGTTATAATTTTTTTAGTCATTTATTAATTTTACGAAACATGCTTCAATTAATTTAGTCATTGCAAATAAAGTTTTAAATAAATTAGTTAATTTTCATTTAGTTATTTGTTAATTTCCGAACAAGTTTTTTAGTTTTAGTCATTTGTTAATTTCCGAAACAAGTTTTTTTTTTCTGTAAGTCATGTGCTAATAAAACTTTTTAATAAATTAGTTATTTTTTATTTGTTAATGTATTAATTTCGATACATTAATTTCCGAAACAAGTTTTTCCTAAATAAAGCTTTTTAATAAACAATTTTACATATATTTTCATTTAATTATTATTTAAAAGAATATAAATTATTTTTAATAATCAAAAGAACGCGAATTAGTTTTTGACAACAATGTTTTTGTTTAATTATTGTCAAGGATGAATGTTAACTGAAATACAAGCTGAATGCAAAAAGTTTTTTTTTTTTTTTTTCAAACTAAGAAAAGAACTTTTTTAAATTAATGAACAACTCTGTTTTTGGAAAAACTATGGAAAACTTAAGAAAGAGGTGGAATATTGTGCTTTGCAATAACGAAAAAAGAGCAAAAATTGGTAGCCTCACCCACATTTAAGTCATTTGAAACATAGGATGAAGACCTGAGTGCAGTAGAAAGGATGAAGACTAACATCCTCATGAATCAGTCGATTTATGTCTGATTCACAACCTTAGAACTAACCAAGTTCCTAATGTATCAATTTCATTACGGTTTCGAACCCATAAACACATAACCAGACTTTACAATTTTTAGCTCATCACGCTCACCACTGAGCCACCGAGGCCCCGTTGTTTTATCTTACTTTTAACTACTTATTTGACATATATATATATATTTTTTATTTTTTTTTATCGAAAAGAATGCAAGTTAGTTTCAGTATTTTAACCAATACATTTCAGTGACTTATGAAGTAAAGTTTTATTTTCTTAAAAAAGTGGTGTGAATTGAATATATTTTTTACCGTGTTAGTTCTTTTAAAATTTTATTTTAAATTAGAAAACACTTACTTTTGTCAAATAGTATAGTTAAAGATTCGATTTTTTTTTTTTTTCTAAGATCAACAGAATTCATTGATTTTCAAAACAAGATCTATTGAATAAGTATAGTTAATATTACCGTTTTTATCTTAGTTTTAACTACTTATTTTCAAAACAGATTTATTCACTTTTAAATGTAAAACACTTTCTGTAAAAGCATATCTTTAACTGTAATAATTTTTAATCCATCTTTAATTAGACATATTTTTATCACAAATGAAAATACAAAAAGATTCAATAATTATACTCTTACCTGACTAAAATTAAACTTCTTCATTGCGAAAAACAAACTCTCACACACAACATCAGTTTTTTACCGATATATAAACAAGACAATTTTGGAAATGAAGGTTAAAAATATATATATTTATATTTCCTTTCTATTAAGTTTACATTATTTGAAAAGATGCGTATTGGATATCAAGGACTGTACATCTCCGTGATTTCATTCGCTACTTATGACATCAGATTCCTTCGTTTTTATTGGTAGATGATTAGGTCACTTTAGTTTATTTTTCTTTTTACATGTAAGTGTTGCTATATTGCTTTTAACAGTGAAACATCTACTATCTGATATACAACTACCGTTCACTTAAGTGGTTGAAATGTCATACAATAAGCAAGCATTTCCTTATCGAAGGAAATATCTGTACGAGATCTACCCTACATGCATGTTTCTTTAGCAAGGCAATCTTTTCAATCTATAAGGTTATCTTTATCTTACAGTTGCAGACACCCTCCTCTGTAGACAGATAACAAAAACATGCAATTTCCATTTCATGTCTAAAGGCTAACGAAATCTTAGTGCAATTTTTTAAAGAATGATATTTCCTATTATTGACCGAAAGCAACAGGTTTTTTGTTTTAAGAAAGATTGTTAATTCACTGTTTTCAAAAATTAAAATCAGAAAAAGAATTCCCCATTTTTTTCTTTTTAAGTTTTTAAAGAGATGTTTTTTTTTCCTTTGAATTAGTACTTAAAGGTTTTTTTTTTTTTTTTTTTTTTTGCTGAATCTAAAATCAACTTTTAACTAAAATATTTTAATGATTGACGAAGTAAAGTTTTATTTTCTAGAAAAGTGGTATAAACTTAATATTTTTTTATTAATTACTAACAAAGGAATATATTTTGTCTAGGTAATATAAAATTTAGGTTAAAGCTGTGAATTTTCTTAAGATTAAACTTATCTACTCATTTTGGAGAAAGTATTTGTAAGGTGCGAGCTACTGTATTCTTTTCAATTAGAATGAACAAGATCTTACGATAGTTTGAATATTAAACCAAAAAAGATTAATAGTAATTTAGTTTAACAAATACCAATGAAGACAACTATATGAAACATAAACTCAGTTTACAAATAAGTTTTAATGTCAGAACTAATTGGACACTTTGTTTTCCTAATCATAGATGTTAAAAAAACTTTCTTAGGAAAGTTTTTTACTTTGATTTGAACTGAAGATAAAATACTTTACTAATTTAGGATATTTTTTCCATATCTCGTTTCAAAATTATATTTAACTAAAAAAATAATTTATGTTGCATTGTTTTAACAATTTTTTCTAATCAAAGAACATGCATTAGTTTCAACTGATAATAAAGGCCTTATTACCTACTAGCAAAAAAAAAAATTAGTAGTCACACTTACATTTAAGTTATTGAAAACATATGATGAACATCTCTGCTGTTGAAAGGATGAAAACTAACATACATACATAGGAATCGACTGATTTGTGTTGCACTGGTTGTGATGTATATAATAGATGTGATTATATATTGAAAATGATATATACGATGCTTGTGATGTATCCAAAGTAGATGTCTTTAAACTAAATTATCAAACATATGAGTGAGGATTGCTATGTGACAAAAATCGCCTTTAACAGTGAATTTTGAGTCAGTTTTAATTTAGAAAAAAGTAAATGGTTAACTTTAATGACATATTTTTAGTTTTGTTGTTAGAAATAATATGTTAAACAAATCACACTGTTTGAAAATATATTTTTTCGAGTTTATTTTCAACAGTTGTTTTTTAAATGAAATCACATATAAAACTAAGGAATGCTAAACTTGTGAAACACAAGTTGAATATCGAGAATGACAGAACATGTTTTGAATTAAGTAATGTAGAATGTGCAAACTTTTGAAATTCATTTATTCACAGTAACAGAAAGTGTGAAATTTTAAGTTCAGTTTAATAAAGCAAATAATTAAATTGAAAGATACATTTAAAAAGGATTGTTAAAAGTTTGTTAAAACTTTTTTTGTTTTAAGAAATACTAGAGAAACATTACACTAGGGTTTTAAACACAATTTTTTATTCGATCCTAGTTCAATTAAAATATTTGAAACAGTTGGTAATAAATGAATATTTTATCATTGAAAGAATGTTTAGAAAACGGCATGAATCTTTCGTATCGTTTGGCTAGAAACATACTTAATTCAATGAAACAATAAAAAAAGGTAATGAAAACATACTGACTTTTTAAAAGAGGATTCCTTTTCAACAGACATTTTTCTTCAAAGATCTTCTAATCGTTTCTACTGGTTAGCAATAAAATGATGTCGCAAAGCAAATTAGCTAATTGGCAGACACTTGTTTTAAAAGGAGGTGATAATCATGTATCACAATTAATCAAAATACTATGAGCACCTAAAACGCACTAGGTGAAACGTATAAGTATTTCGACGGTGATTTTACTCAGCAGGATGCCAAAAATAGTAGGGATAGATGCCGCAGAGCTTAAAGCCAAATGTCCGGTAAACGGGAGCTATGAAACAGACGACCTTCACCTACGAAATCCAAGACACGAATGATTTGTGCGGTGTCTACACCCATAGATGAAGGTTACTGATAAGAGATCACATGACCGCTATCAACCAATCGGAAGCGAGCTTGCAGGTGTGACGTCATTACTGTCCATACTATCGGTGAAATTTTTCTCCGATAAATATTTTACTTAAATAGATTTTTAAATCTAATTTTTTTAAACAGAAAAAGATTATTTAAGCATGACTAATCATGCTTAGATCATGCTAAAACATGACTAAATTCGTCGGAACAATAAACTTGTTCAACAACTTGTTAAGTGGATATTTCTAATTGTGATAATTTAAGTAGTGTGTTATTCGATAAAGTTAAACTTGATATTCGAAAAAGTGATGAAAGACACTTGTTATTTTAAACAAAATGTCTTTTTTTGTTATTTTTTATACATAAAAATATTACTAACAAAAAAACTTAAAATTTAAATGGTGTTACTTACTGTGAAGCACCTGCTCAGGGCATCAACTGATGGGGAAATGGTTGATGACAAAGCACAAAACAAGTGATGATGTCGTACTTGAAGACAACACGAGCACCCTCTACCATCTAATACTTGTATGTGATTGGATGCGAAGATCACCTGACATGTGAAAGGAGTAGGCGGTGGAGGAGGGCGCCATTGTGTCTGCATTCCTTGCATTCCCCCACCCACCTGTCAATCATCTGGCACCAGTCAGTCGCTGCATGCTTCGACATGATCGTTTCTTGCAGATGGTGGCACCACTCTGTCTGCATTCATGGCATTCCACCACGCCTCCTGTCAATCAAATGGCGCCAGGTTGTCTACAGGTATTGCCGTACAATGTCATCATCCTCGTTTGCAATGGGGGAAGGCAGCACAGTCGATGACGTCACACCTACAAGCTCGCTTCTGATTGGTTGATAGCGGTCACGTGATCTCTTATCAGTAACCTTCATCTATGGGTGTAGACCCTGCACACATCATTCGTGTCTTGGATTTCATAGGTGAAGGTCGACTGTTTCGTAGCTCCCGTTTACCGGACATTTGGCTTTAAGCTCTGCGGCATCTATCCCTACTATTTTCAGCATCCTGCTGAGTAAAATCACCGTCGAATTTAAGCTTCTTGCTACTTTTCAATGAGTCTGCTTGTTCAAATCATCAAAAGCTTAGGGAAACTTCTTTCCAAAAGGTATGTAAATTTTTTTGTCTAATATAGTGTTTAATACAACAACAGTTTTAACAAACTTATAACGATCCTTTCAAAATGTGTCTTTCAATTTAGTAATTTGCTTTACTTTTCTTCATTTAACCTAACTATAAATTTCAAAGTTTGCGTTTTCAGCATTACTATGAATTCACGATTTCATTCAAAACATGTTCTGACATCAAATGTATTATTATACTCTAAGTAGTATATGTACTCTAAGAGTATTATCATACTCTATTATTTCCAAAAATTTGTTAAACTCATTCGTCAGTTTCTAACAAAGTGTTTAAAAAAAACTTATAACAGTTCTTCCAAATTAAGTTAATCAGTTGCTTTTTAAAAGTTGAACATGTTTAACCATGTTCGAATATGCTCAAAGATAGTTCGAGTATATTTAATCATGCTCAAAGTTAGTTGGGATATATTTAACAATGTTCGGATATGCTCAAAGTTTGTTCAAACATGTTTAACCATGTTTGGATAGGTTCAAATATTGTCAGGATATATGTTTAATCGTGTCTAAAGTTATGTTCGAACATGTTTAATCATATTCTGAGATGGTTAACTATGCTTAAATTTATGTTTAACCATGGCCAGAGACATGCTCTGAAACATTCTTTTTCACTTGCATGAAAAAAAGTATGTTATTTCAAAAATATTAACAGTTTAAGAAAAATAATGTTTTTTTGCATGAACGTAAATTTAAGGGTAGTATTTATCTATATAAATGTTTAAGTAAAAGCATACATCCATGACTACGTGTCTCTAAATATATGAAAGTTAAATAAAATGTTTATGTATGGGTTCTTGTGTAAAATATATATATATATATATATATATATATGATGTATGTATATATATATATATATATAAAACATACGTATGTATGTATATGCGTATATGTATATTTATATATATATATATATACATATAATATATATACGCATATGTATGTATAAAATTTATTAGTTTTAAAAATTATAGAAAGTTTACAAAGATGATAAAAAGTTTTACAAAGTTTTAACAAAATTTAAAAAAAAAGTTTTAACAAAATTTTAAAAAAAGTTTGTAAAAAAAAAGGTTTAACAGAAATTTTTTTTAACAAAGTAAAAAAGTTTTAACAAAAGTAAAAAAAGTTTTAACAAAAAAAATTTTTAACAAAAGTAAAAGTTTTATAAAAAAAAAAGGTTTATAAAAAAAGTTTTATAAAAAAAAAAGTTTTAACAAAATTTTAAAAAAGTTTGTAAAAAAAAAATTAACAAATGTAAAAAAAAAAAAAGGTTTTAACAAAAATTTAAAAAAAATGTTTAACAACAAAAAGTTAAAAAGTTAAAAAAAAGTTTTAACAAAAAAAAAAGTTAAAAAAAGTTTTAACAAAAAAAAAAGTTAAAAAAAGTTTTAACAAAAAAAAAAGTTAAAAGTTTTAACAAAAAAAATTTTTAACAAAAAAAAAGTTAAAAAAAGTTTTAACATAAAAAAAGTTAAAACCTTAAAAAGAAAATTATAAATTAAAATTTTTACAAAAATTTTAAAAATAAAATAGTTTTAAATATGTTTTTTTAAATTCTGAAAGATTAAAAACTGTCAAAGTTATGAATGACCATGTTCGGATATGTTCAAATATAGTTCGGATTGTTTAAACATGCCCAAAGTTACATTCGAATTTGTTTAATCATACTCTGAGATGGTTAACTATGCTTAAAGTTATGTTTAATTATGATTAGAGACATGTTCTGAAACATTCTTTTTTCGCTTGTATGAGAAAAGTATGTTATTTCAAAAATATTAAGTTAGTTTAAAAAATAATGTCTTTTACATCAACGTAATATATATTTTTCCTAAAATACTATGATGCAGAAGGTAGGCGCCACTCTGTCTGCATTCCTGACATTCCACGACGCCCCCTGTCAATCAACTGGCATCAGGTTGTCTACAGGTATTGCTATACGATTTCATCATCCTCGTTTGCGATGGGGGAAGACGGCACAGTCGATGACGTCACACCTGCAAGCTCGCTTCTGATTGGTTGATAGCGGTCACGTGATCTCTTATCAGTATCCTTCATCTACGGGTGTAGACCCCGCACACATCATTCGTGTCTTGGATTTCGTAGGTGAAGGTCGTCTGTTTCATAGCTCCCGTTTACCGGACATTTGGCTTTAAGCTCTGCGGCATCTATCCCTACTATTTTCGGCATCCTGCTGAGTAAAATCACCGTCGAAATACTTATACGTTTCACCTAGTGCGTTTTAGGTGCTCATAGTATTTTGATTAATTGTGATACATGATTATCACCTCCTTTTAAAACAAGTGTCTGCCAATTAGCTAATTTGCTTTGCGACATCATTTTATTGCTAACCAGTAGAAACGATTAGAAGATCTTTGAAGAAAAATGTCTGTTGAAAAGGAATCCTCTTTTAAAAAGTAAGTATGTTTTCATTATCTTTTTTTATTGTTTCGTTGAATTAAGTATGTTTCTAGCCAAACGATACGAAAGATTCATGCCGTTTTCTAAACATTCTTTCAATGATAAAATATTCATTTATTACCAACTGTTTCAAATATTTTAATTGAACTAGGATCGAATAAAAAATTGTGTTTAAAACCCTAGTGTAATGTTTGTCTAGTATTTCTTAAAACAAAAAAAGTTTTAAGAAACTTTTAACAATCCTTTTTAAATGTATCTTTCAATTTAATTATTTGCTTTATTAAACTGAACTTAAAATTTCACACTTTCTGTTACTGTGAATAAATGAATTTCAAAAGTTTGCACATTCTACATTACTTAATTCAAAACATGTTCTGTCATTCTCGATATTCAACTTGTGTTTCACAAGTTTAGCTTTCCTTAGTTTTATATGTGATTTCATTTAAAAAACAACTGTTGAAAATAAACTCGAAAAAATATATTTTCAAACAGTGTGATTTGTTTAACATATTATTTCTAACAACAAAACTAAAAATATGTCATTAAAGTTAACCATTTACTTTTTTCTAAATTAAAACTGACTCAAAATTCACTGTTAAAGGCGATTTTTGTCACGTAGCAATCCTCACTCATATGTTTGATAATTTAGTTTAAAGACATCTACTTTGGATACATCACAAGCATCGTATATATCATTTTCAATATATAATCACATCTATTATATACATCACAACCAGTGCAACACAAATCAGTCGATTCCTATGTATGTATGTTAGTTTTCATCCTTTCAACAGCAGAGATGTTCATCATATGTTTTCAATAACTTAAATGTAAGTGTGACTACTAATTTTTTTTTTGCTAGTAGGTAATAAGGCCTTTATTATCAGTTGAAACTAATGCACGTTCTTTGATTAGAAAAAATTGTTAAAACAATGCAACATAAATTATTTTTTTAGTTAAATATAATTTTGAAACGAGATATGGAAAAAATATCCTAAATTAGTAAATTATTTTATCTTCAGTTCGAATCAAAGTAAAAAACTTTCCTAAGAAAGTTTTTTTTAACATCTATGATTAGGAAAACAAAGTGTCCAATTAGTTCTGACATTAAAACTTATTTGTAAACTGAGTTTGTTTCATATAGTTGTCTTCATTGGTATTTGTTAAATTAGATTACTATTAATCTTTTTTGGTTTAATATTCAAACTATAGTAAGATCTTGTTCATTCTAATTGAAAAGAATACAGTAGCTCGCGCCTTACAAATACTTTCTCCAAAACGAGTAGATAAGTTTAATCTTCTTAAGAAAATTCACAGCTTTAACCTAAATTTTATATTACCTAGACAAAATATATTCCTTCGTTAGTAATTAATAAAAAAATATTAAGTTTATACCACTTTTCTAGAAAATAAAACTTTACTTCGTCAATCATTAAAATATTTTAGTTAAAAGTTGATTTCAGATTCAGCAAAAAAAAAAAAAAAAAAAAACCTTTAAGTACTAATTCAAAGAAAAAAAAAACATCTCTTTAAAAACTTAAAAGAAAAAAATGGGGAATTCTTTTTCTGATTTTAATTTTTGAAAACAGTGAATTAACAATCTTTCTTAAAACAAAAAACCTGTTGCTTTCGGTCAATAATAGGAAATATCATTCTTTAAAAAATTGCACTAAGATTTCGTTAGCCTTTAGACATGAAATGGAAATTGCATGTTTTTGTTATCTGTCTACAGAGGAGGGTGTCTGCAACCGTAAGATAAAGATCTCCTTATAGATTGAAAAGATTGCCTTGCTAAAGAAACATGCATGTAGAGTAGATCTCGTACAGATATTTCCTTCGATAAGGAAATGCTTGCTTATTGTATGACATTTCAACCATTTAAGTGAACGGTAGTTGTATATCAGATAGTAGATGTTTCGCTGTTAAAAGCAATATAGCAACACTTACATGTAAAAAGAAAAATAAACTAAAGTGACCTAATCATCTACCAATAAAAACGAAGGAATCTGATGTCATAAGTAGCGAATGAAATCACGGAGATGTACAGTCCTTGATATCCAATACGCATCTTTTCAAATAATGTAAACTTAATAGAAAGGAAATATAAATATATATATTTTTAACCTTCATTTCCAAAATTGTCTTGTTTATATATCGGTAAAAAACTGATGTTGTGTGTGAGAGTTTGTTTTTCGCAATGAAGAAGTTTAATTTTAGTCAGGTAAGAGTATAATTATTGAATCTTTTTGTATTTTCATTTGTGATAAAAATATGTCTAATTAAAGATGGATTAAAAATTATTACAGTTAAAGATATGCTTTTACAGAAAGTGTTTTACATTTAAAAGTGAATAAATCTGTTTTGAAAATAAGTAGTTAAAACTAAGATAAAAACGGTAATATTAACTATACTTATTCAATAGATCTTGTTTTGAAAATCAATGAATTCTGTTGATCTTAGAAAAAAAAAATCGAATCTTTAACTATACTATTTGACAAAAGTAAGTGTTTTCTAATTCAAAATAAAATTTTAAATGAACTAACACGTTAAAAAAATACAGTCCTCCCCACTTAATCGGGTCACGGATAATCGAATACCCCGCTTATTCGAATAGAATCCTCCGGAACCGAATTTATTCCTATTGGTTCTATGTTATTTTCCCCCGCTTAAACCAAATACCTTTTACGAACGTCCCCGCTTAATCGAATAAGAGTAGTGTGACTGATGTTTGAAAATAGGCGCGGAAAGCCCGTTTCAGCTAGAATTTCCTTCCACTTTTTGTCATTTTTGGTTCCTTCAAGCTGAAAACAAATTTTCAGTTCTTGCAATGATTTCGGTCGGCAGGTATATAATGGACAGGTAAAACGATTTCCCCACCTTGATCTCCCCCATCGCTTTTTGCTGTTAATCAGGCTTTAATGGCAATGCGCCGTCACTTCGAGACTCGAGATGGTAGTTGTGATATTTTGCACTCATTCGAAAAATAACTCGATATTTACTCCTTTAAAATCCCACTTAAACAAACCACTTTAAACGATTTTTTAAAGGCAGTATAAGTAACATAAGTAGCAAAGTTTTGACCAAATTCAAATGAGCTGCATTAAGTGGGATGTAAACCATATAAATGTATGTACTGACATTAAATTAATAGAGTATTTACTTTAAATTAGCATTCGTATTTATTTTAGTTTATGTTATTCTAGTAACGATTTATTATTTTGTTAATTAAACATAACGTCGATGGTTATTTTGCCTTTTTATTACGCATTAAATATTAGTTACGATTCCTCGTTTAATTAAATACCCCGCTTAATCGAATATTATTTCTGGAACCGCCAATATTCGTTTAAACGGGGACGACTGTATATTCAATTGAAAATCAATGAATTTTGTTGATCTTAGAAAAAAAAAATCTAATCTTTAACTATATTATTTGACAAAAGTAAGTGTTTTCTAATTTAAAATAAAATTTTAAAAGAACTAACACGGTAAAAAATATATTCAATTCACACCACTTTTTTAAGAAAATAAAACTTTACTTCATAAGTCACTGAAATGTATTGGTTAAAATAGTGAAACTAACTTGCATTCTTTTCGATAAAAAAAAAAAAAATATATATATATATATGTCAAATAAGTAGTTAAAAGTAAGATAAAACAACGGGGCCTCGGTGGCTCAGTGGTGAGCGTGATGAGCTAAAAAATGTAAAGTCTGGTTATGTGTTTATGGGTTCGAAACCGTAATGGAATTGATACATAAGGAACTTGGTTAGTTCTAAGGTTGTGAATCAGACATAAATCGACTGATTCATGAGGATGTTAGTCTTCATCCTTTCTACTGCACTCAGGTCTTCATCCTATGTTTCAAATGACTTAAATGTGGGTGAGGCTACCAATTTTTGCTCTTTTTTCGTTATTGCAAAGCACAATATTCCACCTCTTTCTTAAGTTTTCCATAGTTTTTCCAAAAACAGAGTTGTTCATTAATTTAAAAAAGTTCTTTTCTTAGTTTGAAAAAAAACTGTTTTTGCATTCAGCTTGTATTTCAGTTAACATTCATCCTTGACAATAATTAAACAAAAACATTGTTGTCAAAAACTAATTCGCGTTCTTTTGATTATTAAAAATAATTTATATTCTTTTAAATAATAATTAAATGAAAATATATGTAAAATTGTTTATTAAAAAGCTTTATTTAGGAAAAATTTGTTTCGGAAATTAATGTATCGAAATTAATATATTAACAAATAAAAAATAACTAATTTATTAAAAAGTTTTATTAGCACATGGCTTACAGAAAAAAAAACTTGTTTCGGAAATTAACAAATGACTAAAACTAAAAAACTTGTTCGGAAATTAACAAATAACTAAATGAAAATTAACTAATTTATTTAAAACTTTATTTGCAATGACTAAATTAATTGAAGCATGTTTCGTAAAATTAATAAATGACTAAAAAAATTATAACTTATTTCGTTAAAACTTAAAAATGTATTAACCTTTTTTATTCAGTTTAAAATTAAAACTCTATTTGCAATGACTAATTTAATTGAAACATGTTTCGGAAATTAGCAAATGACAAAAACTTATTTCGTTAAACTCATAAAATGTATTCACTTCTTTCTGTCAGTTCAAATAGGATGACGACATCGCAGGTAAGTGAATCATCCTCTCAAGAGAGGGCGCTGGTGTCGCCGGAATCGATGGTGCTGCCCCCTAGGTTCGTCTCTCGTCCAATCAGAAGCAAGCTCCTTATCTGGATGAAACCGGTTTCCGAGCAAGCATTCGTTCATTAGCCCGGTGGATGTCACAGAGGTAGGACGTGTCTCGACGCTGCTCCGTGGTAAGTATTTTTTAATTGCATGCGATCTTTTCTAATCAGCACATCATTATCTTTTCTTTGTTCTAATCCCTCTCTAACAGTAGGCTTTCCTTCATTAATCATCCTCATTAACATTTTCCTTTGTTCTAATCCCTCTCTTACAGTAGACTTTCAGTCATTATCCTTTGTTTAATCCCTCTCTTACAGTACCCTTTTCATTCTCGCTTCTTTGTTTTAACCCCTCTACTATAGCATGACGCGCTGGCGCCTGTCTGTCTCGACTCCGCCCACCTGTCTATCACTTTCTTATCTCCCCTACCTTTCAATCACTCGACTCCGCCCACCTGTCACTCATCTTTGGCCACGCCCTCCACCTCAACGCATGACGCCTGGTGGGGTAGAACCGGCTTTTTCCTTCTACTAATACTTGTGCTGTAAAAAAAATCTTCTAAAAATCGCATGAAAAAATAGTAATATTTTTTAAGAACGATGCACGAATTCCAAATAAACTTTTTGAAACTAAAAAGTTAATATAATGGACCAAGATGTAACAGGAATTCTATCACATATGTCGAAAAGTAAAAACCTAGTGGCAGAAATACCGCGACACTATAGGTCAAAATTAACATTTTTACCCACTGGCCAGTACACTGATTTTTTTCACTGGCCAGTAACAAAGTTATGTACGCTCCATACAAAATTGTGTTTATTCTAACTATCAACATTGTAATTTACTAATATATATTACTTACCATTCGATATGATTACACTCAACTGAAAAATTTTATTTTTACTATTAATTGCAATGAAATTCACAAATTTTTAGAAAGGTTACAGCAGCGGAGGACCCCCGGCACTAACTAATATGCATTTTTCTGTGACCATTTAACGAATGTCGTGTTTTTTTCGCGATCGTTTGACGAAATTCACGTTTTTTCGTGACCTTTGACAAAATCTGCGTTTTTTCACGATTTTTTGACAAAATCTGCGATATTTTCACAAAATTGCGTTTTTTTTGTAATCTTTTAACGATATTTGTGGGGGGGGGGGGTTCGACGTTCTTTGAAAATATTTAAAATTTTTTAAAGATTTTTTGACGAAATTTGCGTTTTTAGGCGATCTTTTGACGAAATTTGCGCTTTTTCTGCAATCTTTTCACGAAATTTGCATTTTTTCCACGATCTTTTGACGAAAGTTGCGTATCTTCCGCGATCTTTTTCACGAAATTTGCGTTTTTCCACGATCTTTTAACTAAAGTTGTTTTCTCCGCGATCTTTTCATGAAACTTGCGTTTTCCGCCGTCTTTTTATGAAATTTGCGTTTTCCGACGTCTTTTTATGAAATTTGCGTTTTCCGACGTCTTTTTATGAAATTTGCGTTTTCCGACGTCTTTTTATGAAATTTGCGTTTTCCGACGTCTTTTTATGAAATTTGCGTTTTCCGACGTCTTTTTATGAAATTTGCGTTTTCTTCCGTCTTTTTATGAAATTTGCGTTTTCCGACGTCTTTTTATGAAATTTGCGTTTTCCGACGTCTTTTTATGAAATTTGCGTTTTCCGACGTCTTTTTATGAAATTTGCGTTTTCCGACGTCTTTTTATGAAATTTGCGTTTTCCGACGTCTTTTTATGAAATTTGCGTTTTCCGACGTCTTTTTATGAAATTTGCGTTTTCCGACGTCTTTTTATGAAATTTGCGTTTTCCGACGTCTTTTTATGAAATTTGCGTTTTCCAACGTCTTTTTATGAAATTTGAGTTTTTTCCGCGATCTTTTCTCGAAATTTGTTTTTTCGGTGATCATTTGACGAAATTTGTTTTTTTTCCGCGATCTTTTGACGAAATTTCCGTTTTTTCCGCGATTTTGTCACGAAAGTTGCGTTTACTCCGCGATCTTTTCACGAATTTTGCATTTTTCCGCGATCTTTTCACGAATGTTCGTTCTTTCCGCGATCTTTTTAAAAATTTTGCGTTTTATCCGCGATCTTTTCACGAAATTTACGGTTTTCCGCGATCTTTTCACGAATTTTGCATTTTTCCGCGATCTTTTCACGAATGTTCGTTCTTTCCGCGATCTTTTTAAAAATTTTGCGTTTTTTCCGCGATCTTTTCACGAATTTTGCGTTTTTTCCGCGATCTTTTCACGAATTTTGCGTTTTTTCCGCGATCTTTTCACGAATTTTGCGTTTTTTCCGCTGCGTTTGCTCCGCGATCTTTTCACGAATTTTGCTTTATTGCCGTGATCTTTCCGCGATCTTTTCAAAAATTTTGTTTTATGCGTGATCTTTTCAGGAAACTTGCGTTTTCCGCGATCTATCACGAAATTTACGGTTTTCCGCGATCTTTTCACGAATTTTGCTTTTTATCCGCGATCTTTCATGAATTTTGCTTTTTATCCGCGATCTTTTCATGAATTTTGCTTTTTATCCGCGATCTTTTCATGAATTTTGCTTTTTATCCGCGATCTTTTCATGAATTTTGCTTTTTATCCGCGATCTTTTCATGAATTTTGCTTTTTATCCGCCATCTTTTACCGAATTTTGCGTTTTTCCGCGATACTTTGAAGAATTTTGTGATTCTTTTTCGCGATTCTTTGTCGAATTTTGCGTTTTTTCCGCGATCTTTTTCACGAATTTTGCGTTTTTTTCACGAATTTTGCGTTTTTTTTTCACGAATTTTGCGTTTTTTTTCACGAATTTTGCGGTTTTTTTTTCACGAATTTTGCGTTTTTTTCACGAATTTTGCGTTTTTTTTTCACGAAATTTGCGTTTTATCCGCGATCTTTTCACGAAATCTGCGTTTTTCCGCGATACTTTGAACAATTTTGTGATTCTTTTTCGCGATTCTTTGTCGAAATTTGCGTTCTTTCTGCGATCTTTTCACGAAATTTGTTTTCCGCGATTTTTCGACGAAATTTGCGTTTGCTCCGCGATCTTTTCACGAATTTTGCTTTTTTGCCGTGATCTTTCCGCGATCTTTTTGCGTGATCTTTTCAGGAAACTTGCGTTTTTCGCGATCTTTTCACGAAATTTACGGTTTTCCGCGATCTTTTCACGAATTTTGCTTTTTATCCGCGATCTTTTCCCGAATTTTGCGTTTTTCCACGATACTTTGAAATTTTTGTGATTTGTTTTCGCGATTCTTTGTCGAATTTTGCGTTTTTTCCGCGATCTTTTTCACGAATTTTGCGTTTTTTCCGCGATCTTTTTCACGAATTTTGCGTTTTTTCCGCGATCTTTTTCACGAATTTTGCGTTTTTTCCGCGATCTTTTTCACGAATTTTGCGTTTTTTCCGCGATCTTTTTCACGAATTTTGCGTTTTTTCCGCGATCTTTTTCACGAATTTTGCGTTTTTTCCGCGATCTTTTTCACGAATTTTGCGTTTTTCCGCGATCTTTTCACGAAATTTGCGTTCTTTTCACGAAATTTGCGTTTTCCCGCGATCTTTTCACGAAATTTGCGTTTTTCCGCGATCTTTTCACGAAATTTGCGTTTTTCCGCGATCTTTTCACGAAATTTGCGTTTTTCCGCGATCTTTTCATGAAATTTGCGTTTTCCCGCGATCTTTTCACGAAATTTGCGTTTTCCGCGATCTTTTCACGAAATTTGCGTTTTCCCGCGATCTTTTCACGAAATTTGCGTTTTCCGCGATCTTTTCACGAAATTTGCGTTTTCCCGCGATCTTTTCACGAAATTTGCGTTTTCCCGCGATCTTTTCACGAAATTTGCGTTTTCCCGCGATCTTTTCACGAAATTTGCGTTTTCCCGCGATCTTTTCACGAAATTTGCGTTTTCCCGCGATCTTTTCACGAAATTTGCGTTTTTCCTCGATTTTTAGACGTAATTCGCGTTTTTTCCTCGATTTTTAGACGGAATTAGTGATTTATTTTCTACGAACGATTGACGAAATTGACTTTTTTCGGCGACCATATCGAAATTAGCGATATTTTTAAGTTCGAATTTTCGGACTGATGAGTTTTTTTTTCGGAACCGAATGCCTTAAATTTTCGGAAAATTCGAGACAGAATCACCCCGGCTACTTTCTTTTCTTACGCTTGGGAGAATCGCCGATTTGGACGCCGTAAATTCCGAATGAATTTTCACCCCATTCCTCCTTGGCATCGATGTTTCAACCATCGCGTTTGGCGAGTGGTGCCCACTGAGTTTTGTGAGTGAGGACAATACAGTTAATCGCCACGTTTTAAGTGTTACTCGACGCCTGGCGAGTGCTAATTTTGTGCTATACGCGACACGGCGGCATAGTCGTGGACAAAGAAAATCGTGCAGACAAAAATTGTCTGCACTAATGAAATCAATTTAAAAAATTGTCAGCAACTTTCGGAAATTTTTTCTCGCGGAAAAAAACGCCAATTTCGGCAAAAGATCACATAAAAAATGCGATTTTCGTCAAAGAATCGCGAAAATAAAATGCGGTCTTCGTCAAAGGATGGCGAAAAAAAGTGAATTTCGTTAAATGATCGTGGGCAAAAAGCAAATTTCGTCAAAAGATCGCGGAAGAAATGCAAATTACGTCAAAGGATCGTAAAGAATGCAATTTTCATCAAATTATCGCGGGCAAAACGCACATTTCATGAAAGGATCGCAGATAAACAGCGAATTTCGTCAAAATATCGCGGGAAAAATGCGAATTACTACATAAAAGGATCGTGAAAAAAAACGCGCATTTCGTCAAAGGATCGCGGAAAAGTGCGAATTTTCTCAAAGCAGCGTGGAACAAACTCGAGTTTCGTCATAGGATTGTGAGAAAATGCGAATTTTGTCAAAGGATCGCGAAAAAACGCAAATTTCGTCGAAAAATCGCAGAAAAAATGCGAATTTCGTCAAAAGGCCGTGGGGGGAAATGCGAATTTCGTCAAAAGGCCGTGGGGGGAAATGCGAATTTCGTCAAAAGGCCGTGGGGGGAAATGCGAATTTCGTCAAAAGGCCGTGGGGGGAAATGCGAATTTCGTCAAAAGGCCGTGGGGGAAAATGCGAATTTCGTCAAAAGGCCGTGGGGGAAATGCGAATTTCGTCAAAAGTACCGTGGAAAAAAGCGAATTTCGCGAAGATCGCGAAAAAACCGCAAAGATCTCGAAAAAGCCCGCAAATTTCGCCCAAAGATCTCGAAAAAGCCCGCAAATTTCGCCCAAAGATCTCGAAAAAACCCGCAAATTTCGCCCAAAGATCTCGAAAAAACCCGCAAATTTCGCCCAAAGATCTCGAAAAAACCCGCAAACTTCGCCCAAAGATCGCGAAAAAACCGCAAATTTCGTCAAATGGACCCTAAAAAACACAGTGCGGGAGTGGACCCCCCCTATGCCTCCTCCTATACTTTTCAGGAAATTTGCTGTGAATTTCAGAATTGTTTTGACTCAGAATCACCCCTGGTGGTGTATGTGATTGTGAAATGGTGAAAAAAAACTAGAGCACACTTTTTCAAGGATGCCACCCTTGTCAAAATATAAATTGGGAATTGCCCTGGGGTAAAAATTTGGAAAACATACTTAAAAAACAGGTATGAAAGAGTTCCTCCTAAAGGAGGAATTCCACCTTTTTAAAAGCAAATTTGGATATTCTCTGGATTGATGCAAAAATGCAAAGGGGTCAATCCATTTCAAGTGGTCCAAAAAATCATTAATTCGTTGCTCGACCATTTTTAAAAAATCTGAAATTTTTTGTACAAGAACCCTAACATGATGGAAATTCAAAATGACTATTATTTTAATTTTATTAATTTTTGTTTGTGCATGGCGGCCATCTTTGTTTCATCGTCTGCAGCAATTTTCTCACAAGAAAGGTTTACGAAATTGTAAATAATTCATCGTTTATTTCTCCAATTCAAGTGCGGTTTACAGCACTTTGTACAGAATACATTGGGCTAAAAATTTGGTAATAGAGTAGTTTCCCAATATATGTGAAAATTAGCGGTCGCCACTCGCCACGTGGCGATTAAAGTTGTAAAAGTGGCGATTAAAAAATCGGCCATCGATCGCCACTTTAGTCGCCACTCGCCAAGTGGCGATTTTAAATTTTGTTAACGATCGCCAACGGAAATACAGCATTTTTCATGGAAATATGCATCTCTACTTTGATTACACCTAAGTAGCAAACTGGTTAATTCTTTTTCCTGTTGGATGCAAGCAGATTTCAACGATTTAGCTGTATTTTCAATATTTCGACTTTTCGTCATATGCTAGCTCCTCACTTATTTTTTACATGAAATTTCTATTTTTTTTCAAGAATTCTGCAAAATGTATTCATCAGCGTTGATTCCACATGCATTTCAAATAATTTATTCCTTTTTTTTTTTTCATTGGATGGAAGCAGATTTTAAGGACATTGCAGTATCTTCAATATTTCGACTCCTGCCACATTCTCACCAGTTATGGGGAAAAAAATCTCTGAAAATTCAAAGAAAAAATTCAAGGACTTTCAAGCACTTTTTGCAAATTTTGCATAAAAATAAGTACTTTTAAGGACCAAAATTTGCTTTTGAAAAATTTAAGGACTTTTAAGCACTTTCAAGGACCGTACAAACCCTGAGTTAGATTATTTTTCTTCAAGAGATATACTGTTTAATCCTGCGAAATACACTCACCAGCTTAGATTTCAACTGTATGTAATTTGTGTAGTATGTTAATAGCACTACTTATTAAATAAAATCTAAATAACATTTTATTGTGTTTTATTTGATTTATTATTATTATTATTGTATACACTTAGCTGTTGGAATTTTGATTTAGTTATTTTTTATATAAAGAAAGTAATAGTAATTTGGTTGATAATTGTGTTTATAAACATATACAAATAATCCAAAAATATATTCTAAAAAATTAATATAACAGAGCTTTAAAGTAATTTTCTTGAATTTTGACTGCTTCCCTATTCTTATCATGAATAGTTGGCTAGTATAAAACTCTGATTTATAGAAAAATATGTATATATACAGCGATTATAGTTAATCTAGATGTCAAGAAAGTTTGAAACATTATAGTGGCCACTAACTTTAAAAAGTGGCCACTAACAAAACTGAGTCTACCAGCCACTGGCTACTAACTCAATTTCCCAGTTTTCACCTATATTTCCCAAACTAAATGCTTATTGGTGAAATTTAGGTATAAATTTTCAGTTTTTTCCCAAAATTTGTCCGTTTACAAGACGAAATTTTTCTAGCAAGGAAAACTGCCAACATGACATACTTTTTTTTTACAAATAGGCTGAAAGTACTTGTACTCACACGCCAAGTTCCAGATCTGTGACATTCTTTCTCTTCGCTAAAAAAATTCCCAAATTTTTCAAAAATGTCAAAAATCGCACTTTTGAGGCTTTGATATCTCTGGTGGGGCACGAGATAAAAATCTGAAATTTTGGTTGCTAAGAGTATTGTATGGTAGTGTTATGCACAATAAATTTCAAGATGGAGATTTGACTACAAGCTGAGATATGACAAGGACAACATGTCAAAACAATACTGCCAAACTATTGTTTTGTTGTAGTCACAGCTAAGTATTTATCTCAGTGTCATTTAAATTTATTTTTTTTATTATCTTTAAATAATAGTAACAGAAAATAAACCCTTTTGCAAAGCTTAGCAATTAATTTAAAAAATAATTATTTCTAAGTAATACATTTTTTATGGTTTCAGTAATTTTTGTTGTAGTTTTAGTAACTAAAAGAAACCTCAGCACTTTTGCATAAAGAAAAATCATATTTTTATTAGGGATGCAACGGATATCCGGCAAATATCCGATATCCGGCTGATTTTTCAATATCCGAATCACAATCACCGGATATCCGACTTCTCTGCCGGATATCCGGCAGAGTGCAGCAAAGCGAATATATAAGGGTAACAGAAATCGTTTGACCCCAAACAATGCCGAACAATTTTGTTTATAATGTAAAATATGAAAGTAAGTTCACTATTCATGAGTAAAAGGTAATTCTCAAAAGTTTAAAGAATTACCAGCTTTCCTAGCATTGATATTTGAACTCTTTATAATAAATTTAAGAATTTATGTTTACTTCGTTTAGAAAATTGTACCTTTACTTTCAGAGTGTAAAACAAAATTTGAAGTTTATTAAAGTATGACTTTAATTTTCTTTCTTTTAAGTTTAACAATTAAACAGGCAACTAAACAAACAATTAAACAGGATTTTTAGAAGAAAGTATCGTAATAGAATTTTTTTCGATTTCTGGTTTTCAACGGACTTAGATGTTTTAGGGGTCAGATATCCCAAAACATGTTTATACAAAATGTCTGTCTGTCCGTATGTCGCCATCGTACCATCGAAAAGTGAATCAAGTTATGCATAGAATTGAACCATTTTTTTTTTGTGAATGTTTTTGGCTATACCCAAGCAGCCCTCTTTCAATATGGAAACATTCCACTGGAAAGGGGGGGGGGGGCACGGTAATCGCATTTTTGTGCCATTTTCATTATTGTACCATTGAAAAGTGTATGAAGTTATCCATATAATTGAACAAAATTTTTTGTATTCATTTTTGGCTATGTCCAGCAGGTTCTCCTTAAATAAGAAATATTCCGCCAGGATGGGGATATTTCCAATAATAGCGATTTTTGCCATCGTAATGAAGTTATGCATAGAATTGAACCATTTTTTTTTTGTGAATGTTTTTGGCTATAGCCAGGTGGCCCTCCTTCAATATGGAAACATTCCACTGGAGGGGGGGGGGGCACTGTAATAGCGATTTTTTGTGCCACTTTCATTCTTATACCATCGAAAAGTGTATGAAGTTATGTATAGAATTGAACCAATTTTTCGGGGATATGTTTTTGGCTATGGCCAGCAGGTCCTTCTTCAATTTGAAAATATTCTGCTGGAAGGTGGACGCTATAATACGGATTTTTGTGTTATTTTCATTATTTTACCATTGAAAAGTGTATGAAGTTAAGCGTAGAATTGAACCAATTTTGTGGTGTATATTTTTGACTATGGCCAGCAGTTTCTCCTTGAATTTGGAAATATTCCACCAGAAGGTGGCACTTTAACAGAGATTTTGATAAATTTTCTCGATTTTTCGCAGTTTTTTTGTTTTTTTTTTTGTACTGTATATTGGCGGCTCATGAAGCGAAGGGAACTTCGCATCCTGCTAAGCTGGCTATTCACAAACAGCTGATGTACAACAGAATAACGAAAAAATTTTTGATTTTAATAAATATGATCGAGATTAACTTATTCTTATTCTGATTAATTGACTGAAGCAGAAATTTTAGACCAAATTCAAAGTTGGTATAATATTGAACTAATAATATTGAAGTATTAATATTTGGAACTACTTTTTGAAATATTAAGATGTATGAGATAGAAGAAAGTTTTGTGATTGGCAAATCCAACTAGTTGTTTTTGTAACTTCATTATAAATATTTAAAATTAAAAGTAATTTTCTTTTTACTTTTAAATATAAAAATAATTTAACTTAAAATAAAACTAAACATGACTTAGAGCAAAAACAATATTAAATAATTAAAACAGAAAAAGGGCATCAACTAAACCTATGTTTGGAGAAAATAACTCTTTAATCATGGGTATATTAGTAGATATTTTATGTTTAAATTATAAAAAGAAAGTATGTAGTATTTCTTTGTGAAAATACTCTACAATTATACACATATTAATTGGTTAAAATTTGTTGTACACAAATTATCAGCATTTCATTGTACAAATTAATTATTAGCAATTATCGATATAGGCAATCCTATATTCAAATCCAGTAGCAATTATCAGCATTTCATTGTACAAATAAACAGAATACTTTAATGTTTAAATTACATTTTTTATGCAATATTATTAATATACATTACAGGGCTTGAATTTTGAAGCGGGATGGCAGGATTTGTGCCCTATTGTGAGTGGGCGGCTCCTGTTTCCAAAAAATCATTTTCTGAAAATATTTCTTTGTAAAACGACGAGCAAGTCTCAGCACCGACTGACAAATTTCATATTTTCTACTATCGATGGGCAGATTTCACAGTTTCTTCTTACGACAGATTGACAAAATTCATGGTTGTTTTTGTGCATCTGACTGAAAAATTTTGCGCTTTTTCTCCACGACCGACTGACGAATTTCACAATTTTTTCTAGAGACCGATCGATGAATTCCATAATTTTTTTTTTCCTCGAGATCAATTGATAAATATAGCAATTTTATTCTGTGACCGATTGGCTAATTTCCCTGTTTGTTCTAGCGACATACTGATGAAAGTAACGATTGTTTTTCTGCATCTGACTGAAAATTTTTGCGTTTTTTCTCTGTGACTGGCTGAGGAATTTCACGATATTTGCTCATGACAGATCGATTGACGAATTTTGTGAAATTTTCCCGCTGCCGATTTCCCCTGCACTTCAGTTTTCTTCTTGCGGCCGGTCGACAAATTTTTTTTATTTATTTTGACCATGATTGACAAAGTCGGCGATATTTTTTTTTTTTTTTTATGAACGATTTATGTATTTTGCGATGTTTTTTTCCCTATGCCCAAAATAGCAAATAACTAAAAGGGCAGTAATGGCTGCCGGAGACCGAGCCCTACCAAATTGGCCAATAGTCAGCACTCAACAAAATAAGATTACACTTGTGGTGCACATGAAGAAAAAGAAATTTGGTTGAACTAAAAAAAACAGGTTTAGAAATAACAAACTAGTTGATTCTTGCAATTCATAGAAATTAGGGCATGACTTTTTGAAATCAACCTTTTATCGTGTAATAGAAAAAATCTGACTATTTCCTTTTCAAACTTTGGATATGGATTTAAAATTCCAATGCATAGAACATAGTTCAATTAACAAAATACCAGGGACTTCAGTTTTGACTATAATTCCATTAAGGATATAATAAAACAAGTTTGTTTGGAAGTGACATACAATCACCGTAGGATATTGACAATAGAATCACCAATATGCATTATTCATGCATTTTTAACTTACTGTTAAAAATTAATGAACATCAGATTTTGCAAAGTTTTCTAAATTTTTTTAACATTTTTTTAACCATGCGTTTCCGATAATTTCTAAAGTTATAAAAGTTGGTCTGTGCTGTTTGTCAAAAGTGTAACTTGTGAAAGAGGCTAAATCACGCAAAATGGAATAAAATCTAAATTAAGAAATTCATTTAGGAACCCAATTGTTAATTGCCCATAACATTAGGTGAAAGTTGTGAAAGATAGACATGGTATATATATAAAACTTGATTCTGTTCCTTTGTTTTAATTAAAATAAATATTTTGGATAATTATCTTGAGTTGTTAAATTTAAATTATTTTAATGGTATTTTGTCATGTCTGTATAAATGTAATTCTTTAAGTGGCACATAAAAAATAACGGGTTTAAAGATTTTTTTTTTCCCCTTCTAACAGTTCAACTCCCCTGCATTTTTAAATGTTGGGTGGGAAACTCCCCTCCTGGGGGGAAAAGGGGCCCCACCAGTGGCCGAGAGGTTCTGCTCTCGAAGCTGGTAGACGGGAGGTGCTGGGTTCGATCCCAATCGCGCCCGTCGGCCTAATCGTTCGGAGTTTTCGTGGTTTTCTTCGAGCCGTGGATCTTCCATGCGTTAATACAGATTAGGTTCCCTTAGAAAGACCCCCACGGAGGGCACTCCCCCCCGGCCTATATCCCTCGTGTAGATAATTGGCCGTCAAAAATCAACCCAACCCTCCTGGGGAAAACTTGAATTTCAAGCCCTGATATTCAAAGAGATATAAATTTTTGTAAATTATATTTCAATACATTTAAAATGTTTTAATGATGTGTGATGCTTGTAATTTATTGTTCTGAGATGGCGTTATATAAGGAAATAATTCACCATATAACTAAAAACATATCTAGTGCCGGATATCTGAATCCGGCAGGCAAAGGAACTTCGTATATCCGATATCCGGCAAAATCAATATCCGGTGCATCCCTAATTTTTATACAAGACCTGAGACAAAAACAGAATAGGGAAAGAGAAAATCTGTTAATGTTGACCTACTTGTTGAGACATGATCAAACGTGTCAAAACACATTCCTGCTTGTTGGTTTAAAAACCACAATTTTAATGCTGCTTGCCAGTCCCTGAAACATGGTCCTACCATAAGTATGTTCCTGTAAATGAAACATTATACGATATTACCATGCATCAGCCTCAAGTAATTTTCAGAGCCCTTTCACAATTCATACTGTAGAAAAATGAGATTTTTGCCTAAGTAAGCTAGGAATTATTAATGAAGTGAGACTCGCACATAGTGATTTCAAAGTTAATTTCTATGAGCCAGCAGGGCCAAGAACTTCAATCAAGTTATTAAGAGATGACAAGACTTAGTTCTTACAAATAAAATTTTGAGAAAGATCAAAATTGTGGTTTTTAAACCAACAAGCAAGAATGTGTTTTGACACATTTGATCATGTCTCAACAAGTATGACAAAATTAACAGCTTTTCTCTTTCCCCATTCTGTTTTTGTCTTAGGTCTTAAAGAAAAAAAAATATTTTTATACATGTAAAAGTGTCGAGATTTCTTTTAGTTGCTAAAATTACAAGAAAAATTACTGAAACCATACAAAGTCTTCGGCATAATTATTTTTTAAATGGCTTAGATGCCGTATGTTCCCTCCGCCGTTGTTGTTTTGAAATGTTTGGCGATTTTTTGTTGGCGTGTTGACGGTGGTTATGGATATGGCAACCTCGATATGTTGAATGTCGGGTGACGTGTTTTTGTGACGTGTCGTTCTGGCAACCGAGAAGTTAATGTTGGAATATTGTGAATGTATTTTGATATCGTATTGTATAGTTCTGCCTTTTTATTTTTATGTGAAATTTATTGAATGTATTTGATTAACTATGTTTTCTGTAGTCCGTTTAAATGCTGTTGTTGAAATAATTAGGAAATATGAGGAAATTTTGACAAGAAAAGAAGGTTTGTTTATAGTTTGTGAATACGTATTGATAAGCCTATTTAGGAAAATGTCGGCGATAATATTTCGAGCTGGACCTTTCAAGAAAGCAGATGTTTGTTAAGGTATGTTGATAATTTTATGTATTTTACTGCTTTTGAGTTTTTTACATTTTGTGATTGCTAGAAAGCGAGAATTGCTGAATTTTGAGAATTCTATATCGCGAGAAATGCTGAATTCGGCGATGTTTTTTTTTTCGGAAAATGTGCGCGAAGCGCACATACAACGATTGCTGGTTGCCATTTTAGCGAATTTTGTTTTTTGTGTATTTTTGCTTTAAAAGTTTTTTATATTTTGAGATTGCTAGAAAGCGAAAACTGCTGAATTTCGAGAATGCTATATTGCGAGAAATGCTGAATTCGGCGATGTCTTTTTTCGGAAAATGTGCGCGAAGCGCACATACAACGATTACTGGTTGCCATTTTAGCGAATTTTGTGTTTTATGTGTATTTTTGCTTTAAAAGTTTTTATATTATGAGATTGCTAGAAAGCGAAAACTGCTGAATTTTGAGAATGCTACACCTCGAGAAGTGTTGAATGTAGTGATGTTTTTTTTTTTCGGAAAATGTGCGCGAAGCGCACATACAAGGATTACTGGTTGCCATTTTAGCGAATTTTGTTTATTATTTACATTTTATTTTCGTTAAGCCAAACATGCGTATAAACCGGTGCTTGGAGACATTTACTACTTGGCGGAAAAGGGGTTTTCACGCCAAGAAAATTCCAAGATGGCGGCCGGGGGGAACTTATGACATCTGTTCCTTTTAAATCTCTAAACTTTGCAAAAGGCATTATTTTCTGTTACTAATATTTAAAGATAATAAAAAAATTAATTTAAATGACACTCTGAGATAAATACTTAGCTGTGACTACAACAAAACAATAGTTTGGCAGTATTGTTTTGACATGTTGCCCTTGCCATATCTCAGCTTGTAGTCAAATCTCCATCCTGAAACTTCTTGTGCATAACACTACCATACAATACTCTTAGCAACCCAAATTTCAAATTTTTATCTCGTGCCCCACCAGAGATATCAAAGTCTCAAAATTGCGATTTTTGACATTTTTGAAAAATTTAGGAATTTTTTTAGCGAAATGAAAGAATGTCCCAGATCTGGAACTTGGCGTGTGAGTACAAGTACTTTCAGCCTATTTGTAAAAAAAAGTATGCATTGTTGACAGTTTTCCTTGCTAGAAAAATTTCCTCTTGTAAACGGACAAATTTTGGGAAAAAACTGAAACTTTGTGTCTAAATTTCACCAATAAGCATTTAGTTTCGGAAACTACTCTATTACCAAATTTTTAGCCCAATGTATTCTGTACAAATTGCTGTAAACCGCACTTGAACTGGAGAAATAAACGATGAATTATTTACAAATCCGTAAACCCTTCCAGCGAGAAAATTGCTGCAGACGATAAAAGAAAGATGGTCGCCATGCACAAATAAAAATTAATAAAATTAAAATAAGTCATTTTGAACTTCCATCATGTTAGGGTTGTTGTACAAAAAATTTCAGATTTTTTAAAAATGGTCGAGCAACCAGTGCTGGACCACTTGAAATGGATTGACACAAAGAATATGTTAGAACCATATGGAGGGGGGTGGGGGGGGGGGGGGTGAAGGTGTCTAAAAAACTTAAAAACTAGACATTTAGACTCAAATCCTTGGAATTTGTTTCTGAATTGCTGTACTATCAAATCAAAGGCGAGCTTTTATTATAAGCATCTGAAAGTCATGTATGTAAATTAAGTTGTTTAACCAGGAAAAGGAAGTTTTCATAAGGTTATTTTTAGAATAGTATATTTTATTATATGAATTAGTCCCTTCTGGATAATTTCAGTGATGCATTTTTGGAAATGTATTTCTGGAGTAAAGATCAATTTGGCATTCATCTATTTAGCATAGTTTTTTTTTTTTTTTTAAGTAAAGTCTTAAACAGTCAAATCATTCAAAATAATTCATTTTTTTTTGAAAAATTAATATCTGTACACATAAGTACATCAGATACATTTGGAAGGATTTATACTTTTAGAAAACTTTCCAATTTTCTTTTTTCATTTTGTGAATTTATACATTATTTATTTAAGTTACAAAAAAAAAAAGTAGCAATCATATGTACAGTTATAATTCATTTTATTGTATGAATAACTGTTAAAATGCGTCTAAATTTTGCGACTTTGGCCTTAAGGAAAGAATTTTTCATCTTTTTTTCCATTTCCCACTTTCATGCCTGAAAAAAGCGGAACATTTCCAAATCTAAGAAAGAATAAATCAGCTCTGAAGCTTCCAAAGGTTTTTAAAAGCATCCTTATTGTGTCTATGTATGATTGATTCAGCTTATCCTTCCCATTTTAGAAATCCTACAAGAAGTTAGATGATGAAAAGTTATAAGCAAAATGAATGAGAATGCACCATGCTTATCATGTTTTAAATAAAACGATAAAAACTTCCTAGTTTAATGTATTGTTTATTCATTATAAAAACATGGAAAATTCGCAGACAGATTATGAAATTTCAAATGCTTGTCGCAGACAGCTACAAAACTTTCTACCACTGGGTCCCAGTGGCAGAAACACGGCGACATAGTCGCGGACAAAGAGAATCTCTTGCGGACAGTTTTTGTCGGCACAAATGAAATCAATTTAAAAGATTGTCCGCAACTTTCGGACTTTATCTATCGCGACTTTAACTATCGCGAATAAAATGCAAATTTTGTCAGAATATCGCGGACAAAATGCAAATTTCGTCGAAATATCGCGGACAAAATGCAAATTTCGTCAAAATATCGCGGACAAAACGCAAATTTCGTCGAAATATCGCGGACAAAATGCAAATTTCGTCGAAATATCGCGGACAAAATGCAAATTTCGTCGAAATATCGCGAATAAAATGCAAATTTCGTCGAAATATCGCGAATAAAATGCAAATTTCGTCAGAATATCGGGGACAAAATGCGAATTTCGACAAAGGTTCGCGGACAAAATGCGAATTTCGACAAAGGTTCGCGGACAAAATGCGGATTTCGACAAAGGTTCGCGGACAAAATGCGGATTTCGACAAAGGTTCGCGGACAAAATGCGAATTTCGACAAAGGTTCGCGGACAAAATGCGAATTTCGACAAAGGTTCGCAGACAAAACGCAAATTTCGTCAAAGAATCGCGAACAAAACACATTTCGTCAAAATATCGCGAATAAAATTCAAATTTCGTCCAAATATCCCGAATAAAACGCAAATTTCGTCAAAATATCGAGGACAAAACGTAAATTCCGTCGAAATATCGCGGAAAAAACGCAAATTTCGTCAAAGATTCGCGAACAAAACGCACATTTCGTCAAAATATCCCGGACAAAAATCAAATTTCGTCAGAATATCGCGGGCAAAACTCAAATTTCGTCAGAATATCGCGGCCAAAACTCAAATTTCGTCAGAATATCGCGGCCAAAACTCAAATTTCGTCAGAATATCGCGGCCAAAACTCAAATTTCGTCAGAATATCGCGGACAAAACTCAAATTTCGTCAGAATATCGCGGACAAAACTCAAATTTCGTCAGAATATCGCGGACAAAATGCAAATTTCGTCGAAATATCGCGAATAAAATGCAAATTTCGTTGAAATATCGCGAATAAAATGCAAATTTCGTCAGAATATCGGGGACAAAATGCGAATTTCGACAAAGGTTCGCGGACAAAATGCGAATTTCGACAAAGGTTCGCGGACAAAATGCGAATTTCGACAAAGGTTCGCGGACAAAATGCGAATTTCGACAAAGGTTCGCGGACAAAATGCGAATTTCGACAAAGGTTCGCGGACAAAATGCGAATTTCGACAAAGGTTCGCGGACAAAATGCGAATTTCGACAAAGGTTCGCAGACAAAACGCGAATTTCGACAAAGGTTCGCAGACAAAACGCAAATTTCGTCAAAGAATCGCGAACAAAATTCAAATTTCGTCCAAATATCCCGAATAAAACGCAAATTTCGTCGGAATATCGAGGACAAAACGTAAATTCCGTCGAAATATCGCGGAAAAAACGCAAATTTCGTCAAAGATTCGCGAACAAAACGCACATTTCGTCAAAATATCCCGGACAAAAATCAAATTTCGTCAGAATATCGCGGGCAAAACTCAAATTTCGTCAGAATATCGCGGGCAAAACTCAAATTTCGTCAGAATATCGCGGACAAAACTCAAATTTCGTCAGAATATCGCGAACAAAACGCACATTTCGTCAAAATATCCCGGACAAAAATCAAATTTCGTCAGAATATCGCGGGCAAAACTCAAATTTCGTCAGAATATCGCGGACAAAACTCAAATTTCGTCAGAATATCGCGGACAAAACTCAAATTTCGTCAGAATATCGCGGACAAAACTCAAATTTCGTCAGAATATCGCGGACAAAACTCAAATTTCGTCAGAATATCGCGGACAAAACTCAAATTTCGTCAGAATATCGCGGACAAAACTCAAATTTCGTCAGAATATCGCGGACAAAACTCAAATTTCGTCAAAAGATGGCGAGTAAAACGCAAATTTCGTCAAAAGATGGCGAGTAAAACGCAAATTTCGTCAAAAGATGGCGAGTAAAACGCAAATTTCGTCAAAAGATGGCGAGTAAAACGCAAATTTCGTCAAAAGATGGCGAGTAAAACGCAAATTTCGTCAAAAGATGGCGAGTAAAACGCAAATTTCGTCAAAAGATGGCGAGTAAAACGCAAATTTCGTCAAAAGATGGCGAGTAAAACGCAAATTTCGTCAAAAGATGGCGAGTAAAACGCAAATTTCGTCAAAAGATGGCGAGTAAAATGCAAATTTCGTCAAAAGATCGCGAGTAAAATGATCGCGGAACAAACGTGAATTTCGTCATAGAATTGTGGAAAAAGCGCGAATTTTGTCAAAAAGATCGCGAAAAACTAAACTTTCGTCAAAAGGCTGTGGGGGAAAAACGCTAATTTTGTCAAGAGATCGGAAAAAACACAAAATTCGTCAAAGGACCGCAGAAAAAATGCAAATTTCATCAGATATCGGCGAAAAAAACACGAAATTCGTCGAAGAATTGAAAAAAATAGTAATTTCATCAAAGGGTTGTGGGAAAAAACTCAGCACTTTTTGCACGTGAGGCCGTTCCGCCTTTTTTTTTTTTTTTTTTTTTCGCTGAGCCTGTAGCATGTCTAAAGTTGTGTGTGGTGTGTATGATAGTTAAGTGGTGAAAAAAACTTGAGCACACAGTCTCAAGAATGCGTCACCCTGGTCAAAATATTAATTGAAAATTACCCTGTGCTAAAAGTTTTGAAAGCATATTTAAAAAAGCAGAACATTCCCAACTCCAAGAAAGAACAAATCAGCTCTGAAGCTTCCGAAGGTTTTTAAAAGCACTTTTATTGTCTATGTATGGTTCTGCATATCCTTTCCATTTTAGAAATCCTACAAGAAATTAGATGATTAAAAGTTATAAGCAAAATTAATGATAATCATCATGCTTACCATGTTTTAAATAAAACTATAAAAAATTCCTAGTTTAATGTATTATTTATTTAAAATTACATGCAAAATTTGCAGACAGATTATGAAATTTTATAAGCTTGTCGCAGACAGCTACAAAACTTTTTGCCACTGGGACATTTATAAAACACGTAACATCCTTATCAAGCGTCTGACAAATTTTATCAGAAATCACTAACTTTTTTAAAGTTTCAAAATCTGTCACATTTCTCAATATTAAATAATCCCAACTCATTGTTAATCAGGATATGTAAATTGTACATATGTTTAATTGGGTTTACGTTGTGCTTTTATAAAATGTTCTAAACAAGTTTGGGGAGTTGACTCAAATTCTCTAAATACTATAGCTTTCACCTTTGAATAATCTTCTAATTCCTCATCCTTAATGTATGTAATAACATTTGTTGCCCTTTCCCCTAACAGATTTACAAGAATTTCTGATTTACACTTTTCTGGGACTTCTTTGAAATAAAAGCCCTTTCTAAAGACGAAGAAATAACACCAATCTTTCGGTCTAGACGGAATTTTGATTGTAGAGTCACCCGGGGTAATTCCTGGTCAGCAAGTTTCTGGGGTAATTCCTGGTCACAGTCCTTTTTATGTTTTAAAAACACTTTACCAAAATGAAAAAAATCATAGAGGTACTCTCAACTATCCTCATTGGAATTTATTACTTAATAATGAGTTTATTGTTTATTTTGAAAAAAAAATCTTTTTGAAATGGCTTGTTAAATTTCTATAAAATAACATTGGCCAAGTAGTCACCCGTGTTAATTCCTGGTCACTCAGTTTTTGAGGTAATTCTTGATAATTTTCGCTTTTGTTATAAAAATAACAATTTATGAAACTGTAAAAAATCTCAAAGATACTTTGAATCCTTTGCTTTGAAATATATGCCTTAATTATTCATTTAGTTGAAATTAAATACTTTAAAAATTATATTCAAAACTGCTACTCAAATTTCTGCAAAACATCGATCTTGATTTTTACACATTTTACAACAGATTGTCTTTTTTGAAGTTTTAATTATTTTATTTCAACTAATGACATACAGTCTTAAAAGAAAAAAAATTTAGTGGTGTACCGAGTAGTACTTTGCCCGAGTACCGAGTAGTTGTGTAATAAGAAAAAAAACACTGATGTGCACATAATGTGAGCTTAGGTGTACATATAATATAAATATACCTGTGTATACACACACACACACACATATATATACCTGTATGTACATATATATAATATACATATGTAGTATATATAAGTTAACTAATTAAATTTGAAATTTATTTGAGCACCTTTTAAAGACAATTTTTGACAATTCAAAACAGTAGCAAAAAAAGAATTGACACATAACAAGTGCAATTATTAACCAATATAAAATTAAAACATTCTTCAAACCTCCAATTTATTCCAATACCTGAAATCTGTCTATCAAAAATAAAAATGTTTATTGGTTACTGTAACAATTCATTGAATAATGCAAAACATTTCATATTTATTTTGTAACTGTACCTTATTTTCTTTTGATTAAAAATAAAAAGAGAGGTACAAAAAGAGATACAGGCTTTCTTAACAGAAGACTTATGTAAAACTGATACTCCATTTGCATGGTGGGGGGGAAAAACTTTTCCGATTATGTGCAACCTTGTAAAAAATTTCTTAGTGCACCTTCAACCACTGTTTATTCTGAACGTATATTTTCAGAGCCAGGCCAAATTTATAGTAGTAAAAGAAATGCCCTGTCTACTGATAATGTAGAATGTTTGGTGTTTTTACACCATAATTTGAAATACAATAAATTTAATTTTTTTATTACATTTATTGTATTTTCAGTTTCTTTATCCAAAATAAGTCTTTTCTGTTTTCCTATATATTTAAAAAGAACTTATTTTTATTTGTATAAACGTGAAACTAAGTTTTAATCTGGAATTATTTTTATGAGGGTTTTTGTTCTTAACGTTTTCTATATTTTGTAGACATATTGTTAAATACCGAGTAAATAGTTTTATGAATTATTGTATATAGTATCATGGAAGACGGTAGTATTACGAGTGATGCAGCCTTAAGCCTAAAATTGTATCGTAGAATTCGTAGATGGCGGAACTCATATATACGGCTAACTCGACATCAAAGAAAACGCGAAAAGCCTCCTTTAATAACTCAGCAGATATAGGTCCTATTGTTCTGATTTTTCTAGAACAGTCTTATATCTGCAGTCTAATCGTATACTGAAATTTTTACATTTCTACGTGCAGTATATTTTGAGATCTAAATAGCCATTTTTAAAGCGAAAGCGTTCGTACGGTATGTAAGAAGTTCCTAATTTCAAAATCTCGAAAACGGTACTAACGATTTTTTAAAAATTGATATATAATATAAATCTGATTAAGACGAGGTGAATAACATTTTTCTTTTATCCGGGAAAACTCTAATTTTATTTTTAATTCACATTTTTTTCCTCCGAAAATGATCTTATTAAAATTAATATATAATATAAATCTATTTTAGGTGAACCGAATAAGACCATGTGTGTTTCCAGGAAGACTCTTATTCGTTTTATAATAAGCATGAAAAATCGGACTATATTTTTCCACCATTTATGGGAATTTCACCGAAGCTATGTCTACTGTATTCATGCGCTTAATTTCTTCTGATCAACGTTTAGTGCAAAGTTTACGATCCTTCCGTAGCTCAGTCGGTTAAGTGCAGGCCTCGCAATACATAGGTCCCGAGGTCTGTGCTCTTTGAAGCATTAAGCATTTTTTTTTAAGCATATATATATATATTTATTTATTTTGTAAATGCAATATATTGCACCTCAGTGCATTATTTATAAGAAATATTTTAAATGAGTTGCATTAATTGCATTACTTTTATAAAAATCATTCATTTGATTTTGTAAGCTTTTCAATGCTGAAATTTAAATCTAGAATTTTATTAACAAAAAATAATAAAATATAGAACCTAGATTAAAATTATTACTAGTGTTTTAAATGAATTGCATTACTTTTATAAAAATCATTTCATACTTCAGTAAGATTTGTAAAGCTGAAAACTAATCAAGGGATAATGAAGTATAAAAAATTATTTTGTCTTTATTAACCAAAAATATAGAAGAATTTTTCATTATCGCTGAACTTTTATTGCATTTTAATAATTTGCGAATCATAACAAATAATATATATATATATACATTTTTTTGTGAAATAATTAATTTTTAAATAATTAAAAATCACTTATCAGGCAGAAATTTGTTGTTAATTCACTAATTAGTCATTTGAAGACTACCGCTTAAGAGCTTAAGACGTTTATTTAAAAAACCATCTGGTAGACAAAATCTAGTGAATGTTGAAACGTCAATTCTGATTAACGTGAACTAAAATTATGAATAATATTATAAAAAATGAGATATTGGGGTGGGGATGGATAGTAATTAATTTTGTCTTTGCATTTTCTTATTCATAATTTTACTTTAAAAAAATGATGAATTCTAAAAAATATTTTTTAAGGTAACGAAATTAATGCAATAAAATCTGTTTAAAATCTAAGAACACAGGACATTTTGACGTTTATTTTAATAAATTTTCTGATAGGCAAAATCTAATGAATTTAGAAACGTCAATTTTGATTTAATGTGATATAAAATTAATAATAATAAAAGGTATTTTGAGAGGAGGGGGGGGGGGATAATAATTAATTTTGTCATTAAATTTTATTATTCTTATTTTTTTTTTAATATATAAGAATACTTAACACTAATGAAATTAATGCCTAAAACCTAGCTCAAGATCTGGAATTTTAACTCTAAAGTAAATAAATGACGGAGAAATATTGTGCTTATTACTGAGTAAAACTGAAGTATTTTAGTACTTCAGAGTCAGTGTACACATTTTTCTCGAGTATTTCAGTATCATTTAATAACATTTAATCTAGCATATTTTTTAAACATTTTTACTGTTAAAGATTTTTTTATTCAACTTCATCAAGTTTGGTTCAACAGATGGCAGCAGCAGCAATCTAGACAGTTAATATTTTTATTTTTTCAGATTTTCAAGTAAGGATTTCCTCAATAAATATTAAATAAAAGTTGAGAAATTTCTTGAAATTAATAGTATTATTCATAAATGAAAACAGGAATAATCGAGAACTCTTTGGATTGCATACATGTTAATTTATTTTTAATAATCGCTAATTTGAGTTTCACTGCTCTCGCACTGGATGCCATATTGGAAGGGTCAGAAAACGTCCTTAGATCACGCTCTCAGTTACTTCATTCGTTAACATAGGCTGAATTGGTGTTTAACAATAAATGGGAAATGTATTCACAGAAAAAATTAAGTGAAATAAATCCTCAAATTAAATAATTCAGTTGGCTAACTAAATTATTAAACCGTTGAATAGCATTAAAAATTTCAAGGTGCAAAATATAATTAAAATCTGTTTTTGAAGTATTTTACATTGCTTGTTACAGGATTAGTTAAATACATCAATAATTAAATGCATCTCTGCATGGTATCGCCATCTATTGCCTAAATTCAGCATTAACAATAAATGGGGGGGGGGGGGATCACAATAAAACTTTCTTTTCAATAATAGGAGCAATAATAATGTATTTTATGCATTTTATACAGTTGTATCCAGTAAATCTATTATCCTACCACCCCAATACAACTATAGATAAAAAAACTTACATGATGGGAAATTATTTCTTAAAAAATAAAAAAACAGTAATTTCCAAATAAATTTTATTTGAAAGTATTTTTTTGCTTACAATTTTATTGTATTTTAAATAAAAAGGTTTAAAGAGTAATATTTCTTTATATTTTTCTTGAGAAAGTAAACTTTTTACATAGTAAGTTTTAACAAAGCTTTCTATATCTGTGAAACAAACCATACTCCCCCCCCCCCCCCACACACACACACATATTTTGTATATTACTTCCATATCTTACTAAAAAGTTCTTAAAAAAAATCAAATAACACAGCACTCTTTACAATATAAGTATCAGGTATGCTTTTTTTGAAGGGGGGAAGGGAATTAAAGGTGAATGGAAATCACGATTATGAGTTTCTATCATTAGCCTCTAAATTTTTGATCTTTTTATTATTAACTTAAAAAAAAGTAATGATATCAATTAAAAAAACCCTTAATGGGTTAAAAGTTTGACGCAGCACTTTATTTTATTGCTATAAGAATTTTAAATATGGAACTTAAAAATAATGATATCAAATTTTAAGTGACGCTATATTTATTTTATCATTTTATTTTTGTTTTATTTATAATCGCATGTGTAAGAATTATGTTAAATTTAAAAGGATGTATAAAAATTTATTCATTGATGTGTTATCATTCACATTTTTCATAAATTCAAACTATGAGTTTTAAAAGATATGATATCAAAATTTAAGTGACGCCTTGATGTAGCCTTAAACAATTTGTTTTAAAATTCAATTTTAATTATTTTTGATTTGGCTAAATATATTTACACATCTAACCAAAACTTTTAATTTTCAAATACACTGTTAAAAATACCACTTTCTCTGAACCTGTACAATGCACTGTAATGTATTTATATGAATAAATTGATTTATCTTTTGTACCACGCTATCCAAAATCAAAAGTAAAATTTATGTAAGTTATTTCTTTGCGTCATTGTATCCAAACTAAGTGAAATATATGCAAATGGATATTATGACATAAAGAAATCACTTACATAAATTTTACTTTTGATTTTGGATAGCGTGGTACAAAAGCTAAATCAATTTATTCATATAAATACATTACAGTGCATTGTACAGGTTCAGTGAAAGTGGTATTTTTAACAGTGTATTGGAAAATTAAAAGTTTTGGTTAGATGTGTAAATATATTTAGCCAAATCAAAAATAATTAAAATTGAATTTTAAAACATTGTTTTAAGGCTACATCAAGGCGTCACTTAAATTTTGATATCATATCTTTTAAAACTCATAGTTTGAATTTATGAAAAATGTGAATGATAACGCATCAATGAATAAATTTTTATACATCCTTTTAAATTTAACATAATTCTTATGCATGCGATTATAAATAAAACAAAAATAAAATGATAAAATAAATATAGCGTCACTTAAAATTTGATATCATTATTTTTAAGTTCCATATTTAAAATTCTTATAGCAATAAAATGAAGTGCTGCGTCACAAACTTTTAACCCGTTAAGGGTTTTTTTAATTGATATATTATACATTGATATTCAAATAACTTTTTGCAGATCAGTTTTAAATTTATATGCTTAAAAAATGAAATTTTTACAACTACTCGGTATTGGCCGAGTACTCTGCCAAAATTTCACAGAGTACAGAGTACTCGGCAAATTGGCCGAGTACTGAATATTTACTGAGTACTTGGTACAGCTCTAAAAAATTTCCTCTACTAAATTAAATACTTTTAAAAGAAGAAAACAGTAAGTGCTCAGAGAATAAGACACACTCTATGACTGAACAATTTAAGTAGAAATACTATCTCATTACAAAATGCCAAAATGGTGCATAAAAATATACATAATGCAGTAGAGGAACCTAACTATTATGCTGTGTATTATATTAAAGGTCTGTATTGAAAATTTCTTGAAAAGAGAGCCGAAAACTTCAGTTGGCCTAAGCAAAATAAAATTGATAACATTCAGTTAAATTTTTTATGGGCCAATAAATTTTCAAGTTATTAATAAATCCATTCACAATGGATACTAATGAAGTAAATACTGCTTATAAATGTTGTAAAAATGCATAAAAATTCTTTGGCTAATTAATGTTTTGTAAAATGTACAAGAGTCTTTAGCACATCAAATAACTTTGTATTTATGCCCAAAACAAAGTCTATGCTTTATTATTCCACAGTTATGAGATGAACAAAATATTATTCTACTTATTGAAGTAGATAAAGATATTGTATGTATTGTTGATATTGAAGTAGATGAAGTATTGAAGATGAAGATTGATTCTACTTATTTTATTACTCAGACATAAAAAAATTAACTGTACTACTTTATTTACATGAAAAAGGATGCTGACCGATAATTACCCCAGAAGTGACCAAGAATTACCCCATTTCCGGGGTAATTCTTGGTCATTTAAAAATTATAATCATTTTAATTATAAGTGCATATATATTTAAGTAAGCATTTTATAATATAGCCATCAGAGGGGGCTTATTCCACAAAAAAATTGGGAATAATACCTTTAATAGTTTTTATAATATTTAGATGTTGATGCTTTTTGACCAGGAATTACTCCAGGTGACCCTAAGTGTTCTTATACTTTTAACAAGAGAGTAAAGATTCTATGCTTTCTCCTTTCTCAAAATCATTTAATTTTTCATTTTTGGTTTCTGCTCGGGCCTTAGCCAACTCAAGCTCTAATTTTGCACGTTTAATTTTTCAATTTCTAGTACCTTCGCTTCACCATTTTTCTCTCCTCTATAATATTATTTGCCATTTCTTCTACCAATTTTGAATCTGCTTTATATTTATCACTTTCCTTTATTAGCTTCATTAAATCATAATTAGTTAATTTTATATCAGAAATATCTATCCTCTGATAGTCTTCCTTTTATGCACCTTTGAACATTTTAATAATTATAGTTCACAATAAATAAGTCTTGCATACCTCCAAAATAAAGGTGAATCTCTTTTTCCAAATTGCTGAACCACGGCAGAATAATATTTTGTTTTCTTTATTTTTGTCTTCTCAAAATAAACATTTTGCAACTTCGTTCATTCTCTGCATTAAATTATCACGTCTGATTGCGAAATACTCTACTGACAGAACATAATTATTGTTCTTGCATCATAACAACCACGTTATTTAAACTTGCAATAAAGCACTTTTTAACATCACAGTATTAAAGTTAGTGGTGTACTGAGTAGTACCTTGGCCGAGTACCGAGTACTCGGCCACTGACTACTCGGCCGAGTACCGAGTAGTTGTGTAATAAGAAAAAAAAACACACTGATGTGCACATAATGTGAGCTTGTGTGTACATATATATACCTGTGTGTACATATATATACCTGTGTGTACATATATATAATATACATATATAATATAGTATAATATAAATTAACTAATTTACGTTGAAATTTATTTGTGCACTTTTTAAAGACAATTTTTGACAATTCAAAACAGTAGCAAAATAAGAAGAATTGACACATAACAAGTACAATTATTAACCAATATAAAATTAAAACATTCTTCAACCCTCAATTTATTCTGATACCTGAAATCTGTCTATGAAAAATAAAAATGTTCCTATTGGTTACTGTAACAATTCATTGAATGATGCAAAACATTTCATATTTATTTGGTAACTGTACCTTATTTTCTTTTGATTAAAAATAAAACGAGAAAAATAAAAAGAGAGGTACAAAAAGAGATACAGGCTTTCTTAACAGAAGACTTATGTAAAACTGACACTCCATTTGCATGGTGGGGGGGACTTTTCCAATTATGTGCAACCTTGCAAAAAAATTCTTATGTGCACCTTCAACCACTGTTATTCTGAACGTATATTTTCAGAGGCAGGCCAAATTTACAGTAGTAAAAGAAATGCTCTGTTTACTGATAATGTAGAATATTTGGTGTTTTTGCACCATAATTTGAAATATAATAAATTTAATTATTAATTTTTTATTGCATTTTCAGTTTCTTTATCCAAAATAAGTCTTTTCTGTTTCCTATATATTTAAAAAAAACTTATTTTTATTTGTACTAGGGGCTCTGCCCCCTACGAGCTACGCTCGTCAACCCCCGTTCAGACACCGCAGACTGTAACAGCACCCTAATTTGATCGGCTTTAAAAAGATTTCGGAAGATTGAATTATAATTTGAATCTGACAATTATAATCTGACGTAATTTTCACCAAACTTTTCTTTCTCTTTTTAATATTCACACAAAAATACTTTAGTTAGAAATGAAGTAATGATCATCTTAATATATCAAATAAATGTCTCGAGCAATTTTTAAATTTAAACTGTTTTGCAATATTATTTTTTGTTCATTTTACGTAATAAGTGTAACGTGACGTAAATTCTCCTATTTAAGACTTCTAACGCATGTTAATGAATTTATTATTTTACAATATTCTTTCTCTCTTAAAATTCATGTGTAAATATAGTTTTTATGACGTAATTTTCAATGAATTCCTGCTTTTTATGTTTTCTATTTATAATAGTCACGTGTAAAATCAATTTTTAATTTGAAGCAAACATTATTGTTTGCGCTGTTTATACACTTGGCAACAGTTTAAATTAATACAATTTTCTAAAATAAGTAAAAGGTTATCTCACGAAATGCTGAAAATTTGAATTTAAAATAGAAATAAAACCTCAAAAAAGGAGTCAAATTAAACTAAATACAGTCTGCACACTGGAAAATTCTGACGCATAAAATGATTAAATTCCTATGTACAGTTTTGCTCCTATAAAACTTTTTTAATGGAATGATTTTGTCCAACTTTGGCATTAAATATCTCTTAAAATAATTCTTCTATTTGAAAACTGTCTGCATCAGCGTGTTTATCAAACATTTCTCCATAATGCTACCGATTTTAATATTTTTATATGCAACAGTTTTTAATATTAATGAAGAAAGGTCATGCTTAAGCTTTCAAATTGGATGCCGATCTGCCGGGAATATCTACGCAGATTTTCATTGGTACATTTCCATATCAAAACTTTTTTTTATATATAGAAGGATAAATGTGAAACTAAATTTTAATCTGGAATTATTTTATGAGGGTTTTTGTTCTTAACTTTTTCTATATTTTGTAGCCATATTGTTAAATACCAAGTAAATAATTTTATGAATTATTGCATATATTATACATTGATATTTGAATAACTTTTTACAGATCAGTTAAGTTCATATGCTTAAAAAATTAAATTCTTACAACTACTTGGTATTGGCCGAGTACCGAGTATTTACTGAGTACTCGGTACAGCTCTAATTAAAGTAATATTATAATAACTCATTAGATTTATACTAATAAACAAACGCCACAAATCTTATCAAAAAGAAAATACTTAATTCGTATCGGTACACTTGTAACTCGTAGAATCGAAACTTCACTTAAATACGTAATTAAATGCTTGGTTTTTACTCCGGGGAGAGAGGACCAAAAATAGATGTTCCCGCCAATAGCTCAATCTCAAATAATCATTGCGCATAACTCACAGTAAAATAAAACTTGCAGGTTGTATTACGAATTAAATTTTAATTCACAAAACAATAAATTGATAGAGAGCCAAAATTTACACTACTCCTCGGATCGGCATCTCGAACCCAACTCACAAGTTTCCAAACAATCCACATAGAAGGCGCTTCTAGCAGTAACAACATTTCAAAACAGTTTAAGCTTGTTTGGTTTTACATAATTATACAGTTTTAAAAGGTTGAATTGTAAAAAAAAGTAAGATTAGAAATGTAAAAAAGCTTACTTAATTTAATAAAAATTTATTAATTCTTTTTATCTTACAAGGAGAGGGCCAACCTTGTTAATCACAGATTTTGATTATTTTAATATATGTTGTAGGGTAGAGACCCCTTAGTGTCAGGTTCAACAGATTTTATCCAAAGCTCCTTAGTTCTTGAGAAACCGGGGGATCTAATAATAGTACACAACTTAAATACTTACATTGCAACTGCAATGATAGGTTGGTCGTAGCTCAGTTGGTACGGCGTTCTCTAGCTGATATGCGGGCCCGGGTTCGGTACTCATACACACTACTTTTGTTTTTCTCATTTTTTGTTTTATAGATACACTTGTAATTATAATTTAATAATTTCAATTACAAATTTTAATATCATACATTAATTATAATGTTAACAAACTTAAATGGATCATTTTTTATTTTTAAACTATTATTTCTCATCCTTTAAAGAGGTTTAAAAAGAAATTGGATCTATTATTGAATGATAAAAATTCCAAAATCGTGACATCTGTTGTGGTGCCATCTAGTTTTGATAAAATAAAAAAATACAGTAAACTCTCTGTAAGGTGGACTTTGTGTAAGACGGAAATCTGTCTAACTCTAAAAGATTTTCAAGTCCCTGCGAATCCATAGACATAGAGTAAAATTTGTCTAAGGCGGAATATTGTCTACTACGGAAAATTTTCTCGCTCCCGATCGATTCCGCCTTAGACAGAGTTTACTGTATTTAAATAAAATAAAAGCAGAAAGAATTAGTTGCGATATGAGTTTTTAAGTTTAACTGAATATTTCCATATATCATTGTGTGTATAAAGGCTGTAGATCATATACGGGGCTACACAAAAGAAATCGTAAGGGTATTACTGGAAGTGCATTTTTAGTTGTGATTGAGTTTTAAAGTTTAACTAAAATTTCCATATTATGTTGTGTGCATAAATGCTGTAGACAGACCTGCCAACTGCTACGAAAAAATCGTAATTGCTACGATTTGGACGTATAAACTACGATGCTACGAAAATGGGTCTTAAATTACGATTTTTTGCAAAAAACACGAACGCATTTTTTTGTTTCTAGTTGCGATTTTTATCTTGCACAGCATATTTTTCAGGAGTGATTCTGTTGTGAAATTTCCAAAATTTCGAAGTATTAATTTCCGAAAGTTATAAAAAAAATTGGCCATTAGTCCGAAAATTCAGACATTAAAAAATGCTCATGGAAAAAAAAAATCTGGGCTACAAAACAAACTTCTGAACATAAAACACTAGAAACTCTGCTCATCCTGTACAAATCTTTTATTGAAAAGTGAGGAAAGTAAAGCTGCAAGTAGTGATGAAAAGGAATGTTTAAGCCAAGATGATAGTGATGAAAAGGAGGCTTTAAGTCGTGATACTGATGATATAGGATTACCACTTAAAGAATTTTCTGAATTGGAAAAGAAAGAAACATTAAATATGTTAAATGCATCTTTTACAGAAGCTGGTTCTTCTCCTCTAAAATTACATGCTCTTGGTGAACACAGTAAAAAACATTATGGAAAAAGAAAATTGGAACAATTGCAAGAAAATGTGAAACAGAAAATTGAAAAAGTACTTGAAGTAGAACTGCCAATGACAGAAAGTGAATCAGAAGCAACTATACAACAAAAAGCAGCTGATATGGATAAACTTACCGAAATAATGAAAAAACAATTACAAATAACATCGACGAAAAAAAAAATTCAAATATTAACAATTCCTGCTTCTCTTATGTGGACAAGAAAGAAAATGAAAGAAACATTCAATGTATCTGATTATTCAATTCGACAAGCTAAAAAACTTGTCGAAGAAAAAGGTTTTCTGGCAGAACCAAGTCCTAAATGTGGTAAAAAATTAAATCCAGAAACTGTTACTTTAGTTAGAAATTTTTATGAAAGCGATGACCATTCAAGAATTTTGCCTGGAATGAAAGACATCGTGAGTATAGGAAGAAAGCAATATGAGAGAAAACGTTTGGTTCTGACTAACTTGAAAGAGCTTTACTCAAATTTTAAGTGTGCTAATCCTGATGTTCAAGTGGGATTTTCAAAATTTTGTTCTTTACGACCAAAATGGTGTTTTGGCAGGTGCTAGTGGTATCCATTCAGTCTGTGTATGCACAATACATCAAAACGTAACACTGCTTATTCAAGCTGCAGAGATTAAAGAACAATATAAAGATTTAATAAAATTATTATTATGTGAAGAACCTAAAAGGGAATGTTACCTGAGGCATTGCAATGAATGCCCATCAAATCAAACCTTATAAGTTTTTTAGAAGAAAAATTTGGAGATTATGATGAAAATGACACTATTGAGTATAAACAATGGATTTCTACTGATAGGATGATAAGTTGCTCATCCGAAATTTATGCCTTTATTGAAGATCTGACAACCAAATTAGAAAAACTAATTCCTCACTCGTTCATTGCCAAGTCCCAATCTTCATATTTTAAAAGCCTTAAAGAAAGTTCTTCTACAGATATTGCCACGGTCTCATTGGACTTCAGTGAAAATTACTCCTTTACAATACAGGATGAAGCTCAGGGGTACCATTGGACATCTGCTTCGTGTACTGTCCATCCTGTAATAATACACTGCAGAAACGCTGATGGAGAAAAAGTTGTGTCATCGCACTGTGTGATATCGGATGATTTAAAACATGATGTTTCCATGGTGTATGGAATTCAAAAAACTATTGTTGAATTCATAAAAAAAAACTACCCACTTATCAAAGAAATTCACTATTTCAGTGACGGTTGTGCAGGACAGTACAAAAACAAATTCAATTTTATGAACCTTTGTCTACATGAAAAAGACTTTAACATAAAAGGCCAATGGTCCTTTTTCACCACTAGTCATGGCAAAACTGAATGTGATGGGATTGGGGGAACAGTGAAAAGATTAGCTAGAAAAGAAAGTCTCCAAAGACCTTTAGAAAAACAAATAACAACACCAAGTGATTTTTTTAATTTTTGTAAGGATAATATTGCAAATATAAATTTTCATTTTATTTCTAAAGACTCTGTAGACTTAATTCGATCTAATCTTGAAAATCGTTTTAAAGATGTCGCAACAATTCCAGGGACAAGAGGTTTCCACAATTTTAAGCCACTAGACAGTACAGGAACTGTGGAGGCTAGAAGAATCAGCAGTGACGGCAAAAGTAGTTTAACTTATAAATTGAAAGACAAATGTACAACATATGTGACAGTAAATGAGTTATACATCGCTTGCTATGTTGCTTGTATATATGATCATTTTTGGTATTTTGGGATTGTTACAGATATTAATGAAGAAGGGGATGCTACAATTAAGTTTTTGAATCCCCAAGGACCCTCAACATCATTTTATTGGCCAAAGCAAGAAGATATCTGCCCCGTGCCAATTCCACATCTGCTTGCTGTAATAGACCCCCCAGCAACATCAACTGGAAGAGTTTATCAATTTCCTACAGACTGTATGAAGATGATCCAAGAAAGGATGAGTCAGATTTAAAGAACTTAAATAGTACTATATCGTCAGTACCATGTCAAACTATCCAATGTGAAAACAGTGGGCTACTTTTTTTAAATTCAGTTTTCTTGATTGGCACCACTTTTTCGAAATAGTAAAATTCGACTTATTTAATGACATGTTAATTAAGGCAACAAGGGATAATTAACAAAGGGAATTTTACCATTTGAGAAAAGTGCTGCCAATCAAGAAATCTGAATTTTAAAAAAAGTAGCTCACTGTTTTCACATTGGATAGTTTGACATGGTACCGACAATATAGGAAAACAACCAATGGAAATTAACAGCCAAAATTTTCTATTATGGTAAGATTATAGTTAAATTGTTCTGAAATATTATGTATTGTATATATAAGCATTTTCTAATTGTCAAATCTACTTAAACTGGAATCTATAAAGGTTAATAAAATATTAATCATCATATTACATAAATGAAGTTGAAAAAAAATATAAGTTGAATCAATATTTCAGAGAAAAAAAAAAGTAAATAAAAAAATATTTTGTAAATAATAGAAATAACAAACCGATAAGATAGATGCTCAATGTTTAATAAAATACATTAAAAATTGTTTTTGCAACTCTTTTTTTCCAGCAAATAATCTATAGCTAAGTAAACAAATTGGATAATGAAAAATTTTTTTAAATTATATTTAATTTTAAAAATATATATAAAGAAAAGAAAAAGCCATTAATTTTATTATTTTTTTTTTTAATGACAAAACACACTTCTAGTATCATTAGGAAAAAAGAATTTTTTTGGTTATTATATTCCCTTTGGTTGATATTGACTTTAACGTATTACACACTTTCAGAAAAAAATTCATGAAAATTATTTTTTTCTATTTTTTAAATATTACTTGGAATTTTTTTATTTTTTTCTGGAATCCTCATGCTTTCATTAATATTATTGTAAATTTTCATAAAAATTGACTGAAAAATAACTGAAATAAAAATTATTTTCGATCGAAGAGCAGAATCATCAAAATTTGGAAAATACCAAACATTCAAAATTTCGATTGGCTGTAAAATGAAAACTATACCAGATTGATAAGAAAAAAATATGTGGATACTTTTCTATATAAAAGGACTAAACTCACCAAGTTTCATCAAAATCTGTGACGGTGGGTGTCAAAATGTCATTTTTTTGATTGAATTGACATGGAATGACCCAAAGATTATTTATATTTCTAGTAAATTTGTAAATTACCCCTATTTCGCAGCAAAAAATATGCTCCAACTTTAAACAGCCATTACTTCGGTCAGTTTTAATCGTAGAATAATAAGACTTTTATTTGTCTTACTTGTAAGTGTAATAGGAAAGTTTTACTAACTATAACTTGAAGGACCGGTGGACCGTATAAAAAAAATTAAATTTCGTAATTTTTCAAGAAATGATTCTATTGACCCAAATCACTTTTTAAATACTTCTTTACCCCCATTTAAAACATTTTTGTAATTGGAACTATATGGCTATGACTAAAAGTGTAGGAATTAGCCATTGGACATCGTTGAGAGTGGACATCCTGTATAGGAAATTTTATTATTGCTCTGATATTTGTCACCAGAGTCTAGAAATTTTTAGTCTCATAGATTCCTCTTCAAAATCTACCTCTAGGTAATCTTAATTTCATTTTTCATTCTGAATCTCATTTTTCATTTGGATGGCCCTATTGGTTTGGATATGTAACTTGTTAAAATAGATTATATTTTTGTTCATTTTGTTCCAGTGTAAATAGCTTAATGTCATTAAAATGCACTGCAAACGACTTTTTCCCGTTGACCATAATGTAACGAAAAACTTTTGAGTGCCCTTGTAAATGAACTATTAATGCTACACTTTTCATATTAAATACCAAACATCCCATGGTAAACATCATTAACATATATCAATTGCATGGGAATCCGAGTATATTTAAGGGAGTTAGGTATATCACACACTGAGACGACAGAACGACATAAAGCGCAACATGAAGTGCAAAAACCGGTCGAAACAAAGAACGAAGTTGTTACAAACTTGTTTTAAACCAGTTTTTCTAGCGAATTCAAGCGACATGTCTTATGTGTCGCCTTAGTGTGTGACTTGCCTTAGAACGTGAACAGATGGTCTGACGGACAGACAAACTGCATTCATAAACACTAACTTTATTGGAAAGGGTTAAAAAGTAAAGCACGTTTTTGCACACTGTCTTTCCTGAGTGACTGATGTATGTCTTGTCTTATACCCTAACATCGCTATTTGTGAACTGCTGTTAACTACGCAGAATTTCAATAAACTTACAGCTCTTTTTGAATCTCCAATTTCACGAGAACCTACAGGAATTTCTCTAATTTCACACCCTCATCTGCCGTCACCCTCTCTCCACTTATACTGAACCTCAGTTCGGTGTGAGTGAATTGCAATGCTAATATGCTTGTTTGGATTGGGATCTTTTGGAGCTTCATAACTCATGAAATCATGGAACACTTGTGTTACATGAAAGGGTAAAAGTTCTTTCGGATGATTTGTAAACAGATTCATTAGCAGCATGGCTATGGCTAGTGATATTTATAAGATATTATATATATTAATATTATAATATGTACATATATAGTAATATATATGATTTTATACATATGTAGTACATATTATCTCCGCCAAAAGATATAGTGATTCACTAAACTTCAAAGTTCTATTTCTTTAAATTTGAAATTTGCTAACATTTTAACTGAAAAATGGTTTATTGGTTTAATTAAATTAAACAAATTAAAAGTATGTCCATTATTATTACAGAGTGTAGTACTTATAAAGAACTATCCTTTTGATGATGTTTCGGCCATTGAATAAAAGGCATCTGCTGTAAATGTGTTATAGATAATACCAACCTTATTTTTTTGAGAATTTGACTATTTTTTATTCGGAGTTAAACTTTTTACTGTCAAAACTATTTAAAATAGATAAAACATTTTGTTAAATTAAACTTTTCAGAAAACTTTATGTAATTTAAAAAAATGAAAATAAATAAATCTTCTAAGTGAAAAGAATAACAATAAGAAAGGAAAATACATAAAATTTAGTATTGCATTTGCAGTAAGTTTTACCTCAATAAAAATGGAAGTTTGGTTATTAGGCTTGAAACATTAAATTTAGTTTGGCATGAAGGGAGCCTTGCTTTGATCGAAATTAAACTCAGATATGTATTATCCATCACCACAGTAACAGGCATTAATCGTGGCATTGATTTCTGGATTTGCAAGTATCAATAACGATCAAGAAATCTGAATTATTATAAGAAATTATTACGATAAACAATTTTTTGCTTTTATTTTACGTTGAATTAAAACAAAGTCAGTTATTTAAATTCTAATTATTTAGCAAGAAATAGAAATAAAATGACAAATGAAAAAACTGTACAAAATCACAACGTGCATTCTTTGGAAACCAATAATTAAATTCGTATATTGTAAAACTTTTTAAATGCAATATTAACCTTCCGCATACCAGACCGGTGCAACAGACCCGATAGGTACATTCAAATTGATTTTTCACATTTAAAAAAATAAAAATTTTGTAAATACGTGACTTTTTCTGGAATATTCTACTCAAAAGAATAGAACAACCCAGAAAAAAACCCCATATTTACAGAAATTTCAGTTTTTAAAATAAATTAGAAATATCATTATAAATGTACCTGTCGGGACCATTGAACCCCTCTGGTAGGCGGAGGGTTAACATAAATCTATTAAACCAAAATAAGCATAAAATATGCAGCTTTACATATATGTCGCAGTGTTGGAGAAAGTCCAATAATCTATATGTAGCACGTGATTTTTCTTTTCCGTTTTTATACCCAAAACGGCCATTAAGAGAGCAAACCGCGGTTAAATTATTTCAATCCCACCCACCACTGTTACTGTTATCTTATTATTATTAGACATTATGCTTTTTGAAATATTCATTATCTTAAGAAAGAAAGAAACGTTTTACAAAAATTCCTTTTTCTAACAGATTTTATTATATGTAATAAACCTTAATGTAAGTTGATTAAAACAACAATCTTTGAGAGTTAGGAGATTTTTTTAATTATCTTCTTCAGAAGAGAAAAACAAGACGCCAAACTGTGGAAATAAAGTGGTACTCAAGCGCTCGTAGCTGGTCATATATTTCTTTTGACAAAGAGGATTCTCAAATTGAAATTATGTTTGAGGAAAAAACATGAAATAGTGAAATATGCATGAAAGTGCGTAACTCTACAATTATTAAAATAATTGAAAATCAGTTATTATTATCCTATTAAAATGCAATTTTTATGGCCTAGTGCTATATTTCTTATATTATTCAAAACTGTTTCTAATCAGATTTAAAAAAAATATTTTTCACTATTAATTAAACAAGCATTTTCTTTTTCTTAAGGTTGTTCTTAAGTGATCTGCTCAACAAGCGTAAAACGTTTTAACACATTTACAAATTCATTTTTTAACAGAAAGATATAAAATTGGAAAGTTTGATCATGGAAGCGATTTGGAATCGAACTGTGTTTTCCATCTTTTGATCAGTAAATTACCTATTGAGTTATAATCCATTTTGATCTGATCACGTGACAAACGTGTTTTTCACCCATTTTTGAGCGATTATGCCTCCTTTGCACGGAAATTCGGTTCAAAACATCCACTTTGACACTATTTTCTGAAAGATCTATTGCGTTTGCAAAATAATGGAAAAAACAGCTCGATTACATAGTTTCTGAACAACACCTGCTCATTTCATGCATTTCCGAATAAAAATAAATTAAAACTTTTGTCACAAAGTTATCCTTTTAGATTTGAGAACAGCCTTAAAAATTCATTTAGAAAAAATTCATTTCGTATGATACATTTACCAATTAGAAAAAGTATTAGTGTATTAAAGTACACATGGTGTTCCATTACCTTCGGGGTCCAGGTACTCAATCGGTAAAGGCCGTAAAGTTTCTGGGTTCGAATCCCATCTCGGGCACTTTTTCACTCAGATGGAAAAAATCCAATTCGTATAAAATATTTTTTTAAATTATTTCTTTCAGATTAATTTAGCACAAGATCAAATAGTAATCTTTATTTCAAGTACTTAGACACAACAAATTATTTAAACATAAACAGCTTTTTTTTTTTAAATGTTCGAATACAATATTATGACACTTATTAGATTAACGTTGGTTCTCGCGGATGATATTGATCTGTTCTTGGACATCTAATTCATCCTGTTCTTTCTCGAGTCTGATTTCAGCATCCCGCAGATCAGCTTGAGCTTTTCGAAAGCTGACATCTTGTCGAATACGTTCAATTCCGGCAACTTCAGCCTTAGTTTCTTCTGTATTTGCAGCAATCCTACATATATCTTGGTTGATTAATCTTTGCTCATGGCGGCCTATGGCAGCTCTAAGAAAAAGTAAAGTTCATTTGTACGTAATTACATATATACAAACAATATTAATAAAAATATCGAATTTAAATTTAAAAAAAAATCTGATTTAAATGAAATAAACCAGATTTTTAAAGAAAAGAAATAAAAAAAAAAAATCGGGAGAAATATCCCCTCTAATGGCAGGGTTGCAAAAAACCCGTTTTTTTTTTTTTTTTTATATAAAAACTCAACCCAGCAGGGTTTTATTGGGTTTTTTGTTTTTTTAAGAAGTGAGGGCGGGGGGGGGGGGGGGGGGGGGGGGGGGTTGGCAGGTTTTTGACAGTTTAAACTGCGGTTTAAACTGTCATGTCAAAAACCTCAAATACTTACAGTGATCTGTAAAATTTCACATTAAATGTCACACATTAGCAGGGTTGCAAAAAACCCACCTACCTAAAAAAACACGGGTGGGTTTTTTTGGGTAAAACCCACTCTAAAAAACCCAATAAAACCCACGTCAAAGCGGGTTTTATTGGGTTTTTTAAAATCCATGATATTGTTATTTAATATTAACTTTTATATTAGTTTTTTAACCTTTGTGTTTAAAGAGTTACACTATCCTATTAAAACATATTTTGGGTGTACTGCCAAATCCAAATGTGAAAGTAAAAAGGAAATGTGATTGTCTTCTAAAAGCCTGTTAATATTATGAAAAATAAAAAATAAAATCAATATACATAGCTAATCATAACATTTCCCCCGCATAGATAAAAAATGACAAGGTCTTTATGATTTAACAATATGCAACTTCATAATATAAGTTCCCAACTGGATACAAATTTGACTTATTCACTTTTGGCCAGGGTTGCCCCCCCCCCCCCCCCCCCAAAAAAAAAGGACTTTTTGCTAACAAACCGGTTTTAATAATAAAACACATACACTACAATATATATTAAAACACAGATACACACATAAATAATGCCTGCATTCAGTCTTGTATACTGTGGTCCCAGGTTCGATTCCTGGCTCTGGCTAATTTTTCACTCCAGTTGGGTTTACTGTATTTATTGTATGTATGCCTGTATAATATTTATATATACCTTTAAACCGGTTTTTGTTTGCTTAAACCTGGGTTTTTTGAGGTTTTTTTAGTATCATTTCCTATTACATACAGATGCATGTTTGTTGATAAAAATAAAACATCGTTGGATATTATATAAGTATTATAACTTCATTTCAAAATATTCAAGTTAAATAATTACAATCATTTATGTAGATAATTGAAATCATTTGTAATTTAAATATTTTCAGAAACAGCTATGTCCAAAGAATAAACTGTTCTATACAGTGAAACATAGATATCTTGAAAATATTATTAAGCATTATTAGATTAATAAATAATAAAAGATTTGTTTCAAAAATGTGTTTTTAGTGGGGCATACTGATAAAAAGTAATCTATTAAAGTAACTCTTAAATATGTGATATGTGGTTATTATATAATATTATATGATGTCACAAGTAAAAGCTTTTTTACAGACTTTTACACTGTTTATTTGTGTTATTTCAATTCAAATTACTTGTATATTAAGTTTTCATTTCAAATTATTTGTATATTAAGTTAATCAATAAAAATATAATAAGATTTCTTGATTTAATACATATACTTTTAAAAAAATAAGGGACTCTGACTGCCCTCACTTCTTAAAAAAACAAAAAACCCAATAAAACCCGAAAAAACCCAAAAAGCCCAATAAAACCCTAAAAAACCCAATAAAACCCAGCCGGGTTGTTTTTTTTAATAAAAAACCTGGGTTTTTTGCAACCCTGCACATTAGATGTAATATTTAAAATTCACTATTACTGTAATTGTATAATTAGTATATAGTATTAGTAATAATTACAGGGTTGGCAGGTTTTTGACATGTGTCAGTTTATGTCTGGTTTAAACCATAGTTTAGTCTGCTATGTAGATTTAAAGCTTATAAGAAAAGTTTGATTGATTAAAAATGTTTGTCACCTTTACAAATTTATTAATTCATTTTTCTAAAGCTTTGCAGGTAGCTTCTGCATAACTTGGATTTTGCATTTTTCAAATAATGTGTAAAATAAAGGAAAACATTAGGTGAAAAAGAAAAAACCACATGAGAAAAAACCAGCATGGTTAAAAAAACCATTTGGGTTTAAACCAAACAACCCTGCTGTTACCTGTGCAAG